>BKCP01006071.1:2178993-2224643 GCA_008636005.1 Striga asiatica | reverse complement strand
AATTTAGTTTATTTTCACATACGAGTTATTTAAGTGACATGCGAGTATAAGCCAATATCTAAGATTTTGAAAGATATGATTTATATGGGTTAAGTATTTGACCTTGAGTAAAAGTTTAAGAAAAGTTTGGTTTTTCAAGGATTTAGTATTCATTTGAGAAATAGCATGTTTAATGAATATCTTTAAGATTCGGATAAGTTATCTGGTAGAGTTAAGAATCCCAGCATATTATTGAGTATACGAGCATAATATTTAGTATATTTGTTTATATTGATATGTAGCTTGAGGAGTTAGCTACCAAAGAACAACACTTACGCTTTTCAAAGTTTCAAAAGAAGAAAGGTGGGGACCCAGACTGGGTATTACATTGAGTATAATATTGATATCATGTTCGAGGTATGTATACAGTTTAAGTTTATACGCTTGGGATGAAGGCTCCTAGTTGCCTTATCAGTACATCCTAAGTTCAGATGGAGGCCATTAGTTGCCTTAGAAATATCCATCAGATTGTTCACAAGTATCCGATTAGATATCGGCCAGATTCAGTTTAAGTTACTGGAACAGATTTCCAGTCCAGATATATACCAAAGATCATGATATTGTATTATTATTGTTGTTTACTTTAGTATGGGTGAATTTCGGAGTACAAGAGGATCAGTACTCACCCCCATTGTGTTTTTCAGGTGACAAGGTTGGGCCAGAGGTGTGAGATCGATATGTGGTGGTGGTGGTCGTGCACTTCTTTCAGTGGACATTTATTATGAACTTGATATGTCTGTATAATTATTCACGTTTTTAAGTATTTCCGCTACGCCTATTAAGACTTGAGCTTGTAGTTTAATAAATTTCAGATTTCAAGTTTTTATAATTTCAGAAGTATGAATATGATATAGTTAAATGCAAGTTTAAATAAATCTTTTTTTTTTTTTTTTTTTTTTTATGTTCATTAGTGTAAATTTTGAAAAATGTGGTATGATTATTTGTTAATATTATTGTGAGTGTATATTAAAATAACATTTAAAGTAAAATAATTAAAGTTAATTTGATATAAAAGTAGAAAAGAGATATGTGAAGTGATGGTTAATTAAAATTATGTGAGTGGATGATATTATTTAGTTATATTGATGATAGTTTTTTTTTTCCCGAAACGATAGAAAGTTTTATAAATCAAAATGCACAAATGTGCGAATACACAGCAGCCAACGGCTGAATACACAGCAGCCAACAGCTGAAAAAGTGGGAGGACACAGGTCAGAAGCCCGCCTAGAAACCCGACTAGCAACGCTAGAATAAAAAACACACTCACAACTAGACTAACCAACAACACAAACAACTCAAACAACTAGAACAACTACAAGGACCCCAACAGGGTAATACCCAAGTGTCGGACCCCAACGGAGTAATAAGTTTGACACTCTGGCTCACAGGGGCCAATGGCCCAAACCTAAAAGACAAATACAACACGAACACAGATACAAACAAACACCTAACAAAAACAACACATAAACGAAAATAAATAACATAAATAACAGCCCTTCCCCGACAAACGAGCAGACCTAACCAACAGCGAGCAATCGACACAAGAAAGAGACCCAGCCCTAGAACCAATGATCAAATTTTAAAACATAATATCATTATCTAATTTATATTTTTATTATCATATACATAAATATAACTTGTAATACACTATGTTTAAAATATAATATCATTGTATAACTTATAATTTTAATACTATATGTATAAATGTAAGTTATAATATTCTATTTACACTGTGCAAATGCACAGGGTCGAATACTATTATAAGTACTGGTAACGCAAAACACTCCGACCGTCTTGAAATCGGCTCGTCCTCCTCCTTCTCGCCGGTAGAACGCCGCGTACCTGCAAAGAACTCTCACACCGAGGGTTTTCCGGTGAAGAGCCTACGATGCTTAAGTAAGTATGTGTTTTTCCCAATTCTCCAAAGTAAAGTATGGATAAATCGTAAGTAACAAGAAAAGGGCTCACTCCTATATATATAGGAGTGAGATACCTGCCCTAGGAGCTGCCCGGATTGGTGAGTTGTCCTGCCCGCGCTGCCCGTCCGTACACACACAGTGTGCGTGTGTCAGATGTGTCAGAGGTGGTTAACGCCACTATCGCTCTGCACCAATATGATCTCGCTACGTGTCCCTCTGAGCAGAGGGTGATTATTCTCCTGCGTATTCCGTTGAGATTTTCTGACAGAGTCCACGCGCTCCCCCGCGTTCAAGCCACGCCCTCGATTGCTCTTCACCCACCGAGTGCTCGATATAACCGAGCCCCCTTTCGCTAGGTCGATCATCAACCATATCTGCTATCTTGCTCGATCACTTCCCTTTTGGCCGATTAGTGCTCGACCAATATGATTTTCTCCACGTCATGCTTCGTGCGATCAACATGGTAAACCGGTTTATTCTTCAGGCATATAATATCCCATATCAAGTACTAAGTTACAATAACATTAGTACTGCTTATTGCATCATATGTTTCATTTTTGTAAATAAATATTTACATTATATATTCATTTTCATTCGTATAAGTCGTACTAAATGATAATATATAAGTACTGAGTTATTACAACACTAGTATTGTCCTAGTGCAATATGGGTATCAATTTTGTAAACTTCTAAAGCAAAAAACAAGTTATTTTTGTTCAGACAAGTCGGTACTAAATAAGAGTATATAAGTACTGGCTTATTACAACATAGATACTGTCCTATTGCAATATATGTATCAGTTTTATAAACTCCTTACGTGCGATGCACGGGTAAGAGATATTCATTTATATTTATAAATTAAAAATGCTAATTAATTAATATTTATAAATTAAAAATATAAAATCAATATGTAATACGCCCTCTATATTAATCTATTTAAAATATTATGAATTTTAAATTGTTCAAAATTACATAAAAAATGTCTATTTAAAATTAATACACAACTCATACGGCGTACATAACTGATAATGAATTACATTATATTCATTTCAAAATAAGTGAAATTTTAAAAAATTTATTCAGAAATTCAATTTGAATACAATGTGGTTCTGTAAAATAATTATTTTGATAAAATTTTATCATATATTAAAAAATCTATGTGAATAATAAGTATAATACTAAAACTTATATTTTTCATTAGTTAAAATAAAATTATTTTGTATAAACTATCCAAATTAAAAAAATTTAGCAGTTGAGTAATTTATTAAATAATAAATAATTGACTATTCTATTTACGTTAAGTTAATATTCACCGTAAGTTATGAATAATTGCTTATTAAATGGGAAGGTGGGTGGAGTGAAGTGGCTAATGACAAAAATACTCTTAATGAGTGTAACATTTTAGTTTTTTTTTTTCTTTTTTTTGGTGGTTGAATTATCATATCTTATGACTACAATGCATTCTTATTTATTTCACTGAGAATCATTATCACCAAAACCTATCAGTATATATATATATATATATATAGGGGGCGGATCAAATGAGGACAACTCTTAAAATGAGGACAGCTCCTTGCAACTACTAACTTTACAACTACAGACAACTAACCTTGCAAACTACAGACAACTAACCTTACAATTACAGACAACTAACCTTGCAACTAGAGAAAACCAACATTGCAACTAGATAGAACTAATCTTGCAACTACAGATAAATAACCTTTCAACCAAAGACAACTAAAATCGCAATTAAAGACAATTAACCTTGCAACTAAAGACAACTAACCCTGCAACAAGATAGAACTAACCCTGCAACAAAATAGAACTAACTTTGCAACTACAGACAACTAACCTTGCAACTAGAGAAAACTAACATTGCAACTAGACAGAACTAACCTTGCAACTACAGATAACTAACCTTGCAACCAAAGACAACTAACCTTGCAACTAAAGACAATTAACCTTGCAACTACAAACAACTAACCTTGCAAACTGAATACAACTAAACATTGCAAATAAAAACAACTAACCCTGCAACAAGATAGAACTAACTTTGCAACATATTTACGCTAACTTTGTCTCACCATATTACTTCATACACAATACATATTATGGTCAACGGGTCAATGCCGTAGTCAACGGTCAACACCGGAAGTCAACGATTTTCGCTGGAAGTCAACGCCGGAGTCAACGGTCAACGATCAATGGTCAAAATAATATTTAAATAACTAAAATAATTAATACAAAATATTATTATTTAAATAAAGAGTTAAATTTTGGCCACATATCTTGATACCCTTTTAGTGGCTAGGATTGAGTCTCACGTCCTCACTTTAAATAAGCGGATGCATTAGAACCAATACCTATATATAGAGAGAGAGATTATGCATATTTAAGTACTAGTGTCTAACAATTAAGCCAATGTTTAACAGTCGTCTTATACGATATGAAATATTTCCATTTTTTTTTTCCCTTTTTCATGTTTATTCTTTTTTCTTGGTTTGCAATATTATAGTTTGATAGCTTTACCCCATCAAAAATTCAATTATTTAAGAAAAATACTACATTACCAACCTAATGTACTACTAGGTTGACAACACAAGTGAAAACATCCACTTATGTATTTTTTTATTTTTATTTTTTTAAATGTTTTTAATTGTGTTGTCAATCTAGTTGTAAACTAGGTTGACAATGTAGCATTACTCATTATTTAAATGCAATCTTAGTATGTCGATATTCAAATCTCGTACAAGGAAAAAATGTCAGGCAGACTTTAAGTCAATACTAAATCGAGCTACATATCATAAGTGTACGTAACATAATTATATAATATTGTATGGAAGCCAACCTAACATAGCTGTAAAGTATGGTAATTTATTACATCCTTAATTATATATATATGACTTAACACAAACGTAGATATAAATATTCCACTCAACCAGAATACTAGGTTAGTAATCTACGTCTGCAGATTTCTCTATTGTACTCTTTTATAGGCCTATAGGAGTGAACTTGTGCTATTGAAGATGGGGAAAATTAATTTGAAAGTCATATAACAAATCTTGTATATTTTATTAATGGACCTCGACTTCATAGCAATATAATAGTAACTTATGAATGAAACATATAAAATGGAAATACATTTTCTCAAATATACATCACAAGAATATACGGAGCTGTTTCATTCCTAAATTATGACAATTTCCTATGATTTGTATAAAAACACGAAGACAATAATATTAACAACCATAATTATAACAGTGTTGATAAAAAAAAAAAAAATCTATATTTTCAGAAAAATTCAATAATAGGCAGAACATACAGGGGCGGATCTGCATAGGGGCCCGTAGGGGCACAGGCCTCTGTAGAATTTTTTAGTAACATAGCATATATATGTTATATGTATAAATGTATTATTATATTGACATATAAAAAATACACATTATTAATTATTATGCAAAGTTATTTTTTTTAAAAAAAATGTATAGAATTATTTAACCTTCAACAGTATGTTATTTTTTAAGTCGTTAAATTTATGCTTATATTATACTCAACTTCTTGTTTATTTCCTTTTCTCTCTTAAAATACATAAAAAATAAATATTATTCATAAATGTATGTACTATATATTGGATCAAATGTATCTCTATTTTTAAAATGAGAATGTGAGACTCAACCCTAGCTATTAAATAAATAAGAAACAATGTGTCTGGTCAAGATTTAACCTTTTTATTTTTTTAATTGGTTAAATATTGATTTGACTGTTGACCTCCGACGTTGACCGTTAACCGTACTTTGTGCCTCCGTTGTCCTCAAAGTCTGCGTCCGCCTCTCAGAACATATATCAATGTATGTTAACAATTACAAAATCATATCCACGACGGATGATGATGAGATTAATTTGGATGAATTAATCGGTTTATTTAATTCTGTAAGAAAAAGGAATTAGGAGTTGGTTGTGAGCTGGTGACAGAGTAACCGACGGGAAAGCTGGTGGGCGTTTGAGTAACTGAGGTGTGAGCAGCAATGCTACCAGAATCAGAATATTAATTATTTATCCACTATGATATGGTAGAGTTGTACAAAGTAATACTATATTACTATATTTATTGATATAAATTTGTTTCATCTACGTTTTTCTAATTTTTGCTTACTAATCTTCATATACTTCTCCTAAAATACTCATTTATGAATATAAATTTGTTTCATCTACCTTTTTTCTAATTTTTGCTTAATTAATTCTTCATATACTTCTTCGGAAATACTATAGTCATAGCTTGGTCAAATAGAATTAATACTAAGTAAAACAGGTCAACCGACTTAAAGACGATCCAGGTCGATCATGGGACTATGCTATTGCTCGAGTTGATCATATTGACGACCTAAGTCTACAAAGCCCATTAGTACTAGTAGGACGGATTGAGGAATAGACCTACAACACAACATGACGACTTACTCGACCTAGAGGAGATAAAGCCAGTAAGAATACACCTGGTTTGGATATCCGAGATCTATCAATTTTCATCATGACGACCATAGGAGGCTGCAACCTATTTATACTTGGTACGTTATTTTGAGATCGAAGGAGCTGTAAGCACCAAGGCACCTGAGTTGATAAGGACCTAATCATGACGATGAGGAATCTAATCAGGATAAGAATGGATTTAATAAGGATAAGGATGCTGATTGGTCGAAAAAAATGTATATTTTATATATTTATTAGCGTATTTTTATATGCTTAATTTTATCGCACTTATATATTTTTCGACTCATTTATTTATTAGATGGATCCAAGTGTTGTGATATTTTTATGTCTTATTTTTAGGATATTGGAGTATTTTACGGGCGATGTATCAATAAACGAAATTCCAGCCTGCAGAATACGGGGTACCCCATACTCGGTCCCATACCAGCCCATTTTCGTCCCATAGGTGCAAAGCGTCCAATATGTAATTAAGATTTAATTAGTTGGGTTGACTTGGAAATTTGAATTTTTGGACCCCACAATTAAAATCCACGTGCTAGAGGACAAGCAATGGAGAATCACAATTAATTTTGGCAACCAAGGAGAGAGAAAGAGACTTTAGCCACATACATAAGGAAATTAGTTATGGAGCAAGAGTCATGCAATAAGGCAAACTACTTTATTTGAATATCCATTCATGTAATCTAGCCATCAGACCATATGGATGATGGTAAGCAAGCAAAGAACGAGCAGACATGGTCGGACGTCTTCCCTCTTTAGCTTCAGTCTTGTCTTACAGCCGCTAGTATGGAAAGGTTAAACCCTATTGCATTAGTCGTCGGACTCCTAATGCCGGGTTTGGTTTGGGAAGATCGCTTGCTTCTTCCTCCTTCTTTTTAGTCAGGAGTTCAGTCGCTTCGCTCATATTACAAAGAGGGGTATCCTTCATAGTAGTTGGAAGGCAAGAAGCAATAGCAAGATAGGAATAGCAGGTTTCATAGAGATCACATCACAATAGGATGAATACGAGACTTCGGGTATTAAAGAAATAATTTGAGTGAATTAACTCAAAGTGAATTTTCTTGACTTAACTAGGGTTAATTTAGAAAATGTGGTGTAGTTTGTTGTCAGTGGAATTTTGAGTTTATATCAAAATAATGTTGAAAATAAAATAACTAAAATTAGTTTGATGTAAAAGTATGAGAGTAATGATATGATGTGATGGTTAATTAAAATTATGTGAGTTGATGAATAGTAAATTAAAGCTGATATGATGTGTAAAAATGATTGGTTGTTATTATTTAATGATTGGTTGTTGTTATTTAATTATATTGATAATATTGAGGATAGTGAAGTTGAGTTAAGGTTGAGTTAAATTTTGAGTAGAATTAATTTGGTTGAGTTAAGGTTGAGTTAAATTTTGAGTAGAACATATATTTACGCAGACAGAGGAAAACGCGAGAAGCCGGCCGGTCAATCACGGGGGGAGGCCGTACCCGTATACGAGGAGAATAATTATATTCTTCTCTTTTTCTTTTTTATTTGTTATGTTAGAGTATATTTTATTTCTAGTTCCAAGAATGTCGAACCCTACGACTTGACGATGTTTGATTAATTTTCGTGGTTGATAATTTAATTATCTTTTTTAAATTGCTTGTGTTATTTTGACTGAGCAACCATGATGTGTTTAATTTTATTTAGATTCATCACCTAGATAAGATTTTTCATGTCTAATGCTAGAATTGAACTTGCAATACGTGTTGTTGAGTTTAATTCATAAGAACAACAGGAAGATGGTAACTACGGGGGATAACACGGCCTATTTAAGTGAAATACGCGGTTGGATTCACTACTTAGATTAGCCTATTTTTCTTGATCCTAAAGCGGCTAATTTTATTAAATCTAGAGAATGTGTATTAGACTGTACAAGAAGTCAGATTTAATCATAGAGCATCTCGCTGTTAAATTAAAAATGAGAAAAATTTCGGGTAGCAGAGCGTGTTGTTACTTAGGGCTAATATTTCTATAAGATTACCAGAATTGATTAGATGAGTCAGTCAAGGGTGTAGACGGAACCGTGAACTAGATTTTCTATTTATTTATTATATTTTATTTTTATTTTATTTCATTATTTAGATTTTATTTATTTAATTAGGATCTTAGTCATTTATTACTTTCTTAATCTCAGTTAATATGAGAAACTTATTTGCCGCTACTACTAGTTAGTAGAGGTTAGCCGAGAAAAAATATATTTTTAATTTTGTCGCGTTGCGACGCGCGGACAAATTTTGGCGCCGTTGCCGGGGAGTGGCGTTATTGAATTATGATTTTTAAGTACTACCCCTCTTTTTTTTTGTTTTCTTTTTTTCTTGCAAAGTACTGGGCATCCCCCATACCCGCGGGATTGACTAATCTTTGGGTGATTTTAGCGAGTTTGGCGCAACTTTTTGAGAATGACAGCCTATTATTACGATTTTTATTCCCACCATGCACTTACCATTATGAGAGGGCGATAAGAGGCCCGTGGATTGAAGATCGAGACGTAAGAGGACCTAGTGATTGGCAAAGGTACGAGCAAGACTACATGTATTCTGAGGAGAACGAGTACGGCTTGAGAGAGCACTCGAACTCTTTCCATGGGTACTCCGAGCCACCAATTGCACGAGATCTCAGCCCGTCGCTCGAGAATATGATGGAGGCAGTGACGTTAAACACTTTGAGGTTTCAACAAGAGTACTCGGGTGCCATGTCAAATGTCAATTAAGCATGTTTATTCCATAATACATTAAATATTTTCTGTATTTAATCAATCATCATTTATTTCATTCCATATGTTCTTCCATATTGACCATAATATTTTTATTTTTATTTTATTTTTTTTCTATTACATATCTTCATTTAAACCAATCATATCAATTTATTTCTCAATCTTTCTCTCTAATATTCACATATTGAAGATGAATTAATATGATGTTATATTTTAAAGATAATATTTTTTTAAAATTTAATTGTTATGTTGTCAATCTAATAAAAATAAATAATTAATTATCCAAATTTTAAAATTACTTATAAAATAAAAAAATATATATTTTGACATCCAAATTCTAAAATTATATATAGATGTTTAACTATTATGATAAAAAAAATATTTTGATAATTTAATTAAAATAAAAAATATTTTCGTTTAAAATAAAATTAAAATAAAAGCTTTAATATTTTTTTTTATATTTGCTTCTTAGTTCAACTATAACACACGAGTATAGTACTAGTTCAATGTTATTGCTGAATCAAAGTCCATAAAAATAATTACTCGTATATATTGTATTGAAAAACAAATTAAGAATCAAATAGCTACTACAATTTGTATAAAATTACAATTATTTTATTTATTTTCTATTCTATTCTAACATAAAAAAGCGGAAGTCTATTATATACAAATATCAGCGTTATTCAATAATTTGCAGGAAATGTGATACGGTGAAATATTATTCAGACCTCATATGAAGTAGGGCCATCATCTTGACATTTTGTTCCATGCATCATCATATATTTCGCAACACGGGCAATCTTATTATTTGTGACAAATGATAGTTCGGAACAGCCGAACAGACTTGCTAAATGAATCTGCACTGGTCAAACATCAAAGATCTTGGCATGCCACTTTCATGTTTCCAGTTTCAAATCACAAACGACAAACAATAGAAAACTTACACACAAAAAGCTACACACTTTTTTGTAACAAGTATCATTCATTTAATTTGTCAATTAATTAACTTAATTAACCCTTTATAGAATTTGAATTATCTGGATAATGTTCAATTTCTAAAAGTGGCAGACCATTTAATGATAGGTCGAGTTTTCAAAAGATGGATTAAGCCAATAATACACTTGCGTGAGGTCTAACCTTTGAGAATGACGATACTCTCTCTATTAAATACGTTAATGAGGTCTCAATTACATCATATAAAAATATATTTCTATTAAATAAGTTAACGAGGTCTCAATTACATCATATGAAAATATATTTCGTACTTATATATTTTATATGAATATAAAAAAATACAAAGAAAAATGTAATATCAATGCCGGTTTCACTACTCGCTGACTAGTTCTTATTTGCAGGAGATATTCTTTTTTCAAGATAATAAAACAGTCAATTTCTGGTGAGATGTCATGTTCTTATTGGCATATTTTTATGATCTAACTACTTGTTCTCCAACCCAATCACAAAATCTCCGAGTTTAATAGTTGACTAGTATGTATTTCATGCAATGCACGAGACAGATATATTAGTCGTGTAACATGTTCGTTTAGTCCTAAAAGCAATATTGTTGAATCATATTTTTTTTTTCTATCTATGTTTAATAACTGTTATTATTTATTGCATGACCGTTAAACATGAGCCCGTGAGGGTTAGCATGTAAGTTAACCAATGTATTTCTCCGTCAACCCAATTATATTAGTACAAAAAAAAAATTATAATTTTACTAATTTTTGTTTACCATATAATACTCGGCTATTATTATTCTAAAATTTATATTCATATTATATTATTTTTTTTATGTAATGATATTTATTTTGTGTACCTTAGCATTATTTATTAATGTAATTAATTTAAAATTATGTTAAAAGTAAAATAAAATATTCTATCATATATACACACGTGTGATTCTATTCAATTTTTGGTATGTATCGTATTTCATAAAATGATATAAATTATTCATTGAACGAATATGATATAAAGTTTTTAATATTTAATTTAGAATTTAGCCAAAAAATAAATACAGTCAGTCATTTATCTATTTGTAACCCTCAATCACAAATAAACTATTTTATTATTTTTTATATTACATCAATTTAAATGGTTACACTTTATATCATATTAATTCACATGAAGAGTGTACTCTTTTTCCTACATTAGGATTTTGTCCCGCTGGGTTTTTCCTAATAAAGTTTTAACGAGGCATATTCATAGTATAATAAGGACTACTGGATAATTGATATAATTCTTCATGATGATAAGAAGACACTGAGGTAGTTGTACTCTTTTTTCCTTCAATCAAGTTTTTTTTCCACTGGATTTTCTTGACAAGGTTTTAACGAGGCAGCACGTGGATATCTCACTAAAGATGATCTATTTGAGAGAGAGCAATGTTGTGTTTCCACAATGTCGAGGTTTTGTCCCACCGGGTTTTCCTGACATACTGAAACACCAGTACCTGATGGCCACAAGATGCACTTAATGATGTTCAGATTGGGCTTTGTTCAAATCAGTTAAAATATGTTTAGGAAATAGAGTGGTATGAACCACACAATTATTATCTGTACAGGTGAATGACTACTTTGCCCTCGATGTATTTATATTATTATAAGTTGTGCCATCAGAAGTTTCCTATTTAAAATTTATAATGAAAATCGTACCAAGAGAATACATTTTCTCTATTCTCTCTCTTTTTCCTCTAGTTCTATAATAGAACCCACTTTATTCTACCATTAAGATCACATTTTTTTAATAGAGAAAAAGAAAATCAAATTCAGTTAAAGAGAATAAATAATCGGCCGAGTAAGCATCGTATTCAACTAACTTGTGATATTAATTATAGGTTAAAGACTTAAAGTCTCAAAAAATAATATGATAATTTCAATTTCAGACGCCAACACCAAAAAATATATATATCACGAGTTTTCACAATCCCTTTCCAGCTACAAGCTGCTGACTTTCTGCTTATTGGGCAATGCCTTTTGAAACTTGTTGACCTTTTCCTAGTGTTAGTTGTAATAGTAATTTATTAAGATTCAAATTACAAGTGATTAATAAAGTGGGGACAGTCAGTTTACCAAATTTCAAAACAAAGTAGCGACAGTTCAACATAGTTCAGAACAAAAACTTGCTGTTGTAAATAGTAACATGTAGCAAGCAAGCATGCACATGTTTCACACACTAATCAATGGACTAGGGAATACCACCACCTCTAAAAGTCGCATGTTTTCCTAATTTGTTGAAAAACAACGAATAATGATATCATTACTATTTTTGAAATGATTGACATTAATATAATTATAATTTTGTACTATGTACAAATAAATTTCAATTTATAATATAAAATAAATGCACAATTTAATTTTGTTTCGTGTAATCACAATAATGATATCATTACTATTTTTGAAATGATTGACATTATATAATTATATGTACTATGTACAAATAAATTTCAACTTATAATATAAAATAATTAAACAATTTAATTTTGTTTCAATAAATGATTACACTGATACAATCTATTATAGGCATTATCCTTTGGTTTCACTTATTCAATTTTAATTAGGATTAATTAATTGATTCTCTATTGAGTTTAAACTTGAATTTGAGAAATGTTAATTTAGAATCAAATGATTTGTTCTTAAATAAAAAAGTTAGAGAAATAATTTGGTTGAAAACAACTTCTTTATAGCCACATTATTTCTCATTACTAACGATTTGACTTTAAAAAAATGCCCCTTTCATTGTGCCCTAATCTTCATTCGCCAAGTCATCGATTTGTGCCTCCACGCCTTGCCCGGTGTTTCGCCGGCCCTCTAGCTGGCGGATGGCCTCAATCGCATACCCTTGTCTCGATTTTTGTTATTTCTGTGTTGTTCATGCCCGTGGAGGGAGATGGATGCTCGTCGGCCGGATCTCGTCGTGCTCCGGTTTCGGGTCGCGGAAGTGTTGGTCGGCCTCCCTGGTTTGTAGCGGCGTTGGGCGGTGGCGTGTGATTGGGGTTTAGGCGTGGCCTTGGCTGCTCGCGGTTGTCAGAGGCTAGCCGGCCGGGGTTGAGGGGTGTGCTTTTGATTCCCCTGTTCCCTGCTCCTTTAGTGTGAAGGTTGGGGAAGACCGGCACTTTCAGACCTAGGCCAGTGGTGATGGCCGGGTTCGGGGTGGTGGTGTGTGGGGCGGGGTCTGACCATTGCTTTTACGACTTTGGGTCGGCTCCATCCTGAGAGTGGTTAGGGGTCTCGGGATTCGGCTTCAGCTAGGAGTCTAGGCAGTTTCGGGAACGGTGCCCTAGACTTCGGGTCAAGCCTTCGGAGTGGTCGACTTTTTTCTGTTGGTGTCTTGTGTTGGGCTCAGTTATTCTGCTGTGGGAAGGGTCTTTGTTGCTGTTTAGTTTTTGTTAGTTTCAGTCTGTCTTGGTGTTGTTTGTTTTCCTTGTTGGTCAGGTTTGTTTAGTTGTTTGTTTAGGAGTCGTGTTTTTGGCATGGGTCGTTGACCTTTGTGTGCCCGAGTGTGAGTGGGTATTATCATATTGGGATCGATAAGTCTCCATTTTTGGAGCTTTGTAGGATTTTCGTTTAGTTTTTGTCGTGTTGTTGTTCTAGCGTTGTTAGTGTGGTTTCTAGGCGATTTTTGGATTTGTACTCCCAGTTTTTAGCTCTAAGTTGTATCATTCAGCTTTGGGCTGCTTTCTGTTTCGCACTTTTGTGCACTATATAAAATCCATGATTTTCAAAATCGGACCATACCGGCCGGTTCGACCGGTTCAATCGGGAACCAACCATCTTACCGGTCCGGTTTGGAGTATTGAGCTGCTGGGCCCAAAAACCGGTCATGAACCGCTCGAACCAGTTAAAAACCGGTAGCAGTTCAACCGGTGCGGCGGTTTACAAATTTTGGACATTTTGTACTACAAATATATTAGTCCATGTCTAAAAGACAACAACGTGCTTCTGTTGTAGTGGCAAGACGTACGTATTGAATATACAAGGTGATGTGTTTGATTCTCTACAAAGAACAATTTTTTTTTTTCTCACTTTTTCATTGTATTACACTACTACTATGAATTTTTTAATTTTAATCAAAATCAAAACTTAAATTTGATTTTTAGTTTTTTATTCTTTACAAAATTAAAATCCAAATCAAAAACTAAAATACAAATTACGAACTTATGGTAAACTACAAGCAGGTTATTGATTATTGAACTCTTATTTAGAAAAATGTCATTATACACTAAAAAATTAATGATAAATATATATATAATTACATATTATATATATATATATAATAAATAAAAAATATCTATTAGTTAGACCGGTTCGACCACTGGTCCAACCAGTGAACCATCGAACCAGTAGCTTAACTGGTACATTGACCGGTTGAGTTTTCAAAACCATGGTAATAAGAAATATAAAAGAAAAAAGGGATATGTTGTTTCGAGAGTGAGGGTCCTACCCTGGAGTTAGACGACTCATTTGAGGATACCAATAGACGCTTGGTGAGGAGAATTCGGGAGGCAGATATCGGAGAGGCTATGAAGAGGATGAAGGGAGGTAAAGCAATGGGCCCTGACGGTATCCCCATTGAGGTGTAGAGATGCTTGGGCGCCAGAGTGTTAGTATGGCTAACTAAGCTTTTTAACCTCATTTTTCGGTCAAACAAGATGCCTGATGAATGGAGGAGAAGTACTTTAGTACCGATCTTCAAGAACAAGGGAGATGTTCAAAACTGTAGTAACTACCGTGGGATTAAGTTGATGAGCCATACGATGAAGCTCTGGGAGAGGGTTATAGAGCATCGCCTACGACGAGTGACGAGTGTGACCCAAAACCAATTTGGGTTTATGCCTGGAAGGTCGACCATGGAGGCAATACCACAGTTGATGGAGAGATATATGGACCAAAAGAAGGACTTGCACATGGTCTGTATCGACCTTGAGAAGGCCTACGACAGAGTACCGAGGACTGTCATGTGGTGGGCCTTAGAAAAGCACAAAGTCCCATCTAAGTACATTACCCTCATCAAGGATATGTACAAGGATGCGATGACGTGTGTCCGAACATGTGGGGGCGATACCAGCGACTTCTCAATTAAAATAGGACTACACCAGGGGTCAACATTGAGCCCTTATTTATTTGCCTTAGTGATGGATGAGGCCACAAGGGACATACAAGGTGATATCCCTTGGTGTATGCTCTTTGCTGATGACGTGGTACTAGTTGACGAGAGTAGGACAGGGGTAAATAGGAAGTTATAGATGTGGAAGGACACGTTAGAGTCGAAAGGCTTCAGACTTAGTAGGACGAAGACCGAGTACATGACGTGCGATTTCAGCATGGCTACACATAATAATGGTGACGTTAGCCTTGACGGGCAAGTGGTGGCCAAGAAGAGGACTTTCCGGTATTTAGGATCGATGCTACAAAAGGATGGCGCCATTGATGAAGATGTTAGGCATAGAATTGCAGCCGGTTGGTTGAAATGGCGTCAAGCTTCGGGCGTTCTCTGTGATAAGAGGGTGCCACAAAGGCTAAAAGGTAAGTTCTATAGGACGGCGATTCGTCCGGCGATGCTATACGGTGTTGAATGTTGGCCTACAAAAAAGGCAACATGTCCAACAACTAAGTGTAGCAGAGATGCGTATGTTGCATTGGTTTTGCGGGTACACAAGAAGGGATAGAATCCGGAATGAGGATATTCGAGATAGGGTCGAGGTGACTCCAATTGAGGAGAAATTGGTTAAACATCGGCTGAGGTGGTTCGGACATGTCTAACGGAGACCTCCTGATGCATCAGTGTGTAGGGGAGTTCTACAGCGGGTCAATGATGTAAAGAGAGGTAGAGGTCGACCTAAACTCACTTGGGAAGAGTCGGTTAATAGAGACCTTAAAGATTGGAATATCTCCAAGAATTTAGCGGTGGATAGGAGCGCTTCAACGTACCAGAACGGTGACTTTTGCTCGCTGTTCTAAAAATCGGCCTAGGCGGCGCTTAGGCGCTAGGCGGTGCCCGGGCACCTCCGATTCGTACAAATCGGCAGAAAAAATCGGCCAGGCGGCTAGGCAGCGCCTAGGCGGGCCTAGGCGGCCCTAGGCGCTCCTAAGCGGCCTTGGCCGGCTCGGCGGCCAGGCGGTTAGGCGGCGTCTAGGCGGGCGTAGGCGGACTTAGGCGCTCTTAGGCGGGCTCGGCGGCAATTTTTTAATTTTTTTTTATTTTTTTAAATACTAATTACAGTATTTTGTTCTTATGTTTTCTTTAATATATATTAATATTATTATTTGAACTTTGGTGTGTGAATTTATTATATGTTGAGATAATCTTATTTTGTAGGTAGTTAAAATAAATAAAAAATAAGGTATTTACTATTGATTTCTGGGCCCCGACTAGGAGCTTTAGACGCTAGGCACTGGTCGAGCGCCTAGCGGGCGCCGAGCGACTTTTAGAACACTGCTTTTGCTTCTTTATCATTTGCTCTAATCTCTTCTTTGTTTTGAGCTCTTTTTGTATACTTTAACAAAAATGATACATTTTCATGTTATATATGAACAATGCATTCAAATATGTTTGAGAAATTTATTCCACATATTATTAAACACGTTATCAAAATATATACATCAGATTGATTCATATGAATATAGTAGAATAGACAATTTTTATGATGCAAAGAACTGTCTAATATGTATATTTATATTATCAATATCTATACTTATATTAAAAGGTATCCCATTTACTAGATTTAGTGTAAAGAAAAGTCAAAAGTAATTAATGTTTGCTGGAAATAGAATGACATTAATTACAGATTTGTTTTGGTATTTATAGCTTGACATTAAAGATTTGTTATGGGATTAAATCAGAACCGATTTTTTTACCTTTGCTGGAAAAGTCAAATATAAGTATAGATTTGTTTTATTCCATAACATTGGTTTAATTAAAATAATCTCATAAAATCGATTTTAATGTCAAGCCTATAAATAAAGATTTAATCGGTTTTAATAAAGCAGATTTAATCGGTTTTAATAATTGCATAGAATTTCAAAGCTGTTATTTATTGTAAAAAAATTAAATTCTAAAAAAACATTTGTGTATATTCTGTAAAATGTTTGTACAAAATATTTTACCTTAAATTTATTTACATAATTTAAATTAATTATATTAATAAATAATATGAACATACATTAAATATTTTAATTACATAAAACAAAAAGAAGAAGAAGATTAGTCTATAACTTATAATAATAATGACATTATACTACAATAAATTTTATAATAAAATAATATAAGTATTATACGAGGAACAAGATTATGTAAAATTGTTATTTTTCTTATATCAATGAATAAATATATATAATGAAATCAAATTTGTATTATTATAAACATGTGAACGAGATAATATATTAATTAATTTACGGGCTAGCGCTACCAGACTCAGGTTTAATGTTCCGAAAAAAAAATGACGTTGATGAAAAAATGTAAAAAGATAGATGATCAAACTCTATTATTTTTTAGGCCTGAACGGATAAGCCCTATGGTCCACTCATTTAATATCTCCCGTGAATCGCACGTGCTACTTAACGGACAAGTTTTGTGGAAATAACTCATTAATACGTCGCACGGGCTACGTGCTAGTAAACAAAAACAATATAAACATGTTATTAATGTATACGATCATGTATATTTGTTGGATAATTCTCTCTCTTTTGTTCTAATCTCTTCCTTAGTTTTGAGCTCTTTTTGTGTTTTTCTTAGTTCTCTTGCGTTTTGTTGTTGTTGCATATGTTGATTCGACGAGTAGCTTTTTCCCTTTGTTCAAGCACGACACAACCGCACAACGAGTCAACGACTAAATTAGTCAAATTCGAGGTGGAAGCAACCTGTCAATTGTCATCTTAAGATGAATAACAACAACAACAACATGATGATGTTAGCAGGAGGCGGTGGCGGAAGAGGAAATGGAAGCGGTGGTATCGGCGGAAGCGGCCGGTCGTGGCCGTCGGCATCATCCGTCTCCGCCTCGGGGAAGCGAATCCAGAAGGAGCTGTCGGAGCTGAATACGGACCCTCCGCCCGATTGTGCCGCCGGCCCCAAAGGCGACAATCTCTACCACTGGGTTGCAACTATCTTCGGTCCCCCTGGTATGCTGATGCTCTCCTGCTTTACCGCTTGTACTGTTTAACTGTACTATGATATGGCTTGGAGCAAAGCCCATAGTACCCTGCTCTGCAAGAGTTGTACCTTGCTGTAAGCACTGCAGTTTTACCCTTGATTACGTCGTTTGTAGGTTTAGAAAGATACTTGAGTTTCAGGGTTTTTTTCCCCCAATTTAGGCTGTCAGAAAGGAAAAGGGTCATTGACATGTTCTTTAAGGGTTTGAATTTGTGGTTTTAGTTCCGGCCAAGCAATTGCTTTGTATGATGTGGTCTATATGTCACCATGTTGTGTGCATTGTTATCATGCTGGCTTCTGCTGATACTTGATAGGTGGTATCGATTATGACAGATCTATGATAAGTGGTTTCCCCCAACTTGGACTCTTAAGCATTCACCTTCCAATGATTTTTTTCTTTTCTTGCCCGATTTATCATTCGCGCAGTTAATTATTCATTTTTATCTAAGCAATGGCTTGTTGTATAAGATAATGAGAAAACTTCAGTTTGACATTTCCATTTTTTTTGCTCAGTCTAAGTTTGTTATGTGCAGCTTGCTTCACGACACTCATGCCAAGATTGCCTTTGGAACGCTAGTTTTGTTATCTATTTCGTTTCTCCTTTTCTTTTTGATTATATTGGTCTCTAATTGTTAATGGCGTTTTATTGGAGGTGAATCCAAGAAGCTTCTTAGGAGAATCTGATGAACCTTACAGAAATCCTATCTATTTATTTCGCAGGGACACCTTATGAAGGAGGCATATTTTTCCTTGATATAACATTCCCTTCAGATTATCCTTTTAAGCCCCCTAAGGTAAGTCCTATCCATGCAAAGAACTTCATAACTTCAGAAACCTGTGTCATGGATCAAAAAATTAGTGCTTCTTGTTAATTCGGCTTGACGTGAAAGTCCTTTTCTTATTTTTTCAATTATTCCTGAAGTTCAACCTTAGCCATCTGCAGGTTGTGTTCAAAACAAGAATCTACCACTGTAACGTTGATCCTAATGGAAATGTTAATTTGGATATGCTGAATGATGGATGGAGCCCAGCTCTTACCATCTCAAAAGTACTTTTAGCACTTAGATCAATATTTGTCAACCCTGATGCATGTAAGAATATCCAACCTTTTTTAAGTTTGTTTCTCTATTTCACATTTTTACTGATGAACTAAAAGGAATTGCATATAATGCACTTGTCGGCTTGTTTGGTGTGGCTTTTGTTTAGTTTTTCTACAATCTTTATAACGACAAGCGACACTATAGTGCATATAGTTGGTTTGTTCTTGAGGGAATAGTGTAATCAGAAAGACACCTTACTATTTTCGAGAATTATAATAACCCTTAAACGTGTGTACTATTCGCAATTTATTGAGCGGGTAATTTGAACTGAATTCAAACCTCAAAAGTAAGTTGTAACATGTGGTTTGGGGGTGGGAGCTTGTAATTTAAGAGTTGCTTGGGTTTTTTCACATGTTTAAGCTTCCATGTGATGACCCTGTTGTTTAACTGTGTGGTGAATGAATTTTCGAATCATGCTGGATTCTGCAGATAAACCCCTTGTTCCGGGTATTGCCCATTTATACCTGGCTGACCAGGCAAAGCATGATGAGCTGGCTGCTGAGTGGACGCAAAGATTTGCAAAGTAAGATGTTGAAAAAAGATAGCAAAAGGATCAAGTGATCCAGCTAGAACTATGGGGCTAAAAATATGCATACTTCTTTCTAATGCTGATTGCTGAGTGATTTGAAAGACAAAATCAACCTCCCAAGCTTGTTCTGATCACTCGACCTTGTTCTGATCACTCGGTTATATTATTATTATGTATTTCAAATCGCCACATGCCTTTGTAAATATGATTTTTTTTTCTTTTCTTTCTCTTTTCCTTTTCTTCTCTTTCCCCCTTTCACTCATAAATTCGACCCATGCACATAGGCTAGATGTTTGTGATATTGGTGGTTCAATAAGAATGTGAAATCACATGTTGTATATGTCTTTACCTACACCGATAAATCTTGAAAATATAGTATGAAAAATAATGATATAACACATAATGAGAAGACATATATATGTTGATGAACTAGTTTTAATGATGATCATATTCTTATTGTATTTAATCTCTGATTGTTTATAATGTTCATCTTTAAGGAAAAAGGAAAAAAAAAATAAAAAATGATCTATCTCATCTTTGGTTTAAGAATAACAGACAGTGAGTTCAATTGGCTTAAGAAAAACAGACATTGGGTTCAATTTATACGGCCAATTGTGTGTATACTATAACATATAAACAGCAAAACAGCATTACTAGACGCTAGTTCCAATAATCACCGAATGACAAAATACCAAACCAAAACAAAAAAACAGAACATCACTGATATATTATTGACAAAATATCTGAAAACCAAAACACAGAACAGAACACTTGAAGAATAACTAAGTCTGATACTATTTAACTTTTTCTCCCAATTCCAACCCTTTCTATATCCCAAATGTATTGTAAAACAACAGACNCCCCACGAAAGAATAATACGCTACTCCAAAGAGAAGAAAACAAAACATAGCCAACAAACAAAAACAAAAACACCAAACACTAACAAAACACCAAAAAATACAAACACAACCTAAAAAGATAATAAAGGATAAAGCCCTTCTCGCGGCTATTCCAAAAGTATTGTAAAACAACATACAACAAAAACACAACATAAAATAATCATAAATTGACCTGAAAAACGAAAAGCATCAGGTCAGGAAGCATCGACGCCATTGTCAACCCTCCTAAACCTCAACCACCCCTTGGACTTACAAACCCTCATCAACAAAAACCAGAGAATCCCAGCCGCAGTCATAACCCCACTCACCAGGTACACCGTCTTGGTGGCTATCACCATTATATACACCAAAAACCCAGACGGCACCAAACACATAACCACAAGCCCCGGCAGGCCGATCGGCACTCTGTAAGGCCTCTTGATCGCCGGCTTCTTCCTCCTCAGCCACAAAAAAGACGCAAACTCCAAAAGCATCCCCAAACTGTACAGAAAATTTGCAGACGACACAATATCTGTATAGCTCATGTACGAAACCCCTAGCGCAATCAGAGTCGAAACCAAAATCCCGACCCAAGGCGTGTTGAACCACTTGGACCTCAACGCAAAGAATCTCGGCAGAACCGCCAGGTCAGCCATTCCCAGCATCTGGTACGCGCAGCTGCTCAATTGGGCCTCGAAAAGCCCGATTGCGGACAAAACGGCCCCGATCTCGATCCAGAACTTGAGCCACTTGCCGGAGATGGTCTGGGCAGCGTCGGCCATGAATCCGGCTTCCCATAGGCTCTGGTCGACTGAGACGGCCCCAGTCACGGCCACCAGAGGGATTATGTATCCCAAGCAAGTCAATATCACGGCGGACAGAAGGGCTAACGGGAAGGTTTTGTGTGGCTTGTCCACTTCGCCGGCCATGGTGCTGACGTTGTCCCAGAAGTTGAGATTCCAGAAGAGAGTATTGAAGAATAGGTTCCAATCGCGCTTCACCCCGCTCTGACCTAGGCTGATCCATCGATGGGGACGGATTTGGGGGATTGCGATTAGGGACATTATTATGAAAGGGGCTAAGGAGACAATCCCTAATCCGACGGCGAAATAGCCGACTATGGCGAGGCCGGTGTAGTTGAGGAAGGAGAGCAAGAGGGTTGAGATTAGGATCGCTAGTGTTCTAGGGAGTCCCGAGGCGAAGATTGGGAAAATCCGCTTGAGGTAGTCGATGGCGAGGGCAGGGAAGGCGGCGATGTTGATGACGCCGCTGAGGAACTTCCAGGTGCCCATCAGGGAGCCGAAGAAGGGCCCGAAGGCGCTGTCGGCCCAAGTCACGAACCCGCCGTTGCCGGGGAAGGCAGTGGAGAGCTCGGCGGTGATTAGTGCTTCCGGAATACTCCATATGAAGGGGAATATGAGGAAGCCCAGGATGGCAAAGAGGGGCCCGGCGGCCTGGACGGCGGGCTCCTCGCCGTAGGGACCTCCGGCAACCTCGAAGTAGATTAGGAAGATGAGGGGGATTAAGGTGAGCTTCTTGGCGGAGATTGTTGGGGCAGTGGTGGTGGGAAGCTCAGCGGTTTGCGGAGGTTGGTCGGTGGGAGGATTTGTTGTTATGATTCCCATTTTTATTTTTATTTTTTTTTTGGTTTGGCGGTTTGAAGATTTTTTGGTTTCGGGGTTTTGTTGTGGGGTGTTTTAAAGAAATTATTTGTTTGGTGCTATTTGAAGAAATTTAGTGATGTATAAAATTATTCACATGAGAGTCTGATTGATTACACAGTGCAAACAAATATCAACTTGTCTTTGATACATTTGACCTTGTTTTGTATCTCCATCAAATTAGTTCAAATTATCTTCTTAATACCACAAATTGGTAGCTTTGACTAATAAAGAAATATAATATCGAAGGAGGAAAACAAGTACCATTCGGAGATTGGTGAAAAAGGAAAATATTGTCTGTGATTCAAAAGAGGATATTGAAGATTCTATCTCTGCTTTTTACAAGCACGTTTTTTACTCATAGAGGGAGTTCTAGGTGGGAATTGGTTGAAATAACCTTCCAAAATAAAAAAAATTGACCAAATGACCGTTGACTCGAAAGGAAAAAATAAACTTAAAGAAAAAATGATATTGAAGATACAATTACTAGTATACCCCTTAACACAAATCTTAGATTTTAAACTGATTCCTTCCTTCCTTCCCCTATTTCCTAATTCGGCTCCTTCATTCTTTTGCTTCTGGCGACAGGTTCAAAAAAAAAATCTTCCAAGACTCGCTCGTCTCTCGGACCTCTCTCGCTCTCTCGGCTCTCTCTCTCACGCTCTCTCGGCTCTGTCTCATGGAACTCTCTATTGTCAATGTTGGTAAGAAATTTTTTTAGGGTTCATTTTGTTTTTCATTTTTTCTTAAATTTTTTTTGGTAAGGGTATAATGATGTTGAACCTTTTGTGTTTAGAATTATTTTTCAAGCATGCTAGATTTATTAAGTTGAAGAAGAAAAATGAGTTTATGTGTTATGTGTTAATTGAAGAAGAAGATGTTGAAGAAGAATTTTTTGATCTTGAAGAATGATGTTATGTGTCATGTGTTATGCTAGATTTATTAAGTTGAAGAAGAATGTGTTATGTGTTTAAAGATATGAAAATGGGGTTAATTGTTTAATATGTGTTATGCATGAAAGTGAGGTTAATTGTTGAAATGCTTGTAGGATTGAGTTGGTGAATTGGTGCACTCTATGTGTTTGATGAAAATGCTTGTAAGGTGAACTCTATGTGTTTGATGAAATGATTGTAGGATTGAGTTGATCAACTGAAAATAACGAGACTTCTATGTTTGTAATATAATATATAACTAATGTACATTCGTTATAGAAATTGTGGAAACGACTCTATTCTTGTAAATGAAAGAGAAGGCTTTGGGTGGTATATTTTGTGTCATGTGGAGACCTTATGATTTATGTTGTCTTTCTTTTCTGTTTTTAGGAACCAAAAAGGAATATGCGTTTGATATACCTTCCAAATGCAAAGCAGTCGTGACCAATCGGTGCAACCTCAATGTTGTCAGTGACGTACTTGACAACCTAGACAAAGCACATAAAAAGCGATTTGTAAAGTCTTGCTTCCGGCCACTAGTAAATATTCCCGAGCTCATATTGTCCTCGCAAGTAGTCCACCAAGTACTTCGTAGGACATTGAAAGCGTCCGAAAATGACAAAGATGCCGTGTGGTTCAGATTCGGGGAAAATGAAGTTAGATTCGGGTTACAAGAGTTTTGTCTTGTAACTGGATTTAAGATTGCGGCGGATGATGAAAATGCGTACGAGGTCCCCAAAAATAACAGTTCGCTTTTGCAACTGTTCAAGAAGAAGCGGGGGAAGATCAAACGCAGTGACTTACTCGAGGAATTTCATAAGGTGAAAGACGCGGAGGCGAAGTACAAATTGGGACTTGTGACGGTCTTGGAGCATGTTGTTTTGTCTGCAGAGTGCGAAACTCTTGTAGATGAAAGATGGTTTGATTTAGTTGAAGATTTAGAAAAATTCAACAGTTATCCTTGGGGCAACTTGTCGTATCAGCAGACTGTAAAGTTGTTCAAGCAGACCTCTTTAGGGAAGTGAAAAAATCCAAAGTTCATAAATTATTCTTTGCATGGATTTCCCCTGGCTATTATGGTACTTTTCATCTAATTCTAAATATATATTTATGTTCTTTATTATTTATTTGTGTTAGTTGTATTTTTAATTATGATCTCTTATTTGCTAAGCAGATTTGGGCATTTAAGGCGCTACCCGACTTAGGAAGAGAATTTGCCGAAAAAAAAATTGGTTTCCTAATTCCAAGAATGTATGGTTGGAAAATTGATAAACAGTGTCGAGGCGAGCAGCTTAATACTTTTTTCGACAGGGCGGAGGTAATTTTGGTTATACATTATTCTTCTTATTTATTGTTATACTTATACTATGAAAAAACTAATTATATTACAATCAGATTGAAGTTCGACGAACATTGGAACTCAGTTCATATGAAGTTAAGTCTTCATATTTGAACGAATTGGGTATAATTGCCAAGGAAGTAGATAGTGCCCGTCAAGATGAGGATGAAGAAGGCACTGCAACCAAAGTTGAGGAAGAAGGCAATGATGATGATGATGTTGTGGATGATGAGGAAGAAAAAGAAGATGAAGAAGAAGAAGAAGAAGAAGAAAATGCGTCTCAACGTGATCCACCACAACCTCATGTTTTGGATGAAGAAAAGATCGCAGCTATAGTGAGGAAAGTGGTGAAGGACGAGGTGAGGAAAGTGGTGAAGGAGGACCTGGGAACAGATCTGTAAGCGTCTTTGTCGCGCCCGCGACAAGTGTCGCGCCCGGGACGACTTGGCAACAGATCTGTAAGCGTTTGTGTCGCGCCCTCGACAAGTTTCGCGCCCGCGACGACCTGGCAGCAGTTCTGTTTGTAATTTTCGACCTTGGTCGTGATGGTTATTTTGACCTCGGTCGATTATAAAGAAATCATTCTCGTTATATTGCATTTTTTGAAATAACAATACGTGTTTCTTTTCTAAAATGGATAGGTAATGACAATAGTCGTGTCGTTTTTGGTCGTATTTAATCAAAAAATAACCGTAACGAATTCAATCTCGTTGCATATTACATTATACAAAAAAATGGAAATCAAATCCACATTGCAATAGAAGAAAAAACGCTGAATATCCAAATGTTGATTCCAAAACACAAACGAAATCACAAATCAAAACCAAATGTCGATTCTAAAACACAAACCAAAACACATACCATAAGTCAAACCAAATCCAAAAGATAAAACTGATAATTATGAAGTCTGGAATAAAAGTCTTTGCCTAAAAACAACGCACTGTCACTGTGCATCATGTGCATCCGATGATGGAGGTGGAGGTGGAGGGTAGGGTAGGCTGCTGCCTGAACTCAAGCGAACATCCCATTGCTGGAACTGGTCGCCCCATTGTTTCCACTGATCAAATTGTCGAGACTCCCATTGGGTCCAACGTCCATCGAGCCTCTTGGTGTGCTCCTCCCAACGCTTATCATTATGCTCAATAAAGGTATCGAGCCTCTTGTTGTGCTCCTCCCAACGCCTATCATTATGCTCAATGAATGTATCGAACCAAGCGGGGGCTTGTTGAGATCGCGCGTCCGCAGCGCCCGCGTCAACTGCTGGAGGGAGGAAATAGTCCGCCGGGTTGGTATGTTTTTCTTCGTCCTCCGCCTCGTCCTCGGAATGAGACTGTGGCTGCGAGGAACCACCTTCTCCTAACGATTTCTTCAGCTCTGACAAATATGCCTTGTAGCACTCACGATGTTTGAAATGTGGTGCTGTCCTTAACGAGATAGGCTTTCACCAAATCCCACAACACAATCTTTTTCGGTTGAAGCGGCACTTCATCAATTTGAACATTGAAGTGCTTAGCGAGCCCGGTGACGATATTGGCCAATCTCGGAGGGCGCGTGGCAAAGACTTTCGTGCCCTGGAGTGTCTCTATAACGAATGCAGTCATGCATATGGGCTTCTTTGCACACATTGCCCACAATAAATAAACTTCTTGCTCGCTAACCTTGTTGGAATCTTTCTTGCCAAAAACATTGTAGCATAGAAATTTATGTACCACCGCAATGGCCACATCTTTGATTAGCCCATTCGATGGACCTTTGACTTTGAATTTATCGCATGGAGAGAGAGCGGCCCAAGGCTTATCCACCTCAAAATCACCGGGTACTTTGCGAGACCCCGTCGTGCGGAAACCAAATACCTCATTCATCACCTTGTTATCAACCTTGTATTCATTACCTTTCATCCGGCAAGTGAAACTTGTCATTGTTGTGTGGTACAAATGTGGTAAAGAATTCAACCGCTAGTTCCGCGCATGCCACATTGTCCATGGCTTCGTACTTGTCAAGATTGAGGGCCTTCAAGTGTTTCCTCATGTCTTCCGAGATTTTTAGCGAGTCTAGCAACTCCCAATCAAGTGTCCTTGGGATCCGGCATTTCATCTTCATGAGGCGTTTGTACGAGTGCACCTCATCTTGAGAGAAAACTGGGAATGGAATGCCGTGCTTTTGAGCCAAAGTTTGAGTTTCGGTATCCGAGTTCGAGTTGCTATTGTTCGAGCCCGGTGAAGAAGGCAGGGTTTCTACAACTGCTTTTCTTTTGCCTCCGGCTTTGCCTTTTGCGAGAGCATTCGATGACGATGCCTTACCCATGCTCGGTTATTGGATACTCTCGAAGGAAAATAGTGGATGCAAGCAATATAGCCCTCTTCCGTAGTTGTGGCAATTTGTCGAACACCTTGTGTGCGAAATTATGTGTTTGAGAATTGTTAATAAGGAAAGAGTTAGAAGATTCCTCAAACCTCAAAAAATTAAAACTCTTCAAAAAATTAGAGTGACCTTACCGTGCGGTGAAGTCGAGAAAACAACCTTGCCGGAATGGAATTTCGGGAATTAGGGCTCTTTTATGAAGACAATTTGGCCGGAATCTATGTTGCCGGAAAGAGGGAGTGTCCTCGCCGGTCGGAGTAGATGGCCGGATGTGGTGTTGTCGCCGGTCGGAGTAGGTGGCCAGATGTGGAAGTTGGCGGATAGGTNCTTCTTACTTCAAATTTATGAAAATGAGGAATGTTGAATGAAAAATGATTTTTCTCCTTATATAGTTTCGGTACCTCGCGGGCGCGGCATATCTCGCGGACGCGACACACACACGGACAGACAAGCTCCCAGGATGTCGCGGGCGCGGCGAATCTCGCGGACGCGACACACGAGCGGACAGACCTCCTCTCAGGACGTCGCGGCCGCGACAACCGTCGCCGTAGCGACACAAAAAAAACCTTTATATCAAAAAGAGTTTCTTATGAGTATTTCGACGCTCTAACGGATCTAAACTATCGTTAAAAGGTGATATATTACCAACAACAATGTTATACTTGTGTCGAAAAAAAAACAAACCGTAAAGAAAGCGCGGTTTGGTCGAAAAACTACTATAACGAATGTTCATTAGTTATAACTAATGTACATTAGTTATAGTTGTTTTTCGTAACAAATGCGCCTTACACGACCGTGCGTCCGTCATATAACACGTTATAAAGATGTTAAACTCGTTATGGGTCTCATTTTATTCATTTTTTCATGTAAAATAAATAATTTACAAATATTCTACATCATCTTTCATTTTACAAAAACAAAAACAAATAACAAGTGTTGTTATTTCAAAAAAAGAGTTTCGTTGTGAGTGTTTCGGCGCTCTAACAACTTCAAACTATCGTTCCAATGACACGTAACATCAACATATAGGCGTTATCAAGTAACTCGAAAAAAAAAAACCGTAAAGAAAGCGCGGTTTGGTCGAAAAACCACTATAACGAATGTTCATTAGTTATAACTAATGTACATTAGTTATAGTTATTTTTCGTAACAAATGCGCCTTACACGACCGTGCGTCCGTCATATAACACGTTATAAAGATGTTAAACTCATTATGGGTCTCATTTTATTCATTTTTTCGTGTAAAATAAATAATTTACAAATATTCTACATCATCTTTCATTTTTCAAAAACAAAAACAAATAACAAGTGTTGTTATTTCAAAAAAAGAGTTTCATTGTGAGTGTTTCGGCGCTCTAACAACTTCAACTATCATTCCAATGACATGTAACATCAACATACAAGCATTATCAAGTAACTCGAAAACAAAAAAATACCGTAAAGAAAGCGCGGTTTGGTCGAAAAACCACTATAACGAATGTTCATTAGTCATAACTAATGTACATTAGTTATAGTTGTTTTTCGTAACAAATGCGCCTTACAAGACCGTGTGTCCGTCATATAACACGTTATAAAGATGTTAAACTCGTTATGGGTCTCATTTTATTCATTTTTTCATGTAAAATAAATAATTTACAAATATTCTACATCATCTTTCATTTTTCAAAAACAAAAACAAATAACAAGTGTTGTTATTTCAAAAAAAAGAGACTCGTTGTGAGTGTCTCGGCGCTCTAACAACTTCAAACTATCGTTCCAATGACACGTAACATCAACATACAAGCGTTATCAAGTAACTCGAAAAACAAAAAACCGTAAAGAAAGCGCGGTTTGGTCGAAAAACCACTATAACGAATGTTCATTAGTTATAACTGATGTACATTAGTTATAGTTGTTTTTCGTAACAAATGCGCCTTACACGACCGTGCGTCCGTCATATAACACGTTATAAAGATGTTAAGATCGTTATTGGTCTCATTTTATTTATTTATTCATGTAAAATAAAGAATTTACAAATATTCCACATCATCTTTCATTTTGCAAAAACAAAAGCAAATAACAAGTGTTGTTATTTCAAAAAAAAGAGACTCGTTGTGAGTGTCTCGGCGCTCTAACAACTTCAAACTATCGTTCCAATGACACGTAACATCAACATACAAGCGTTATCAAGTAACTCGAAAAAAAAAAACCGTAAAGAAAGCGCGGTTTGGTCGAAAAACCACTATAACGAATGTTCATTAGTTATAACTAATGTTCATTAGTTATAACTAATGTACATTACTTATAGTTGTTTTTCGTAACAAATGCGCCTTACAAGACCGTGCGTCCGTCATATAACACGTTATAAAGATGTTAAACTCGTTATGGGTCTCATTTTATTCATTTTTTCATGTAAAATAAATAATTTACAAATATTCTACATCATCTTTCATTTTTCAAAAACAAAAACAAAAAAAAAAGTTTCGTTGTGAGTGTTTCGGCGCTCTAACAACTTCAAACTATCATTCCAATGACACGTAACATCAACATACAAGCGTTATCAAGTAACTCGAAAAAAAAAAAACTGTGAAGAAAGCACGTTGGTTAAGAAAAACAACTAGAACGAATGTACATTTGTTATAACGAATGTACAGTCGTTATTTTTGTTTTTGACAAAATCCACCTTAAACGATCGTGTATTCGTCATATAATACATTATAAAAATATTAAACTCGTTATAGGTCTACTTGTACTCATTTTTAGTGTAAAATAAAGAATAAACAACGATTCTACATTATATATCCGTTTTTCAAAAACAAAAGAAAAAGAACTTTTAATGTCGTGACCTCAAAAGAAAAACAAGTATTGGGGTTGGGCCCGCGATAAAATACAACGATTCTTCATTATATATGCATTTCCAAAAGAAAACAAGTATCATTATTTCACATTTCAAAAAAAAAAAAAAAAAAAAAAAAAAAAAAAAAACGCCCGCGACAGCCATCTTGTCGCGCCCGGGACGGGCCCTCGCGGGCTTCTGCAGCTCGATATTTGGTGTCGCGCTAGCGACGACTATCGCGCCCGCGTGGTCCGCCTATGTTGCGCCCGCGAGCATTGTCTCGCCAGCGACCTCTTAGACAGCTTTCTGTCCAAAATTAACAACAGTGTGTCGCTCCCGCGACAACCTGGGAACCTCTCTGCCCGACCGATCTACAGCTTCAGTGTCGCGCCCGTGACAGAAGTCGCGCCCGCGATATCGATAACTAAGATACCTTCGTTATTTCATAGTTCATAACGACTGTACTTTAGTTCTAATTATATTTTTAGCCTTTTTTAGTGTAATACTACTATATACAACTATAAAACGAGACTATAGTCGTTTCCAACTACATTGGAAAAATATTTGAATAATCACTACATTGGATACACATAAAACATTATACACAAGTCAAAATACAACTTCAAGCTTTAGCAACTGCATGGCCGAGTCAAAACACTATACCAAAAGTGAAAACACTATAAGTCAAAAGCAATACACTAGTAAAAAATATAACCTCACGTCGCTTGATTGAGGTTTATCTCCTCACACTTTCCACGATTATGGCCGGGTTTTGAACACCTGCTACATTTACGCGTTTGACGAGGTTTAGAAGTTGATTTTTTTTTAGCCTCACCTGTTGATTATTTCCGTTCGAATGTAGGTCTGCCCCTTGGACGTCGTGTGAGTGGCGGCAACACAATTCTTGACATAATTTGTTCCGGAACCATCCAATCGGTCTCACTAGGCAAAGGGTGAATGGGTTGAGAGTATGCCTCTCTCCAAGAAGCGCTCGAATACATTCCAGTGCAGAATCTGTAGCGGTTGTCATTCAATTTTATTGCGGCAATGGCATGTTCACATGGAAATAGATCCATTTGAAACTTCCGGCATGTGCATAACATTTGCTCGAGATCAACTATATGTCTTCCACCAACTTGGAAAATCATCGGGGATACATTGAGCACTTCTAGTCCATTGGACTGGTCATAATTGTTGCGCATCTTCTGCTCAAATGGTGGGGTAAGAAAACTACTGCATTTTGTAGAATTAAGATTTCTTTCGTGGAACCACTTTTGCAGTGTCGCCCGGATATGTTCAATCAGACCAAGGATAGGAAATTCTCGAGCACGCTTTAGCACAGAGTTCAACGATTCAGCATTGTTTGTCGTCATTATGTTGAAACGAGTTGCTCTAAAATGTGCTCTAGCCCAACGGTGCAACTCGGCTTTCTCGAGGTATTCCCGCATTTTCTCATGGTTATTACATAATGCTGCCATGTTGCATTCGAAATGAGACATCGTGTATGCTTCAGCTGTTGCCCAAAACAAGGCATCTAATTCCAATCTTGGAAACTCCGATTTTAGGTTTCTCAACATGTGATAGTTACAATATCCATGATGTGCATGTTCAAACACTTCAACATAAGCACCAGAAATACTGGATCCCCTATCTGAAACTATAACAAGATCTGGAGAATCACCTGTTATATCTTTCAACTTGTCCAAGAAAGATGGTTCTCGGAGTCTACTATTGCCCAAGCAAGTGGATAAATTTGAAGATTTGCATCCTGACATGTTGCAATGAGCAAAGTACCACGATATCTCCCTGTTAAGAACGTCCCATCCACAGATATTACTCTTCTGATAGAAGAGCGGAATCCACGAATGCACGGCCCCAAAGCCATGAAAAAATATTTAAAATGGCCATCCACACTTGTTTCGATGAAAGTGACCGTCCTAGGATTTTTTTGCTCCAAATAGTAACAATATGAAGGGAGCTTTGCGTAACTTTCTTCCGGGCAACCTCGAATGAGACCAAATCCATGATGCTTTGCCATAAATGCTTTTGTGTAGCTGATTGTTATCCCGAACTTCTCTTGGACATCAAAAATAATATCCCTCGGCTTATAAATCCGATTGACGTCTTTATACTTTTCGGAAATGTGTTTCCCAATCAGCTTATACGTCGCATGCCTGTGATCTTTACAATGCACACTCATAGAGAAAGTGTGATTACCAACATACTTACGTACTACAAAAATTTCACCACTATTTATCTTCACTGCTCTCAAACGCCAAGGACAATTTCTTTCAATACAAGCAACTACATACAAGGTCTTCGTCGATTTTATCACTCGGAATTCAAAGTGGTACTTCACGGCCAACAACAAAAGTTTATCTACCAAGTCCTTTTTGGTTGAGAAGATGTTGTTACATTGCACATCTTCATTCTCTGGGATCATCACTGAAGATAGACAATGGAGAGGACTCATAGAGCAGCTTGCATTTCCAACCATGGCATATTCTGTTGAAAGATTCTCACGCGCCTGTTCTATCAACAATGTGGCTCCTCTTTCATCTTCAACTTCAACATTTGTTTCCATAGGGCTATCTCTATTCTCCACCATAATGTCCCATTGACCTTCGAGCGGCTCGTCAATTTTATTTTCCCATGTAAGTGTTTCGATCGCCTCTAAATTGTCATTGTTTGTTTCTTCTTCAACTTCAAGACTTTTTTCAACTTCAACATTGTTCATTTCTTCCTCAACAAGTTTTTCGACAAGCGTTACGCAAAGAGGATGTTCGTCACAAACAGATATATACCATTTGACTTTGTCATCAGAATCGATCTTCACAGGGGGGATTGGAATTGGAAGTTTCATCATTCTTGGGTTCAGTGATCGCAATTCTATTACGTGTGAGATGCTATCAAACTTTATGAGCTTCCGGACCGCTCCAAGAAAGATATGTCGTCGCGAACGTAAATAGGATTGACATTCTCTTCATTTTCATTCACATATCTCCACATCCAAGTGCCATCCGTACTCTTTTTAAACTCAACATAGTGGCATACTTGTATCCACACCATCTTTGCTAAAATAAATATCTACAAGAAAAATATATATGTTACTTCAACAAGATAATTGTGGAAAAATAGCGCATAAAACATGAAAACCAAAATGAAACCAAAATGCATATCAAAATATAATAACGAAGCTACATTGCGATATGTCATAATTAAAAAGAAATAATTACATTCCTTATGAAATAAACATCAATAACGGATCTACATTAAGATTTGTCATAATTACAATGGGATATGTGTTAACGAAATTACATTATGAAATAAAATCAAATAACGGATCTACATTCGCTATGATATAATTAGATAACAAATATACATTCCTTATGAGATTTTCTTCAACTAACGAATGTGCATTCGTTATGAAACTACATAACGACTGTACATTCGTTATGTATAAAAAAATTAAAAAAAAAAATCTCAATGCCACAAAAACATGATAAATATGAAACCAACATGTTTATCAATCATAAAATATGAACCAAAATGTTTTATCTCTAAAATAACAATAAACCCTAACATGCTTTAATTCCACAATCACCATATTTGTTTTGCAATATGGAATTCAAAGTTTATGTGTAATGATCATATTTTGTTCTCACCTTTTCAAGAGAATCAGAGCAAGAGAGAGAGGAGCAATCGACCGACAGAGAGAAGCGAACGGAGAGAAGCGGCGTGAGAGAGAAGTTGACGAGAGAACGATCAAATTATGCTTCTTTTATTTTCTTTTTTAAAATTACAAAGTTGGTAACCAAAAATAGAATAAGGATATTATAGACATTTAATACATAAGGGTATTTTAGGTACTGTTAATATTTATTTAACTTTATTTAAAGAAGAGGTTACTTAAACAAAAACAATGTTGAAAGGGTCATTTAAATAAATGACCCCTTTGACTGTCCCATTTAAACAAAGACCCCGGAGTTCTAGATTGTATTCAGAGCTCTATCAATCAATCAACAAATTGAACCCTTATTGCCCATGTGGAGGAAGAGAAATTAAGAGGATCCTTGACAGCATGAACCCCATAAGGCCCCTGACCAAGATGGTATGTCTCCCCTCTTTTAGCAAAAGTTTTGGAATATCATCAAACTTGATCTTTGTGATGCTATTAAAAGTTTCTTTGAATCAAGTTAAAATTTAAGAAGCTGAAATCATATTATTTTAACTCTTGTCCCAAAGTGCCCTAACCCTATACTTTTGTTGAAAATTTCAAACCCATTAGTCGTTGTAAAGGTGAGCATGGGTCGGTACGGTTGAGAGATTAAGAAATCTTCAAAACCGTACCAAAAATCGGAGATCACCAAATTCGATCTCCATAACTGTACTAAAAAATTGGGATAGTTTCGTTCAGAGATTATTTTTCAATTCGGTTCGATTCGGTATTCGGGACTATTCAAATGGTTCGGTTCGATATGGTTCGGTTCGGATCTTCGGAGATTCCTTATTTTTTTTAATTCTTTTGAATGACTACCGAGTTATATTTTAATTTTTATATGTTTTAAAAAAATTCACCAATACTTCATCATATCGAAGATTTTAATTTGAAATCAACTTTAAAGTAACTCTAAATTTCAGTTATTTAATTTTTATATGCTTTAAAAAAAACCAACATTCGTCAACACTTTCTCATACTAAAAATTTTATTGTGAGATCAACTTTAGAAGTAACTCCAAATTTTAGTTATGACTAAATTTGTGCAACTAATAGTGAAAATTTAAAATTTAAACAAAATATATTATAGTGTTTTCTTAAAAATTATTCTTTAACCTTTCATACCGTTTTAAATAATTTTTTTATACCAGAAAAAATTCAATTGTAGATCAAGTATTACTAAGCATAAAATTTAAGTGAAGCTTAATTGTTATTACTATATTTCATTTACATTTTAAAAATTCTCAAATTATATAAGATCAAATTGACATAAAATAATCAATAACACACATCTAATGTTATAATTCAGTTCTTAATTTCGATTCTTCAGTTCGGTACGGTATGAGACGGTTCGGTTGGGTTCGGTTCTCGGTACGGATATTTGTGAAATATCCAGCTCCGTACCAATTACATTTTCAGTTCGGATCGGTTTGAAGAAAGTCGAACGGCCAACGGTTATTTTTCGGTTTGTAGTGATTTCGGTTTGAAATAGTTCGGAATTCCTAGAGTCTGATGCTCAGCCCTAAGTCTTTAGGGAGTCCCCTATAAAATCATCTCAAAGATTCTGGCTTTTATATTCAAAAATTGCTTAAATTCTTGTATCACTGAAAACCAAATAGCCTTCATTCCTGGCAAGCAGGTGATGGATAATGTGGTTATTGCTCAAGAAGCTATTGATTTTCTAACTAGATATAGGACATAGAATAAATACTTCCTGGCCCTCAAACTTGATATGGCTAAAGCATTTGATAAAATTGAATGGGCTAACATAAATAAGTGAATGCTGAAAATGAGTTTTTATGCTTAATTTGGGCTAACATAAATAAGTGAATGCTGAAAATGGGTTTTTATGCTTAATTTGTTCATTGGATCATGGCCTGTGTGACTTCTTCTAGCTTTTCTTTCAATATCAATGGCAATTAGTTTTGTCTCCCCTTCTAGGATCATTAGGCAAAGAGATCCTATTTCTTCCTACATTTTCATTATTGTTGTTGATCAAATTTCATGAAATTTGATCAACAATTGTGGTTGACCTCTTTTCTGATCTTATTAGAAAAGTCTCTTGTTGACGGACGTTTCCGGTCAACGGTTTAAAAGTCAAATAATGTAAAGAAAACGAAGAAGAAACAAGGAAAAACGGTCTAATTACGATTTTATTAATGGATCACGAGTTCGGCCTCTCGTACGAGGTCGGCACTTATGATGTACTTATATTGCTTACAAAGATTTCTTACAAGTTCTTTAGAGAGAGAAAATATGGGCTCGAGTAGTTGGGATTTCAACAACCCAAAAATAAATGAGGGGGTTGCTATTTATAGGTGGCTTTAATGCGGTACTGTTTGGGTACTGTTCAGCGGTCTTGTCGCACAGTAGCTCAACGGGACAAACCGGCGCTCCTCTGACTGATTGAGAGTAATTTCCGGATTCACCAATCATCACCTGCCGTACATTTAATGCGAATGTGGGCTGCATTAAATGCGGACACGTTCTGGCTGAGTTGGACGTCCCATCGGCAATCATGCATAGACAAGTGGCATTATTTTATTGTGTCCGTCGTCATACTTCTATCAGGAGTCGCCCTCGCGGGGCTGGGAATAAGGTGCCGATCTCGTAACCACACGGATTCGGTGCCGATCTCGGAACCGGTTCTCCCCACCGTCCCAGACGACTTTGACTTTCCTTCAGCTCGGCACCCACGTCCGGTTTTGGTGACCGGCTCCTTCAGCTCGGACCGGTACCTACGTTGGGTCCGGACTCGGATATCAACATCTCTCCTGAAGGGATTTTTAAAGGGATTAAACTCTCCAGAAATTGCCGATCCCTGACCCACCTTTTCTTTGTTGATCACAACATTCTTTTCTACCAAGCTAAACCTCAACATGCCTATTTTATCCTTCAAGTACCTCACACCTACGAGCTTTTCTCAAGTAAAAAAGTAAACTTGGAGAAATCTTCCATCTTTTTTAGTAAAAACACAGTACACAGCAAACCACTTGTAGTATTCTCAATGGCATACAAGTCAAACACTCCCCCAAATATCTTGGCCTCCCTCTAAACATTAACAAATCCAAAAACAAACTTTTGCTTTTGTGACTAATGTGGTTAGAACTAGAGTGCTCAGTTGGAAAAATAAGTTCTTCTCAAGCATGTGGGGAAATCTTAATAGAGTTTGTTCTTAGTGCTCTGCTTGTGTTTGTTATGTCATGTTTCACCCTTCTTGTTGTTGTTGATGATGCTATTGCTAAGCTAATTGCTAGTTTCTTGTGGAGTAAGGGCGATAACTGTAAGAAGGGTTTACACTTGAAATGCTCGAATCACATCTCCCTTCCTCTTGAAGATGGGGGCCTTGGTTTCCCAGATCTCAAGCTCTTTAATGAAGCACTCATTCTTAAGCAATTATGGAGATTGTTAACAAAGACTATGTTTGGTAAGCCAAATAAGCTAGCTTATAGCTTATTTGATTAGCTTATAAGCTCCCTGTATTCAAATAAGCCTCGTTTGATAAGACGAGCTTTTTTAAAAAGCTCGAGCTTATCTCATAAGCTACTTTAGGTAGCTTTTCAAATAAGTTAGTTAAATTTTTTATGTCAGCTAGCTTATCAGCTAATTTTTACCAAACACTTCTATCATATAAACTAGCTTTCAACTAAAGTCATAAGCTATAAGCTATAAACTCAAAAATTATATATAGCTATAAGCTAGCTTATCAGCTAATTTTACCAAACATAGTCAAAGCCAAATTTACTTATGAGCAAAATTCTCAACTGCAAATATTTCCCTAAGCAGCTCTTAGCTTTGGGGGAGTTGGATGAAGGCATGTTCTTCTTTGGAGAATGGGCTCAGAAATGAAGTAGGAGGTGGTAAAACCACCAAAATATGGAAGCACCCTTGGATCCCATCAATGAAATCTCTCAAACCCCAACACCGTGAAGTCAGTCAGTCTAACCTTACTTGGGTCTATCAGCTCATTGAGTCAATGGTTGCAATTGAATTAATATATAAGTGGGGCAAAGAAAAATATATAATTTGCTAATTATCACTATGGCATTGATACAGTCTAAGGATTTTTAATTTATCTTTTTTTGTCTAAAAGAATAATTTTGTGTTTATTACTTTTGTCTAAGAGAGATACAAAAGGTAAAAATATGTCTTGTACGAAATCTGTAATCTTCATATGTCGAATAAATAATAGTCTCACTTTTAACCAATGTATTATAAACTATATTTTGTGTGTTTTTTTTTTTTTAAACGATAGATTATATTTCTCAAAAGAGTGACTACAAGATAGATCCCGAAGGCTAAATAGTAAAACGGAACCACCAAAAGGTGGAATCTTGAAAGAATACTAACAGAAGTATATCAAGAACTAAAACTAAAACACAAGGAAGAGGAATCCAAGTTTTGACAGAGGCAAAGAGTGCTGAAACCGGACGCTGGACGACTAACCCCGCACAAAAACTAAAAACTCCCCTAAGGGAGGACTACCTATTTCAACAAGTGGAGAATACCTACTCCAACCAGTGGAGAATTCACGCTAACTAAACACACCTAAACTAACTATAAACTACCACCTCCCCTACTCACCGCGAGCAACCCGCAGCAGAAACCCATACTAGCACACAAGCCAAAAATTGCACAAAACAAACCCACGATCAATACCTAAAGAGCTACAGAAAAAGATCTCATAACTAACAACTCCACGTAAAGCGGCTAGAAAGAACCGGTGGGAAAGCAAGCCTTAGTCCAGATATGAGCTCCCGAAGTTGCCAAACAAGGGAAGAAGAGGGCCCGAGGAGATCGGCTCGAAAAGATGGGTAGGAAGAACCCAAGTCCGCGCACTTTGAGGGCGATTGACCCGGTGGCGAAAGCCAACTGGGAGGCCACCAACCTAAAAAAGACGATGAACAGCGACCAGAAAACATTCATCCGACCAGCACGAGACAAGAGGCGGCAAGACGAAGCGGCTGCCTACAACCAAGCCGAAGAAAGGGTTGCACGACGCAAGGCGCCACAGACTCTCTCCCGCAAATGGCAGCGGCCGAAGATAGTGACCTAGAGGCACGGTGCGAGGAGGGCGGGCAGGACCTCCTGCCTCAATCGCAGTCGAAGGTGAGGGGCGGCGGACTAAGGGCTGTGGGCTACCGACGGGAGAAGGCAGGGCCGCAGTTGGAAGAAAAGGAGGTCTTTAGGGCAGAGAGGCAATTATTTTTTGTGTTATTTACTTACAAATTTACCGAAATAATGTATCTCTGTGCATTGCACTGGATACATTCTAGTTTTAAAAGTCCTAATACGCATGATAGAAATTTAAAACTATATGGACAACTCTAACGTACCAGAAAATTGACATAAAATTACAAAGCACTAAAAACCAACACCTACATTTACAAACGATTATTAGTTGACACATAAATTTGAAAAACATATTTAATAAAACTAAGTGATAGTAAATGTGAAGTAGTGTTAGTTTGATCCCTTGTGGTCAACTATTTGTATTAATTTGAACTACCTCTAGTGGTCAACTATTTGTATTAATTTGAACTACCTCAAACTTCATCTTTCTTCCGATAAAAGGTCACACGCAAAATTTGTTTAAAGATAGATATTTCAGCTAATTCCCAGAACAACGCTGCAATTAAACNTAAAGCCACCAGTAAATAGCAATCTTGAAATGGTAAAAACGAAAGCCCCGCCCCCACAAACCTTAAAGAAAACCCAATATTCAATATCATGTACTTCTCAGTTTCTCTAGTACAACATTCAAACAACGAATATGGAAGATCCAAAAAAAAAAGTGTGAAACGAGATTGGATATATAATATTTCTGCTACGAAAACACCGTCAGCTGTACTGCCACAAGTGCAGCCAATATCTGCGTGAATTTTTCAGCTATACTAACTAATGAAAGCACCACCTGCCTCTTTTTACATGCTTTGCTAGATTCCATCTTCAATACTTCCCAGAGTTTTTGTACTTTTTCAAGTAGTCATAAACACATAAGCTTATAGGGGCATCCAGTGGTTGAAATTTTCGGCAAAAGAAAAGAAAAGAAAAGAACAATGGCAGCTGGATCAGAGAAAGTAATCTGGCGTGCGCCGAGTTACATCCGGCTCACCACGTCTAGGAGCTGGCTCAAACTGCAATTGAGAACGTGAACAAATAAATGCATGTGATTTGAACTTTAGTAAGGACAAGCATTAACCAATTATCATGTTTATCAATCTAAGTTGAAGCTTAAATGATAGGGATGATTACAAAACCTTACCGTCGAGGATAATCATTAAAAAGAAAAACATAATCCATCAATTTTATACAATGCCTTGATGCCTTTGAAGCACTTATTAACAATTATTCCTATCATGGATATTTAAGGACTGATATTTTAGTACTTGGTTGAGGTTTTGTGTGTGTGTGTGTGTGTGTGAGAGAGAGAGAGAGAGGGGAAACCTGAATGAAACTATGACCCTGAGAATCATCAACTTCCAGAATAGATGCCATGTTTCCACAGCGGTAACAATAATTGGGCGCACTAAAGATGGTAACGACCTTTTGGTCCTGAAACAAGATGCACAATTATCCAAATAAAATCCTAACATAAACAATTAACCGAGAAAAAATGAGAATTTTAATAATAATTACATGAGCCCAATTAAATCCCTCCATAACAAGCTGGTGAGCTCGAGCAATAAGCTTCAAGCCATTTGTATGGTTAAACTGCTCCGAAATGTCCTGTTAAATTCAATACAAATAAAGAATAGAAATTAGTAATAGTAATGACAATAATAATAAATAATAATAATAATTCCATATATCCAGCACAAACGATATAATAGTAATAATAATAATAGATAATAATAGTAATGAAGGAGTGATGTATCGGGGGATACTTGGCCAAATGTATATCCAGCACCCCTAGGAGAGATGCCCCAACCACATCGATCATCAGGATCGGACCATAAAAGATCACACATGGCACCCTCATGAGGAACTTCTTGGACACGATCAAAATTCCGTATATTGTCAAGAGTTTCAATGGACGGAGACAATCCACCGTGCAGGCAGAAGATCTCTGACTCAACCTAGATAAATTAAAATATGGTGTTACAAATAAGAACTTTGGAAGAAAAGATGAAAACCAAATATACAAATAAAAATAATACTGGAGCAGAGTAGTTGACTTGAGTCTGCATCATTTACCAATTGGTAGCGAGTGGCAATAGTAATTGACAACATTTTATAAATAAAATCCAAAATTCCTTAAGGTGACATTTTTTGAGCAATTATAATGCATGCAAGACTACAGAACCACAACGGAGAAACACTATTCGCAAACATTTGGAGGCAGAAAAATCATTTACAATTACGTCTGCATTAATGAGTTACTCATCATGTCCAATCATTTCCAGCCCTATTGCTAATTCAAATTCCATAGCACTGGAAATTAAATGAGGTTGCCGTTTTTCATTAAGCAAATGCACTCACCAACGCAGTAAGAGGAAAATAATCAAATAAATCTGTGAAGATCTTCCACACGTTTGCATTGCCATACCTGCAAAGTGCAACATCAGACCATATTTAGCTCACCCAGACACAGATATCACTGTAAACATTTTTTGCAAACAATAAAACAAAGAACTGATGGATGTGTAATAAATGAGGGAAAAAATTGCTATAAGAGCTGCTGCTGCTGCCGCTGCTTCCTTTTAGTACTGGAAGATAGTAAGAACTGAAGAACGTAAGTTGCTCCTATATCACCAATTTCATTTATTTCACAATAAAATATTAGGATTAAGTGATCCAGTTAATCAGGATTTTCTTGATCCCAGATAATGATCAATGGCATCAAAGAAGTTTTCCAATGGTTTTGAAGTAGTGCATCAAAAAATGTTATCCAAAATTATAGTTTTAGATGGCGAATGGAGAGGCAGGACAATTGGCCCATGGCCTCGCCTCGGGGTGAGGTGATTCGCCATGGCGAGGCCTCGGCTACCCAACTTACCAAAATGTAGAAAAGGCAATATTATAGATGGTACAACTATATATTTATGTTCAAATGACAAAAATAACATCAAATATCTTCAGAAAAGGCAAGAACACAAATGATTGTTATATTGGAAACACAAAACAACAATATAATAATTATTCTAATATTTGAAAACAAAAAAATTTAAAAAACAGAAATTAAACAAATAGAAATAGTCAAATTGATAAACTAAACATTAGACGCCTATTACTATGTTTAAGAGATTAAACAAACAAGAAAAACAGAAAATGATAAGTAATAAATTAAAAAAACATTTTCCAAAAATGGACTACACAGCGCAGATGAAAAATGAACTCCACAGTCCAAAAAATGGATTCCGTAGCAGCAGCTCGGTGGAGGTGAATGGTGGCGCTTAGTGGAGGTCAAATTTTGTGTAATTTTTCCCTCAGAAACCCTAGTTTTTCTGCGCTGTGTTACTTTGTTCGACACGACAAGCCCTTTCTTTTTGATTGTCTTCTCTTTCCACAATAAAAATGTTACACATTTTTATTTATTTTTAATTAAAACTATGTCCAAAATACCCAGTAAAGAACCATGGTTGAATGTCAAAAGCACAAAAGGTTAGTAAAAGAATTGGGTCTTAAATTTTCCAAGGGCAACACCAAGCAACTTTATAAATCCTGGATGGCAGTTACTTACTTTCTTAGGCATTCATCATAAAACCCATAAACCTGAGTAATCTGCATAAAAAACAAAAGGCCTTTTAGGACTAAAATATGATACTTGATATGTAAAAATATAAATCATTGCGATAAAATGTGAAAGAATCTTCTGAAATAACTTTCTATTAACATGTAACACACAACAGCCATTCCATGAAAAGAAAATTAAGAGAAGCCATACTCTGAGATAGTAACACAAACACATCCGACATAAGCAAGCAATAAGTTCAGACATTAAAAGACAAACATGCCAAATAACAAATGGATTTCATGCATTGTCACAGGAAAGCCAAAAGGAAACTAAAGATCACCTGGCGGCTTTCATGATTACCACGTAGAATCGTAATCCGTTGAGGATACCGCACTTTGAGAGCCACCAAGAGCTGAAAAGAATTTATACACTTGTCAAAACGACACAGCACTTACAATTCCATCAGTCGGCTCATATCAACGCATGGTAAAGTCAAAGACAATAATACTTCAGATAACTACAATTTCACATTTTATCATAAATTAGCTCATATTTTTTTCACTATGACCTTCATATAGATATCAATTACATAATTTATTATTTCAGATTTTTATTAACAATTTAGAGACTACAAAATTACCATTTACTAACAATATACGTCTAAAATATTAACTTGATATATATACATATACATAGGGTTAGAGCTGTTAAACGAGACGAGCCGCTCGTGAGCTCGCCTGGAGTTCAGCTAGGCTAATTTGATAAATGAGCCGAGCTCGAGCTCGAGCTCATTGAAAGCTCGTTCGTTAACGAGCTGGCTCAGCTCGTTAAAGCTCGAAAATAAGAATTTGTCATAGATATTTTATATAGTTTGACTCGTTAAGGCTCGAGTTCGCTCGTTAAGGCTTGAGCTCGACTCCAAAATATTGATAAACGAGTCGAGCAAGGGCTCGAGCTCGAGCACCATGAGCTCGAGCTCGGCTCGACTCATTTACAACCCTACATAGGGTGGGAGAGGAAAAGGAACAAAATAAAAGCGGTTACCACAAAATAGGCCAAATTCAAGAATAATATTTTACAATTACAAATATTATAAGATATATGGCAGTCTCTGAGAAAAAAATAAAATTGTATGTTATCTACTACATCTTATCCTTACATTCTTAATGGCAGTTGGCAGTAATAATACATATTTAAAGACACCATGTCGTTTGCGCCACAGTTTTCAAATCGGGATAGGTTTACACTTGGATTCGCTTTTGAGAATTTGACATCTACAACTTATAGAAACCTCACATTCAAAAGGCAAAAGAAAATATCTTTTATGAATAGCATTCATTAAAGAGATTCTGTACAGAATTCATAAAGAAAGAAGACCTTCAGAAGTAAAACCCACCGTTACTGTCTCGACAGAGTAGTATCCTCGATCAACATAATCCCCCATGAACAAATAATTTGTGTCAGGACACTGTGAATTCGCGAAAAAACCTTCATAAGTACATAATTCCACCAAATTCATATTTTCATAAGCAAGAAGAAAACATAATTACGTCATTACCTTCCCACCAATCCGAAAAAGCTCAGCAAGATCATGGAACTGCCCATGAATATCACCACATATAGTGACTGGGCTTTTTACAGGCTGCATCGAGAAAACAAATGACCAACTAAATGGTTTATAACGAGTGCAACTGGACATTGTCAATACCCATTGCATGTAGAAATCTTAATTATCAAACATAACAGCTCTACCCACAATTGTGGGAGAATGTACAATGGATGACCAAGAATTAGGCAAATTAATCCATATTTCTGTAAAAAAATAATTATGTAACATGAGTCGAACTGGCTTCCAAATTTCAAGTCGTAAGCTTGGAGTAAAAATTACAAAGGAATTCTCCTATTTATTCCATGTGACATCAATACTAAAAACCAGTCCAAGCAACTACATAAGGAATTCATTTGTTGCTCTCACGTGGAACACAAGCAAAATAATAACTTCTATATAGATATAAATGAGCTGCCATTTTCCTATGCAACCGATTTCTATATCAAGCCTGCAATAACACAAGATATGAACAAAATAGAAAGACCTGGACATTGCTCTCGTCCATAAGAATCTCCTTAGCCTTCTCGCATAACACCCGTACCTACAGACGGACAGAGCATCTTCCATAAGAAATCCTCCATAACAACAGAATGATAGAATATTACGATTTATAACAGCTGCAAAAACAATACCAAAGATAAAAACTAGGTTACAGAATTAACCAACCTCTGCACGTTTTGTCCAAAGAAAGTTAAGAACAGGGAAAATAAAGGTCACAGAGATGAAGGTACTAGCTATTTGACATATTAAAAAGTAATGGATGATGCAGAAAAAAGGAAAAAAGAGTTGCGGACTAATGAATGAAACAGGCAAACTGAAATAGCTAAAAATGACACATAAACAAACATGCCTTCACAGATCTGAAGCCGAAATTAATAGATCAAACTTAAACACCTACATTCGCGGACCACACAGAACCCTACACCAGATCACTATGTCTTGACCCAAACAAAGCGAAAGAGGGATTTCCGACAGGTAAAGAGATGCAAATATGCATGATCCCCACGCGAGACAGGTAAAGAGATGCAAATATGCATGATCCCCACGCGAGCAAGTTTTTCAGGAAACTCAAAAAAGAAAAAACTAATACGTGATTCAATAATGAGTAAAATCTACCTCTGGTTCGGACAAGGGTTTGCACTGCATGAGCTGAGCAATTTGCTCGTCGAGGTTCCCATTAGCTCCGCCGGCGATCGACGCCATCGTCGTATCCATCTGATGTGGAATCGACCTAGAATTTTGAGATTCCCCCCACTGGTACTGCTTCAACGACGTCGTTGCTAGTTAGATTTTTATTTCCTTTTCATTTTTCAGTTTGTAGTCTTCTCTATGTTTGGCTGCAGAGGAGCCAGGTGGAGGAACCGAAGAGTGAAGTGAGCGTGAATGACAACAATGACCTTACTTTGGATGTGTGTGATTAATGAATTGTAATATGAATTTTATATGCATATATAAATAAATATATTACTAGTGTTTGACACTAGTGTGTAATCTCTTAATCGATCGTCTTCTCAAGGCTCAGTGCGATCCTTGCCTTGGGACGTGGGACTTTTTCCCTTACTGTTGGAGGTCGAGGAGGTGGTATTGCTCTTTAGAAAGCCCTGTATAAGAAACAATCAGACAAGCAACCAATTTAGATCACAACAAATGAAATCTACTACAAATAAAAGGAAAGAGGATCAAGCTCAGCCAT
>BKCP01006071.1:2157887-2172234 GCA_008636005.1 Striga asiatica | reverse complement strand
TTTTTATAATATTGTGTATATTTAATAGTTGTCGGTTTTAAAAATAATGTGATGTGTAAAGTAATAGAATAACGACACATGTTATTTTATCTATTAGCGAATAACATATAGACAATTATAGTAGGAGACACCTGACAACATATTGTAATAGTGGATTTGACTGGATGATTGCAACTCATTTGAAAAGTTTGTGTTTATATGTTATTCTGTGAAGCCTCTCTTATCAACATGTGCTATCTTGATATTTTTCAATGTTTTGAGTTAAAAAAGTTAAACAAATAAACTCTTTATCAAGTAAATTAGTTAGCGAATTCAACGTAAGGTTCAATATGCTAATTTTACATCACGCGTATATCATATTTTTAATTTGACAAATTTTAATATGTACACTTTTATATCATTTGCCTGATTCTAAATGTTTACTAATGAGTGCCAATCTCATTTCAAACTTCAATCAAATTTAAGAAAATTGAAAAAAAATAAAAATGAGGAAAGAAAAAAGATGAAAGAGAGAGAGAGGAGTGAGATGAAAGGAAAAACGTATGGAGCCCCTCAAAATATACGCTCCATCGGTTATCAAGCAGAAACGCAGGCGCCAAACTATAAATACATGTACTGAAACTCTGTAGAGAGAAAAGGCCAAATGTCACTTTTTCAGAGAGGGGAAGCCGAAAATCAACAAACGCCCAAGATATTTTACGCTCATAGCGCCTCTGATAGCACATCTCTCGCTACCCAAAATTAGGTTTTGCCTCTCTACCTTCCATTTTTATTATTGTATCTACCTCTTCACTCCTACCTCTCTCTCTCAATTTGAATGTGTGTGCGTCCTATTTTTTCCACAGCATTTCAAATGAATTCTATTTAGTGCTGGCTTTTCTCTAGAAAATAATTTCATTCTGCATTTTCTTTTGGTGTAAAATTATCCTGCATTTGCCTGTTGTATCTTTCACATTTGTTAATTTGTGTAGAGGTGTGCGTGCGGTTGTACTTAGGGATGAGGTTTGCATTTGAATTTGATTTTCATGCTTATGCGATTTTGCCCATCCTATTTCCTGATGCTCGTCTGGAATATATGATTGAGTGTCTTTTCTGAAGCTTTGATTGTTGATGAATACAGTTTTGGGACTTTCTTGCATATGCAGTGTTGAAAAATTTCTGTGCCTGTACACAAAGTCGAGTACTTTGGGATTTTGTGGGGAAAATTTGACTGTGACGAAGAGTTGTGGGATTTTCTGTTCCTTTTCCATTATGCCAACTTCTTGGTCGGATGCAACTGACAAAGCCCCTACCAAAAACGGCTCTGGGGCAAATTTCCATGCTTCTCGAACATCTACGTACGTCCCACCCCATCTCAGGAACAATCCTCCTGCAGCAGACCCCCCATCAGCTCCAATTTCCTATGCTGGCAGTGTTTTTCATCCTGTGGGGGCTAGGAAAGATAGAAATGGTGGCTGGAATAACAGTGGTGGAAGTTGGGTCGTGAGAGGGAAAGAGAGGCTAACCCTTTTCAATTGGATGCCGATACAGAACCAGCGTTTGGGGAGCAGGAAAACACTGGAATCAATTTCAATGCATATGAGGATATTCCGGTGGAGACAAGCGGAATGGATGTGCCCTCACCGGTGAATATATTTGCGGATATCGATCTGGGTGAAGCTCTGAATCTAAACATTAGGAAGTGCAAGTATGTGAAGCCGACCCCTGTGCAGAGGTATGCTATACCGATAGCACTTTCTGGCCGGGACTTGATGGCCTGTGCCCAGACTGGCTCTGGAAAGACGGCTGCATTTTGCTTCCCGATAATTAGTGGAATCATGAAAAGCAGTCAATCTGGTCTGAGACCACCGCGCATGCCGCGGACGGCTTTTCTGTTTGCTCTTATTCTTTCTCCCACACGGGAGCTTTCGATGCAAGTAAGTTTATATTAAGGCTATGTTTGGTAAAACTAGCTGATAGCTGATAAGCTAGCTTATAGCTTATCAGTAAATTTCGAGCTTATAGCTTATAGCTTATGACTTATGGCTGAAAAGCTAGCTTATATGATAAAAGTGTTTGGTAAATTAGTTGATAAGCTAGCTGAAATAAAAATTTCAACTAGCTTATTCGAAAAGCTACCAAAAGAAGCTTATGAGATAAGCTCGAGCTTTTTGAAAAAGCTCGTCATACCAAACGAAACTTATTTAAGTACAGTAAGCTTATAAGCTAACTTATTTGTCTACCAAACATACCAAACATAGCCTAAGTTGTACTGATCTATCCATTTTTTTCTTGTATCTCTCTCTCTCTCCCACTACTATAAATTCACCAATGGATATTGTCACCCAGATCCATGAAGAAGCGAGGAAGTTTGCGTATCAAACTGGTGTCAAGGTGGTTGTTGCTTATGGTGGTGCTCCTATCAATATGCAGGTCTCATTTTTTACTTCTGGTTTGCTGTCTTGCATTAGGCCTTTTGGAAAACCCACATCTCTAAATCAGTTTGACCAAGAAGTCTCTTACCTGTCATTTTTATATGTGCATCTTTAATTTTGAGATTAACTTGAGACTGCAGTTATAAATAATTACATAAAAGGTACTGTTCCATGTACTTGTGATTTCTTGGTGGGGCTGATTTGAGCATCTTTCTCCATTTACATCAGTTCTTTGAGACCATTTATTATTTATATTACTAGCACTTTATAAGCTCAATTTTGTGTTGAAGAATCAAAACTTGCTCGCTTCGATTGTATAACGTTCATTCTTTGTTTGATGTGGTTGAATGGTGCAGTTTGCTTGGAGATTCTGTTAGTGATGATTTTGAGTTCGTGAAATAAATGTTGTGACAAAGTTTTTGATAAATGTTGTGACAAAGTTTTTGATAATATTATTTCTTAAGCTGAATTTTATGCCCTTTCCTATTAAGTTATTTAAATAAATTATTTTGGAATACCCTGCTTTTGTGGACTTTTGATTGCCAAACATGTCTTGTGAGAAGGAACCATGACACATCTAATGGTATCTATACTTTCAGTTTGAGTTCAATCCAACGTAAATCTTTATCATGATTGATTTTTTATCTGCTTACCAGAACCTTAAGTTTTGCTTCCTTTGTGCTTGATGTGTCTATAGTTTGTTGCATATCTGCTGCTGCCTACATTTAGCTGCATTGCACTATTATTTGCTCTGCTCAAGAATTCATCTGTAATTTTGGATACTTGCTTGTTTTGGCAGCTTCGAGAACTTGAAAGAGGCGTGGACATACTTGTTGCAACTCCTGGACGGTTAGTTGATGTTGGAAAGAGCCAGAGTCTCGTTGCAAATGATCAGGTATTTAGCCCTAGATGAGGCAGATAGAATGTTAGACATGGGTTTCGAGCCCCAAATAAGGAGAATTGTGCAACAGATGGACATGCCTCCGGCTGGTGTACGACAGACATTGCTATTTAGCGCCACATTTCCAAAGGAGATTCAGGTTTGTTTTTATTTCAAGGGGCATCACCAAATCAACTAAATGTCAGTTGTTATCCGCAATGACTTGGATAAAATTATATGGACTTTTGAGTGGACCCAATGTCGTATGTAACCGGCTATTCTTTATAAACTAGTAACAAGAAAATCTCCCCCAGTGATCTGATTTAATTAAAAATCACTTGTGTTTTAAATTTCCTATTACCCTTTTAATAACTCAAAATGGGCCAGATTTTAGGCATTATGTTCTCAAGGGACTTCATCTTGGAATAAAAATGGCCAGCTAGATAATTCTCCAATTTTGTTTCTTTCTATTATTAGATTAGTGATATTTTGCCAATTTATTGTGACCTGCAGAGGCTGGCTGCAGATTTTCTATCAAATTACGTGTTTCTGGCTGTTGGAAGGGTTGAATCTAGCACCGACTTGATTGCCCAAAGGGTTGAATACGTGCTTGAGACTGACAAAAGAAGTCACCTGATGGACCTTCTACATGCACAGAGATCAAATGGTGTTCAGGCCAAAGTATGACCCGAATACTCTGTACTTTAATTTAGATGCTTTGTTAGACGCATGCATTGTTCTGTGACAAGTGATGGAGTGTCCACATATCTGAATGTTGAGTTTATACGTAAGTTTGTGGTGGTGAAATTAAGTTACAGAGAACATGAAATTTCTGTGTTTGTTATAGTATGTGTCTGCAGTTTCATTAGATCCAGGAACACTAAAGATTTGCGACATGAATAGATACAGATAGTAACTTTTCATCTTTTTTTTTTTTTTTCTATATGCTGTATTGCAGTCTTGGTCAAAGAAGAAAACATGGCTTGCATATTTTGGTGGTTTCTTATGGTTTCCTAAATGCTTTTCACATCGAGCAAGTTGTTGTACCAATTAATATTTTGCAGTCAATGATTAGTCTGTTTTTCTGGCCTGATTTGCAGCAAGCTCTTACGCTTGTTTTTGTCGAGACAAAGAAGGGAGCTGATTCACTCGAACACTGGCTTTGCATCAATGGATTTCCTGCGACTTCCATTCATGGTGACAGGACACAACAGGTTAGTTAGTTTGACAGTTGATAACTTTCGGAAAAGACGCATCTCGAATTCACAACATGAAATTAATTCCAATATGATCGCGATTGTTCTTTCAGACATCCAATTTTTGTCAACACAAAAAGATCACAAGTTTCATGAAATAAGATCTTTTTATCTGACATCATGAAAAATTTTGCAAGCATGCATGTGGCTGATAAATTGAACCAATTTCTGTCACATCATTTGGACTACAGTTCCGTATTTAGTTTAAAATCCAAAGGTAGTATTCTAAATTGTAGGAGAGAGTATACGCTCTGAGATCCTTCAAAACCGGGAAAACCCCAATCCTGGTCGCGACTGATGTGGCGGCACGTGGGCTCGACATCCTGCATGTGGGCCACGTCATCAACTTTGACCTTCCAAACGATATCGACGATTACGTGCACCGGATTGGGCGAACGGGCCGGGCTGGCAAAACGGGCCTTGCCACTGCCTTCTTCAATGAAAACAATTCCTCTTTGGCAAGGCCATTGGCTGACCTGATGCAAGAGGCCAACCAGGAGATGCCAGCCTGGCTCTCTCGTTTTGCTGCTCGGTCCACTTTTGGCCGGCGTGGAGGAAGATTTGGCGGCAGAGACTTTTTTGCTCATTCAATAACAACAGTGGTTCGGGTGGTGGTTATGGTTCTCCGGTGACTAGTGCGTGGGACTAACGATGTCTGGCTACGTTTTTCGTGCCTTGCAAATATTTGGTTAGTAAATATTTATTTATTTTTATTTTTTTTCAGTGAGGAGCTTTCTTTGTTAATATTTTAAGGTATGTGGGTTTAGTTTATGATAGAGATGCCAAAAACAGGGTTGAAAAGCAATGGGTTGTCTACTCAAGGAAAGGGAAAGCTGGAAAGGAATAAATGAGATATGGGAATAAAATCAGCAATGCAATATGGGAAGCATGAATTAGGGGATTTAGATAGATTCCTGTAGAGAATGGAAAGCTATCAATTAGTTATCTTACCCTATAATTATTATCTATTACCTTATATGAATAATAGCAATAATCTTATTTAAGGGAGTTAGAAGTGAGAGGGAGACATCAGGAAGAAATAATCTTAATAGCTAGGCTATTGGGCAAGTTATCTTGCTGGGAAGTTTTATACTTCTGATCATTGTTCTCCCTTTCATTTATAATAAAGTTGTCTATTCATTCCCCTTTTTTTTAATTATCTGATTCTCTGATCCTTTACTCCTATCAGTTTAGCTGTGGTGTGTTGTGGTGTATATGTTATGGGACGGGATGCGGTGATGTTGGCAAGTCTTTGCAGTCGAAAATTTCTATTCGTCACCTTTTTTGAATTTTCTTTTGCATGGATATTGTTTTCTGAACTGCGGTTGAGTGTCGATGGGTTGTACAGTAGTTAACATGGTGGTAGTCTGGTAGATAGAATTTCAGCTGTCCAGGTGCCTTACTGGCTTTTTGATTCTGTAAATTTGGTGTGTTGTATTGTTCTAGGACTGTTCATTTTACTACTAATGTGTTCGTCAAAGAAGGAATTTCAGGATGAAACATTGTGAATGACATTAAAACAGTCAATATGCAACTGTGCAAGTATTTGCTATATCCATCATCCATGTCAGCTTACATTGGACACGAAGTTGAGTGGATTGACGATTGATAAAGTGTTGAAAGTTTACCGTTGGTGATTGGCAATTATAAATGATATGAATATTAACATTTAACAGATAAGTTGATAAGTTAGTTCAAAATATAAAACAGATTTGATTATAAATAAAAAGGAAAAAAATGAAAAGTTATCTATACATATAATAAATATTTAACATTCTAATTTTTGCTGAAAATTTTCCCACTTTTTTTATATACTAAAATTGAAAGAGTTAATTGTTTTAAACTCATTAAGGTACAAATATATTTTTCCATATTAACTAAATATTTTTTGTACTATAATATTATATTTCTCATTCTTCTATTTAAATATTTATGCTATTTTTCTTTTTTTGTTTTTAAATTGAATACCCATATCTTTAAACAAAGACTTGATAACTTCTTTATTTAAAATATATATATGTACATAACATATTCAATTAATGTTCTTTCAATAATTTTTATTTTACATCCATTTTTCACATACAAAGTGAATGATAACTTTTAATGTCATATCAAAGGGACGGATTCTGATCTTGTTTCATATCTTCTCGAGACAATAATGTTAAGGAGCCAAATGTTGGTTCTGTTATGGAGCCAACAGCCAATTGGACAGCTCCATGTGGTGCTGTCCCACATTGGCCATGTGGGACATCCCCACATGGAGCTGTCCTATTGGCTGTTGGCTCCATAACGGAGGCAACAGTTGGCTCCTTAGCATTACTGCTTCTCGAGAATCTAATATTTGTGTGCCAATCAACAAATTATGAATGATACTTTTATTTAATCTTCTCATTTCCTTGTTCTCAATCACAAAACAATAGGGATATAAAGGCAATTTAAATAGTCTCATCACACATGGCTGCAGCTTACAAATGCACTCACATTTATATGAAAACAACCTAGCTATACCTATACTAGGATTGGCTCTTGAGCTTATTTAGTTAAAAACAAACCTTTTCCTTTTATCAAATTCAGAAGTTAAATCCTAATATTTTATGGCGTAAGTGATTAATTTTTCCGCCCCATTAAGATCTTAGGTCCAAACATATATAGCATTAACAAAAATAGAAGTAAATGCAAGCATCTAAGAATCAGAAGAAGATGTGAATTGCAGCCATAGCCAGCAAGAAGTGAGCCCCAAAACCAAAATGTCCTCCATTGCTCGACTCATTATTAGTCGTTGTCGGTGACCTTGGGGCTGTTGCCGTCCTCCCAGCTGGCAACCGTGATGGACCCATCCCTTCAATTTCAAACATCAATTAGTTATTCTATCATATATAAAAAGGAATTGAGAAAAAAGTTACAATTAAATAAATAGGTTTGCTTGAAATTAGTATTAATATGCACATTTTGTGGAAGTTGTTACCAGCTCTAGCAGGTGCAGCAGCAGCAGTGCTATTTGTAGCGTTTGCAATATCCTGAAAAACTTTAGCATCTGGTGAGTTGGGTGGCAGATGGAGGAGAGCTGCACCAATTACCCAAAATTAACTGATCGGTTAAAAATATAATAAAAAAAAGGTTACATATGTGTAAGATATTGAATTCGTATTAGTTTATAAAACTGATGTGGGAAGTATGGAATTCTTGTCTAATCAAAATTAAAAAATGTTCGAAAATGGAGAAGATCATAGCTGTATGGAAAGCAAAAAGAGAAAAATCCAATTCACTTATCACTTTAATTAACTAAATTTGGAAGTAGATAACAAATGGAGAGAAACAATTTTTGTATGGAGTCAGCAATGACTCAATAATGAAGTAAATTTATTTTTTATGTAAGTCAAAGTAAAAATTATTAGATTCTTTAATTAGTTAAAAAAAGTACGATTAATTATTGACTAAATTGTAAAATATAGCCAACATCTTTTAGACGGTGACAAATAGATACTAGCTACATTCTTTACGAATTAACAATAATACCCAACAATTTTTAAATTTAGGAGTATTACTCAAATTCGGCCAAACTCGACGGAATTGTGTTAGAACTTGCACACCCGACTGATGTGGACTCCACACTCTGCTTGGCCAACACACTTGCATCCACGTGGAGTCCACATCAGCCGAGTGTGCACATTCCAACACAATTTCGTCAAGTTTGATCGAATTTTGGTAATAATCCCAAAATTTTAAAAGTTGTTTACTATTATGGCAAATTCGTAAAGATGGTTGTTGTTATTGCCATCGCGTAAAAGATATTGACTAAATTTTACAATTTAGTCTTAATTATTTTGGGATTGGTAAGTTGATACGCAAATTGCCTACAAACCGGATTGAACCGGTGCTAACACGAACTGTCTTCTGCCTTTGAGCTCCGGTGACCTGCGATACGCCAGGGAGGGGTCCTAGTCGAAAAACCTCTTACGCTCAAGTTAGTACTCGCTCGTGAAAATATGTAAACTGTATGCAACGTGTTCACCCTTTATATACCAGAGTGTCTTGTTGCCCAAGTAGAATCCTCGTTAGGAAAGAAATCCAGACGTATCTATTTTCCTAGTTTATTACGTCTCTAAAATCTCAGACTCCTTAACAAGACATACTTTACATTTTTGAAGGATTATGTCCCTCTTACTATATGCCACTTAGGTCATTAGATCATACGAACGACCTCGCAACCTACCTGCCACGGGCTCTAACCACGACCTTTATCCTCGCGACCTCCAAGTGTTCTTATCAGGTTCACATGTACCTCGAGCTGCCTAAACTAGTTTCTTAACGAGCTGGTCAAACGTTGATATCGAGTTTAAGCTACCTTGGACCGGCTACACTCAAACTAATCATCCCAGCCGATCTAACGAGCTATCATGAGTGCTATATCATATTCATACGTAGTTCTCACTTATATATAACGACTATGAAGCAATATTGGTTCCATATATAAAAACTGTGCGATAAGACCCGGTTATCCCCAACTGAACATATCGGATCAAAGAAGAACTTAACTTGTATACCCCAACAACAAAACAACAAAGCACATGCATTGTTTACAAATTACAAGCATGTGCACGGGCCCCGCCAAGATACTTTTTTCTTAAAAAATATATATTTCCCTGAAAATATCTTCTATAAAATATTCGTATTTGTATTTGTATTCATAAATCTCTTATAGTATGATAATAAATATATAATATAAAAAACCGATCTACGCGACTTGTAAAAATTTTCGTAAATTTCTCCATGTATTATGAATATTGGAAATGTTACTATTTATAGTATATAAATTATTAAATTTAATATTTTCACTCACAATACCAGATCAATTTTAAAATATTCATTATCATTAATAATACTAATTGGAGCCATGTAATTAAGAAGTGACCTGGGCAGTCCCCGACGGTGAGATTGGTGGGCGCGTGACACCTGACGGGTAGGCCGAGAGCACGAGTGACATTGATCTTGAGACCTAGGCTGGGGTCGTCCTTGTCCTTGACCAGCAAGCATATGCACTCGGGGCTGTCCCGCACAATCCCGTTGAATCCTGTGCAACAATCCATTGGGGGCGCATTCGCTTCACCACTCACATACGGAAGGCATGTGGCTGCCCCAACCAATTGGTTTGCACATCTCTCCTTGTCCTTCTCAATATCACATCTTGCAACACCAAACAAAACTAGTGCCCCCAAAATCAATAAGGACCTCATCATCTTGTGTTGTATTGTGAAGGATAGATGGATGGATGGATGGATGGATTTTCTTCTGGGGAGGGGTTTTTAACTTTTAATTTTATTTTATGTGCCCAGATTTTAGAAAACGTGCTTGTGGAGGACAGTGAGTGAGAGAACAAATTTAGGAATTGGAGATAACTCTTGGGTAACTACTATATATATGCATATACTTGTATCCATGTGATATCTTATAGTTATAGGGTGTGAACATGGAAAACTTTTTGTAAGTGAATCCAAAGTGGTGGGGTTAAAAGGGAAATTAAAGTCTTTCTGGTTTGTGGTTAGTCAAGGCCCAAGCAATTATGAAGCCTCACCCATCCCTCTTTTCTCTCATGCTTTTTAATACTTCAACTCATATAATACATCATATAATTAGCATCAACTATGATCTCCAATTTTCCTCTGACCGGGAATATAGTGATAACTAGACGAGTTTTACTTCTGGAGTGACCTTCATGGACCCGCAAAACATGCCGGGATGTTTGTTTTGTTTGTGTTTGTTTGGATTGTTAGTTTGTGTTGATGTGTGACTATTAGTCTCTGAGTCGTTATTCTTCATTTGTGGGAGTTATATCGTTTGATGTATTGTGCGTGTGTTAGTATAATTTTTAGCCCTGGTGGCGCATAGGCCCCACCTGGAATTTAGATTTTTAATTTTTATAATATATAATCCCAAAATAGTAAATATAAACTGTGTAGTTTTACAAAAGTAATTTGTAAATAAAGTTGTTTATAATTAGTCTTTCTTTTTTCTTGTTCTCTCATATTAAAATTTTTTTATTACAATGTTTTATTTATCTGTTGTGTCTTTGTATAAATCTATCAGAACATCGCATGCTACTATAATAATTGTTATGTTGAGAATCGTTGCCAATAAAAATTCATGTCAACTACGAAATTAACTAAGAAATAGGACTGTAATAAATTCTCTGCTCCAACATATTGAGAAATATCATCTCTCTTCTACTCATGTCGAGTACAAATTAATATTGAGAAAAATCATGAGATCTTGGCATATATACAACTTAATGTGTTTTCATTGGTTAGATGAATATTTTTGTTTTCATAATAATACATTTCCAGTAATCAGAATGGATAATAATACTGAAATTTACAAAATATTAAAGATATTGTATAAGATTTCATCTTGAATTATATAAAAAAATTAGAATGTATGTATAATGTTATTTTTTTGTCTTATTTGTGACATTTTGTTTTATCGCCTTTTCAATTACTATAAAAATTTGGCCCCACCTCATTCCATTTGCTAGATCCGTCTCTGTGTGTAGTCCTTCCACTAAATTCAACTGTGTGGCTATTTGAATATTTTTTACATTTGTTTGAATGAAAATATGTGTTCCTTTATAAAATCTATTGTTCATACAAAATGAATAAAATAATCATTGGACAATTAATATTTTTTTCTTATAAAGCAAATAAAATTTTCATCCGCACAAACTTATTTTTCTAAATATCGCATTTGCATAATTGTACCGTTAATTAATTACTTCAACATGATATATATAATCTATAAACTGTTCATTAATTAACCAAGGGTCCTAGCAGTACATGCAATTTCATGACCAGTCCGATTCTACGATCTAGTAGGACATTAATAGTCATTACCTCAAATTAATTAACCCCATTTTTGTAGTAGATGTGATCCTCTTAAATGAATGTCAGACTTGAAAACGCTATTCAACTACAATTTCCCTTAGCATAATTATATTGATGGTCCACAGTCCACGCAAGTTTGAAGCTTATATAATCAATGTGGCTAATTAATCTTGGCCAGCTTTCCATGGGACAAAAACCAGATAAGCAAACAGCCGATTGTACAATTTGATTTATTAAAATCAAGCGGATTGGTATGAACCGACCCTCAACCGGCTCGGTTTCGACTTGATCTAGCTGTCTCGTCAGTAGATCGTCCTTCAAAACCTGCAAAAACCCCACACTGGAGGGGTTTTCCCGTAAAGCGGCTCCGATGCTTAAGTTAGTACAATGTAGAGGATGGTGTGTAGTATGAAAGTATATAGAGTGTAATATTCTAGAAGACATACCTCACTCCATTTGATTGAGAGTTTTACTTTGTTGCACAATGCTGCTCGGACTGCCTAAACAGCCCGTTCGTACTACTGCCATAACTGTCAAATTCTGCTAAGTCGCGTGACCTTATCCATATGTGGTACTTATCCTGTTAATATTCCTTTTTATCCATTAGTCTTCTTTGTTACGCTATCTAACCGTGCGACTGATCCTAACCACATCGAGGTAGAATGTCGCGTATGTTGAGCGCGCATGTCTTGTCTCTTGGTGGATCACACAACTGATCGTATCTTCAGGTCGAGTTTTCACCAGGTCGTCCGAGGGCCATAACTCTACTTGTCGGTGTCTCTTGAAACCTTCAACTATTTCCTCGACCTAAGGGCTCCTATACTGTCGTTCGACCTCCATTCGACCTATCTGTGCACCAGATTTTTTTTTTTTTTTTTTTCTATTCCAAATTAAAGATTGATAGATTTTAGATGCCTAAAAAAATTTATAATATACCAAAAATAATGTATATATCTATACTTATATAAAAGGGGATCTTATTTACTACATTTAGTATCCAGAAAAATCAACTGCATTAAATGCATTACTATTTCGGTATTATAATATTTTATTTAATTGATTTATTTATTTGTTTTATTTTAAAAAGGTAAGTATAATAAAAAGATTTTAATAATAAAAAAATCAAATACCAAATAAAAATGTACACTTTGATTTATTTGATTATATTTGGTATTTGATTATACCAAATATATTCCTATTTAGTATATACATTAAATACTTACTAAAGTATTTATTTGTTTTAATTGTCAAATGTAAGTATAGATGTTATATAATCAAATTATAAAAAGATATTAAATCCATATTGTAAAAAAAAAATAATTCATATAATTTTATAACAATTCTACTACACTATTTAACAGTATTCTTTTTTAATTATATAATAAAATAATAATTAAATATTAAATGGTGAACAACAATAAGTAAAACTGTTACTTTCTCTTATATCAAGAGATAAATTTATATGCTAAAAGTAAATTTTTAGTAGTATAAATGTTTTAGTAAGATAATATATTAATTATTTTACAAACTAGCTCTAACATGCTCATATTTAATGTTCTGGCTAAAAAAACAACGTTGGTTAAAAAATGTGAAAAAAACTTATAATAACCCCCTATTGTTTTTTAGACTTAAACGTTGATTAAAAGAGATAGAAATTATATAATAACCCTATTATTTTTTAAAATTAAACGGACAAGACTGTGAAAATAAAACATTTAATATCTTTGTCCCGTGCATCGCACGGGTATATACTAGTTTGACATAATTGGTCACTTCATTTGCCGTTCGAAAAAAAAAAATAAAAATAAAAAGGTATACACAAAGAAACATTTGCACCGAACTTTTTGTCTACAGTCGGGCCCATCCGTGTAGTGGTCTTTCTTTGGGCCAAATGTTTGAACCAATTTTCAAGGCATTTTTTGGGTCAAATCTGACCAATATTTGGTCACTCAATCTGCAAAGATCATAAAAAGTATTGGGCCACGAATAAAAACTGTTGCAAGCAAGCGTTACCTTATATTCTTGCTCATCACGCCTTATACTTGTTTGGCAAGCGTAGCCAAAAGACCTTCTATATATACAGCCTTAGGACAGAGTTGAATTACAATACGAATTGGTTAGCTTGCACGAAAACAGAAAAAAATGCAGATCTTTGTGGAAACTCTGTCCGGCAAAACCATAACGCTCGAGGTCGAATCTACTCACACCCCCGAAGATGTCAAGGCTAAGATTCACGACAAGGAAGGTAAAATCTCTCAACTTATTCTTCAGTTTTTATATGATCCAACTGAATGTAACAATTTTTGATGTATTGCTATTCCAACTTCTCTTGTTTAGGAATCCCACCAGATGAACAACGTTTGATTTTCGCTGACAAACAGCTTGAAGATGGCCAAACTCTCGCTGATTACTGCATTCAGACCGGTTTGGTTTAATTTTTAATTTTAATGAAAAATCAAAAATAAAATTCATTTTGGTTTTAGTCACCATATGGAGAAATAAGGTTCAATTTGCGTTTCTCTGATTTGTTTAATTGATAAATTTTGAAGGGTGCACTTTGCATTTGGTTCTGAGGCTTCAGGGTGGTGTCATAGTGAACTCGTCTATTAAAGCCAAGTATCCCCCACATCTTAAGGCATTGGCTCAGAAGTTCAGACAGAAAAGGCTGATTTGCCGAAAGTAATTAGGTTTTCTTTTCTATTTTCCTTTTTCGTCATTAGATTATAAGGCATCTAAGATCTAATTCTTGAATTGATGATTAAATTGGCAGGTGCTATGCTCGTCTGCCGCTTCGAGCCGTCAACTGTAGGAAGAAAAAATGTGGACACAGCAACGAGGTCTTTTATTTAACCTCGATTTGTCATCAAATAATTGCACAATAGTTTAATTTGGTCATCTAATGCTCGTTTATGTATATAACTT
>BKCP01006071.1:2131630-2147012 GCA_008636005.1 Striga asiatica | reverse complement strand
GATTTTGCTTCAAAACATGATGGTGCGCGACAGATTTGTTATTCATATAAAATGATAGTGTCGTGTTCGAAACCAAGCTCTTTCGAAGACGTCGAAAAAATTTTCACTTTTGCCTCTATTTACAACTATTTTTCATGTCTATTTAAATGTTTACGATTTTGCTTCAAAACACAATGGTGCGCGACAAATATGTTATTCACATCAAATTATAGTTTCGTGTTGTTGCTTTTCTGGAGACGTCGAAAAATATTTAACTTTTGCCTCTATTTACTACTATTTTCCATGGCTATTTTAAATGTATACGATTTTGCTTCAAAACACGATGGTGCGCGACAAATATGTTATTCACATCAAATGATAGCGTCGTGTTCGAAACGATGCTTTTCCGGAGACGTCGAAATTTTTTAACTTTGGCCTCTATTTACTACTATTTTTCATGGCTATTTTAAATGTATACGATTTTGCTTCAAAACATGATGGTGCGCGACAGATTTGTTATTCATATAAAATGATAGTGTCGTGTTCGAAACCATGCTCTTTCGGAAACGTCGAAAAAATTTTCACTTTTGCCTCTATTTACAGTTATTTTCCATGGCTATTTAATTGTTTACGATTTTGCTTCAAAACACGATGGTGCGCGACAAATATGTTATTCACATCAAATTATAGTGTCGTGTTGTTGCTTTTAATGTATCCTATTTTGATTCAAAACACGATAGTGCGCGACAAATATGTTATTCACGTCAAATGATAGTGTCGTGTTCGAAACGAGGCTTTTCCGGAGACCGAAATTTTTTTACTTTGGCCTCTATTTACTACTATTTTCCATGGCTATTTTAAATTTATATGATTTTGCTTCAAAACACGATGGTGCGCGACAAATATGTTATTCACATCAAATGATAGTATCGTGTTCGAAACCATGCTTTTCCGGAGACGTCGAAAAAAATTTCAATTTTCCCTCTTTTTACTACTATTTTTCATGGCTATTTTAAATGTATACGAATTTGCTTCAAAACAAGATGGTGCGCGACAAGTATGTTATTTACATCAAATGATAGTGTCTTGTTCGAAACCATGCTTTTCCGGAGACGTCGAAAAAAATTTCATCTTGGCCTCTATTTACTACTATTTTCCATGGCTATTTTAAATGTATACTATTTTGCTTCAAAACACGATAGTGCGCGACAAATATGTTATTCACATCAAATGATAGTGTCGTGTTCGAAACCATGCTTTTTCGGAGACGTCGATTTTTTTTTGATTTTTTCCTCAATTTACTACTATTTTCCATGGCTATTTTAAATGTATACGATTTTGCTTCAAAACATGATGGTGCGCGACAGATTTGTTATTCATATAAAATGATAATGTCGTGTTCAAAACCAAGCTCTTTCGAAGACGTCGAAAAACTTTTCACTTTTGCCTCTATTTACAACTATTTTCCATGGCTATTTAAATGTTTACGAATTTGCTTCAAAACACAATGGTGCGCGACAAATATGTTATTCACATCAAATTATAGTTTCGTGTTGTTGCTTTTCTGGAGACGTCGAAAAATATTTCACTTTTGCCTCTATTTACTACTATTTTACATGGTTATTTTAAATGTATCCTATTTTGCTTCAAAACACGATGGTGCGCAACAAATATGTTATTCACATCAAATGATAGTGTCGTGTTCGAAACGATGCTTTTCCGGAGACGTCGAAAATTTTTTCACTTTGGCCTCTATTTACTACTATTTTTCATGGCTATTTTAAATGTATACGATTTTGCTTCAAAACATGATGGTGCACGACAGATTTGTTATTCATATAAAATGATAGTGTCGTGTTCGAAACCATGCTCTTTCGGAGACGTCGAAAAAATTTTCACTTTCGCCTCTATTTACAATTATTTTCCATGGCTATTTTAAATGTATACTATTTTTTTTCAAAACACGATGGTACGCGACAAATATGTTAGTCACAGCAAATGATAGTGTCATGTTCGAAACCATGCTTTTCCGGAGACGTCGAAAAAAATTTCACTTTTGTCATTTTTTACTACTATTTTTCATGGCTATTTTAAATGTATACGATTTTGCTTCAAAACACGATGGTGCGCAACAAATATGTTATTTACATCAAATGATAGTGTCGTGTTTGAAACCATGCTTTTCCGGAGACGTCAGAAAATTTTTTGATTTTTTCTCTATTTACTACTATTTTCCATGGCTAGTTTAAATGTATACGATTTTGCTTCAAAACACGATGGTGCGCGACAAATATGTTATTCACATCAAATGATAGTGTTGTGTTCGAAACGAGGCTTTTCCAGAGACGTTGAAATTTTTTTCACTTTTGCCTCTATTTACTACTATTGTCCATGGCTATTTTAAATGTATACGATTTTGCTTCAAAACATGATGGTGCGCGACAGATTTGTTATTCATATAAAATGATAGTGTCGTGTTCGAAACCTTGCTCTTTCGGAGACGTCGAAAAAATTTTCACTTTTGCCTCTATTTACAACTATTTTCCATGGCTATTTGAAATGTTTACGATTTTGCTTCAAAACACGATGGTGCGCGACAAATATGTTATTTACTTCAAATTATAGTGTCGTGTTGCTTTTCTGGAGACGCGGAAAAAATTTTCACTTTTGCATCTGTTTACTACTATTTTCCATGGCTATTTTAAATGTATCCTATTTTGCTTCAAAACACGATGGTGCGGGACAAATATGTTATTCGCATCAAATGATAGTGTCGTGTTCGAAACCATGCTTTTCCGGAGACGTCGAAAAAAATTTCACTTTTGCTTCTATTTACTACTATTTTTCATGGCTATTTTAAATTTATACGATTTTGCTTCAAAATACGATGGTGCACGACAAATATGCTATTCACATCAAATGATAGTGTCATGTTCGAAACCATGCTTTTCCGGAGACGTCGAAATTTTTTTGATTTTAGCCTCTATTTATTACTATTTTCCATGGCAATTTTAAATGTATAAGATTTTGCTTCAAAATACGATGGTGCGCGACAAATATGTTATTCATATCAAATGATAGTGTCGTGTTCGAAACGAGGCTTTTTCGGAGACCTCGAAAATTTTTTCATTTTTGCCTCTATTTACTACTATTTTCCATGGCTATTTTAAATGTATATGATTTTGCTTCAAAACATGATGGTGCGCGACAGATTTGTTATTCATATAAAATGATAGTGTCGTGTTCGAAACCAAGCTCTTTCGAAGACGTCGAAAAAATTTTCACTTTTGCCTCTATTTACAACTATTTTTCATGTCTATTTAAATGTGTACGATTTTGCTTCAAAACACAATGGTGCGCGACAAATATGTTATTCACATCAAATTATAGTTTCGTGTTGTTGCTTTTTTCTGGAGACGTCGAAAAATATTTAACTTTTGCCTCTATTTACTACTATTTTCCATGGCTATTTTAAATGTATACGATTTTGCTTGAAAACACGATGGTGCGTGACAAATATGTTATTCACATCAAATGATAGCGTCGTGTTCGAAACGATGTTTTTCCGGAGACGTCGAAATTTTTTTACTTTGGCCTCTATTTACTACTATTTTTCATGGCTATTTTAAATGTATATGATTTTGCTTCAAAACATGATGGTGCGCGACAGATTTGTTATTCATATAAAATGATAGTGCCGTGTTCGAAACCATGCTCTTTCGGAGACGTCGAAAAAATTTTCACTTTTGCCTCTATTTACAGTTATTTTCCATGGCTATTTAATTGTTTACGATTTTGCTTCAAAACACGATGGTGTGTGACAAATATGTTATTCACATCAAATTATAGTGTCGTGTTGTTGCTTTTCTGGAGACGTCGAAAAATATTTCACTTTTGCCTCTATTTACTACTATTTCCATGGCTATTTTAATGTATCCTATTTTGATTCAAAACACGATAGTGCGCGACAAATATGTTATTCACGTCAAATGATAGTGTCGTGTTCGAAACGAGGCTTTTCCGGAGACGTCGAAATTTTTTTACTTTGGCCTCTATTTACTACTATTTTCCATGGCTATTTTAAATTTATATGATTTTGCTTCAAAACACGATGGTGCGCGACAAATATGTTATTCACATCAAATGATAGTGTCGTGTTCGAAACGATGCTTTTCCGGAGACGTCGAAAATTTTTTCACTTTGGCCTCTATTTACTACTATTTTTCATGGCTATTTTAAATGTATACGATTTTGCTTCAAAACATGATGGTGCGCGACAGATTTGTTATTCATATAAAATGATAGTGTCGTGTTCGAAACCATGCTCTTTCGGAGACGTCGAAAAAAATTTCACTTTCGCCTCTATTTACAATTATTTTCCATGGCTATTTTAAATGTATACTATTTTTTTTCAAAACACGATGGTACGCGACAAATATGTTAGTCACAACAAATGATAGTGTCATGTTCGAAACCATGCTTTTCCGGAGACGTCGAAAAAAAATTCACTTTTGTCAATTTTTACTACTATTTTTCATGGCTATTTTAAATGTATACGATTTTGCTTCAAAACACGATGGTGCGCAACAAATATGTTATTTACATCAAATGATAGTGTTGTGTTCGAAACCATGCTTTTCCGGAGACGTCAGAAATTTTTTTGATTTTTTCTCTATTTACTACTATTTTCCATGGCTAGTTTAAATGTATACGATTTTGCTTCAAAACACGATGGTGCGCGACAAATATGTTATTCACATCAAATGATAGTGTCGTGTTCGAAACGAGGCTTTTCCAGAGACGTTGAATTTTTTTCACTTTTGCCTCTATTTACTACTATTGTCCATGGCTATTTTAAATGTATACGATTTTGCTTCAAAACATGATGGTGCGCGACAGATTTGTTATTTATATAAAATGATAGTGTCGTGTTCGAAACCTTGCTCTTTCGGAGACGTCGAAAAAACTTTCACTTTTGCCTCTATTTACAACTATTTTCCATGGCTATTTGAAATGTTTACGATTTTGCTTCAAAACACGATGGTGCGCGACAAATATGTTATTTACTTCAAATTATAGTGTCGTGTTGCTTTTCTGGAGACGCGGAAAAAATTTTCACTTTTGCATCTGTTTACTACTATTTTCCATGGCTATTTTAAATGTATCCTATTTTGCTTCAAAACACGATGGTGCGGGACAAATATGTTATTCGCATCAAATGATAGTGTCGTGTTCGAAACCATGCTTTTCCGGAGACGTCAAAAAAAATTTCACTTTTGCTTCTATTTACTACTATTTTTCATGGCTATTTTAAATTTATACGATTTTGCTTCAAAACACGATGGTGCGCGACAAATATGCTATTCACATCAAATGATAGTGTCATGTTCGAAACCATGCTTTTCCGGAGACGTCGAAATTTTTTTGATTTTTGCCTCTATTTATTACTATTTTCCATGGCTATTTTAAATGTATAAGATTTTGCTTCAAAACACGATGGTGCGCGACAAATATGTTATTCACATCAAATCATAGTGTCGTGTTCGAAACGAGGCTTTTCCGGAGACCTCGAAAATTTTTTCATTTTTGCCTCTATTTACTACTATTTTCCATGGCTATTTTAAATGTATACGATTTTGCTTCAAAACATGATGGTGCGCGACAGATTTGTTATTCATATAAAATGATAGTGTCGTGTTCGAAACCATGCTCTTTCGGAGACGTCGAAAAAATTTTCACTTTTGCCTCTATTTACAACTATTTTCCATGGCTATTTCAAATGTTTACGATTTTGCTTCAAAACACGATGGTGCGCGACAAATATGTTATTTACTTCAAATTATAGTGTCGTGTTGCTTTTCTGGAGACGTCGAAAAAATTTTCACTTTTGCATCTGTTTACTACTATTTTCCATGGCTATTTTAAATGTATACTATTTTGCTTCAAAACACGATGGTGCGCGATAAATATGTTATTCACATCAAATGATAGTGTCGTGTTTGAAACCATGCTTTTCTGAAGACGTCGAAATTTTTTTGATTTTTTCCTCTATTTACTACTATATTCCATGACTATTTTAAATGTATATGATTTTGCTTCAAAACACGATGGTACGCGACAAATATGTTATTCACATCAATGATAGTGTCGTGTTCGAAACGATGCTTTTCCGGAGACGTCAAAAAATTTTTCACTTTTGCCTCTATTTACTACTATTTTCCATGGCTATTTTAAATTTATATGATTTTGCTTCAAAACACGATGGTGCGCGACAAATATGTTATTCACATCAAATGATAGTATCGTGTTCGAAACCATGCTTTTCCGGAGACGTCGAAAAAAATTTCAATTTTCCCTCTTTTTACTACTATTTTTCATGGCTATTTTAAATGTATACGAATTTGCTTCAAAACAAGATGGTGCGCGACAAGTATGTTATTTACATCAAATGATAGTGTCTTGTTCGAAACCATGCTTTTCCGGAGACGTCGAAAAAAATTTCACTTTGGCCTCTATTTACTACTATTTTCCATGGCTATTTTAAATGTATACTATTTTGCTTCAAAACACGATGGTGCGCGACAAATATGTTATTCACATCAAATGATAGTGTCGTGTTCGAAACCATGCTTTTTCGGAGACGTCGAATTTTTTTTGATTTTTTCCTCAATTTACTACTATTTTCCATGGCTATTTTAAATGTATACGATTTTGCTTCAAAACATGATGGTGCGCGACAGATTTGTTATTCATATAAAATGATAGTGTCGTGTTCAAAACCAAGCTCTTTCGAAGACGTCGAAAAACTTTTCACTTTTGCCTCTATTTACAACTATTTTCCATGGCTATTTAAATGTTTACGATTTTGCTTCAAAACACAATGGTGCGCGACAAATATGTTATTCACATCAAATTATAGTTTCGTGTTGTTTCTTTTCTGGAGACGTCGAAAAATATTTCACTTTTGCCTCTATTTACTACTATTTTCCATGGTTATTTTAAATGTATCCTATTTTGCTTCAAAACACGATGGTGCGCGACAAATATGTTATTCACATCAAATGATAGTGTCGTGTTCGAAAGATGCTTTTCCGGAGACGTCGAAATTTTTTTCACTTTGGCCTCTATTTACTATTATTTTTCATGGCTATTTTAAATGTATACGATTTTGCTTCAAAACATGATGGTGCGCGACAGATTTGTTATTCATATAAAATGATAGTGTCGTGTTCGAAACCATGCTCTTTCGGAGACGTCGAAAAAATTTTCACTTTCGCCTCTATTTACAATTATTTTCCATGGCTATTTTAAATGTATACTATTTTTTTTCAAAACACGATGGTACGCGACAATATGTTAGTCACAACAAATGATAGTGTCATGTTCGAAACCATGCTTTTCCGGAGACGTCGAAAAAAATTTCACTTTTGTCATTTTTTACTACTATTTTTCATGGCTATTTTAAATGTATACGATTTTGCTTCAAAACACGATGGTGCGCAACAAATATGTTATTTACATCAAATGATAGTGTCGTGTTCGAAACCATGCTTTTCCGGAGACGTCAGAAATTTTTTTGATTTTTTCTCTATTTACTACTATTTTCCATGGCTAGTTTAAATGTATACGATTTTGCTTCAAAACACGATGGTGCGCGACAAATATGTTATTCACATCAAATGATAGTGTCGTGTTCGAAACGAGGCTTTTCCAGAGACGTTGAATTTTTTTTTCACTTTTGCCTCTATTTACTACTATTGTCCATGGCTATTTTAAATGTATTCGGATTATCCATAAATATGTTGATTATTAATGGTTATGTAACATATATTAATTGTATTTTAATATTATTTCTTATTATAACCATTGAATTGTAAATGTATTTTAAAAGTTAATAACTTTTTTATTTTTTTATCAGCTTTACATATATAATTTGACCGCGCGTCGTTACACGTCAAATTTATATTTATAAAATTTTCCTCGTCTAACCCCTACTAACTAGTAGTAGTGGCGAGCAAGGGTCGATCCCACAGGGAGTGTGGTATAAACCGTGATTTTATTATATTAATTAAATTAAAATAAAAATGGGGGGGATTTGATTTATGACGAAACTACTAGCAAAACAAGAAATAAACTGAAAATAAAAAATAAATGAATTATATGCCAAAGATGATGAAATGAAAAATAAATAAAAATAATCTAGCAAAGATGAGAATGGAATCGGTTCCAGGTTGGTCTACACCCTCGAATAACTAGCCCAATTAATGCATTTATCAAATTTCACTCGTTTTCTAAAACTACCGGTCCTAGATAGCAATAAGCTCTGCTACCCGAATTTTCCCTTAATTTATACTTAATCGAAATAGGCTCTTCAATTAATTCTAACTAGCGAATAACTCGGAATAAGCTCTCCTAATTTAACCCACTAGTCGCATTAAAATCTAGGAAAATAGACCGATCTAAGCCACAAACACATAAGCTCGGTTCATGTAACTTATGTTGTGCTATCCCTAACAATGCACGACTGTTAGTTGCTACAAACGAAATAAGAGCAACGACAATTACGGATCGAAGCCTCAAATCTAGCAATTAACATGTAATTCCTAACTTAGGTGATCAAGCTAAATTAAAAATCACACATTATGACATGAAATTAGAATAACACAAACAATTTTATACGACGAGTAAAATAAAATAAATAGCATTAATCAAACATAGTCATCGAGGGTTCAACGTCCCTAGAACCGAAATAGTGTTTAGCTACACATAGCTAAATAATAAAAATAAAAATTAAAATTCATGTTCTTCAAATAAAATAGAAAAGCAACAGAATAAAAAAAATAATGATCAAACTCCTTCACGATGCTCTCGGTCCACGGTTGGAAATTAAATTCCAGTAGCAAAAAGAAAGATAGTATTCCCCCTGTTCACTTCTCTTCTGTACGCATAAGTCCCAGCCAAAAACCAAACATAAGAGTCCCACTCAAGTCAACTTTTTAATTCCCCTTAATTAAGAGTCCATCCTCCTTTTTTAATTCTTTAAGTCCACCAAGTAATACCTTAAGTCCCAAATTATTTCCTTAAGCACGTGTCACCGGCCAAGGAAAAATTAAGAGTCCTAGTGCAATCTTCCCTCCTTTTCAATTAATTTCTCTCGCATAAGTGTCTCATGAGAATTAATTTCCTCCAAACTCGACCAGCTATGAGAGAATTAGAACAAATAGGTCTCTTTTCTTTTAAATCCTTGGCCAAATAAATTCAATTCCACACCCTTGTCAACTCAGCTGCCACCTCATCAATGCCACGTCACAAATATGCATAATAACTGCAAAATAGACACAAAATCGAATATTGGTGTACGTCCGTTCACAAAATAAAATACGTGAGAAAACTTAATAATACACTAAAATCAAATACTCAAATATGTAAATTAAATCCCAAAATAATACAAGATTTCTCACGTGTCATAATTATATCAAATTAATCATCTCTTGATGAACTTCGATTTAACATCCATATCGTATGTATAAAAAAATAAATTATATTTATCTTTATAACAATAATAAAATTATTTTTAATATTAATTAGAAAAATAAAATTATTTACCAATTAATATATTTATATTTCAAGTAATTATATGATAAAAATTACTATAATATAACACATGTAAGTCGCATAAGTAAGTAACAAGTGTCATTTAAAAATATATAATAATATATATTTTTTGTAAAAAAGTAAATAAAATTTAAAATAATGTTTCTTATTAATTTTAAAATTTAAGAATAATTTTTTAACAAGCACCCGTGTAATACACGAGTGTTGTACTAGTATTGAGATTATTTCCAAACTTTAAAAATATTTTATAGTTAGATAAATATGGATAACAAAATTATCAATAGTTAAATATTTGGCTGGATTTTCAATTTTTTTTTAAATCAACTTTTACTTTGGGTGAGAATTTATGAAAATTTAAAAAAAAATCAATTATCAGTAAAAACTAAAATTTTAGGCGGGATTTTACATACTATTTCAACTAAATGTTTCACCTTTTTATATATAAATACATATATATTTAGGTCGTGAGTTTTTGTAAATTAATAATTTTTTATATTCTATGGTTGTATGGCGGAAAATAAGTTGTTTCAATTAAATAAGTCATATATTATTTTAATTCAAGAATATAAAGCACCAAAAAATAGAAAAAGAAGTTAGAAGTTAGGTCATAAAATAATATGATTTATTATTATTTACGAAAATAAAATAAATATATTTACCCAAAAAAATAATAAATATAAATAATTTATGGTGGATTGGAGTTTATCAATATTTTGTATAACATTCAATATTCTACAATTTTTTGTTTGATTTACAACATTAATTTGAATGAAAAAAAAACCGTAATTGTTGGGATCAAAATCTCAAAAATTTGGCATAAGAATATCGAAATTTGTTACAAATAAAAATGAGATTAATATGAGATTTATATTTAAGAAAAAAATTAAATTTTTGTATAAGAATCTCTAAATTTGTTACCACATAAATCTCTAAATTTGTTGAGATATTTCAATTAAATTTGATTAATAAATATTTATATGTGTTTTTTTTTGAAATTTTCAATAATAGTAAGTCAAATCATTTATTTTTTTAGTCAAACTTATATTTTTCTAATAAGCTTTTTATATTACTATATATAGATTGTTTAATTAGTATTTTAATTAATTAAGAATCTTATTGTGACGGTGAGTATACATATATGTGGCCATTTTCACAACCCTAAAAACCCTGCACATCCATCTAAAGCAACACAGCCCGCCGCTTCCTTTTCTCCATTTTCACCTGCAATCCATTCCCAGCAACCATGGCGGAACAGGTATTCGAACTAGCATACTCTTCTGTCTCTCTCTCTCTCTAAATCCACACACCTCCCACATATTTGTATGGTTGTTACGTTTTTATATGGGTGAGGCATAATTATTGATGTACGGCGTTCCCTTTTTGTTTTTGTTTATTGCAGACTGAGAAGGCATTCTTGAAGCAGCCGAAGGTGTTTCTTTGGTAAGATTTTCGTGTTAATTCGAGTTAAATTCATGCATTTGGTACTCTGCTAATTGGAGTTGGGTGCAGCTCGAAGAAGTCGGGAAAAGGGAAGGCTCCGGGAAAGGGAGGCAATCGCTACTGGAAGAGCATTGGATTAGGTTTTAAAACTCCACGCGAGGCCATCGAAGGTTTATTAATTTTCCGCTTTGCCTTTTCCTCTTTGCTAGCGCTTGATACAATGATGTTAGGACAAAAATATTGATTCATTAACTTGTTAATTAGGATCTGTTGGGACTATGATATTTTAGGGTAGGAAATTGGAATGAGCATAAATATATTGGGTATTTAGCATGTTTTGTACCTGAATGAAACTATAGCTGTTTATACATATGGTTCATTTACTCATTTGATTGGATCAGATGTAAGCACAGAAGCAGTGCCACTAGTTGTTCTTCTATTGATTTGTTCTTCTAGCTATTAGAAGTATTTAATACTCTTAGGGGTGCGTTTGGATGCCCTTTATGAACTTGATATATAGCCTTTTGTTAATGAATCAATAAATTTTGGATTGAAACTCAATAAAAAAATTTATAACTAACACTTGTAATTGGTTGATATCGTGCAACCATTATACTAAGTGCCATTAAATCTTTATTAATGTGCCAGATTGATTGTTAGGAAATAATCAAGCCATATCCTATATATCAACCAAACAGGCCCTTATAGATTAAGCATACAACTATTTTTTGGTAGGACTTTCTTTTACAATGATGCATAAAAAAAAACTTAATTTTACTTAAGGACAAATATTACTTGTCATTTTACAATAATAACTTATATTTATAAAAACTGCCCTATCCGATAATACGTATATGCAATAAAAATTACCTATTGTTTTACATATATATTACCTATATTCATAAAAGCATTAACTAAAATGTACTAATAAACCGTAAGTTATTTGTATGCTTAAAAAATTATCTATTGCTCGTCCTTGTTAAACAAACCTTCAGATGAGATTTAGTGTCCTTTATCAAAATAAATTCTTACTATGTGGGCCTAATAAACATTTTTCCTACAATTATCCATAAACACCTTTCTTATCTTGTTAGGTTTGCCTTGATCAGTTGATCATTTGGATTGTTTCTTTCAGGCACGTACATTGACAAGAAATGCCCCTTCACTGGGAGTGTATCCATCAGGGGCCGTATCCTGGCTGGAACATGCCACAGTGCTAAGATGATGAGAACAATCATTGTTCGACGCAACTACTTGCATTGGGTCAAGAAGTACCAAAGGTATCCAATTCATTTTATGATGCTTTTACTAGTGCTCACTTTCTTTCTTTTGTTTTTTGATTGATTGGTTCTTCCTTTAGGTACGAAAAGAGGCACTCAAATATTGCAGCTCACATATCCCCATGCTTCCGTGTGAAAGAGGGTGACCATGTTATCATTGGCCAATGCAGGTTAATTGCAAACTTAATTATCATTGTTTTTATTATTGATATTACAATGACTCCTAAGCTTTTAGTGCAAGTATAAAAACTCATTGTCTTTGAATATCAAATATTGGCGCCACCCTTTAAGTCTTGCACGCATATAGCTTTTGTATTTACAGTGCAAATAATGTTCCTTCAGATGTAAGTATGAAAAGACAAAAAGGGCAAGGTGTAGTAATGTGGTTTTTGTAGTGATAACTTGAATTTTCGTTTGATGGCCTGATTTATATTGTTTTGCAGGCCATTGTCAAAAACAGTGAGGTTTAATGTCCTTAAGGTGATACCTGCCGGGTCATCTGGTCGTGGGAAAAAGGCTTTTACGGGAATGTGATTCTAGGCAATTAGAGCTTTTTGTCAAACTCCCATGGGCTATTGAGATGTGGGTCTTGTGACTTACATAACTTGTTTCCATTCGGACTATTTTACTTTACGCTTTCCTTTGGAGCTTGTACTTCGGAACGATGTGTGGAGAAAAATTTATATTTCAGTATGCCATTTGATTTTTTTTTTCTTTTTTTCTTTTTCGCAACGATAGATTTTATAAATAACACATATTTACATTTCTGAAAATAGTTAGTAAGTCGACTCAAGTGGCTATACAGCAGAATCCAAAGAGGCCTATACAACGAAGTGTCGGTAGCTTGGATACAATTATACTAAAACACACCCATAAGACTAAGAAACTACAATAATAATATTCTCACAAATGAAGAATTATAGCTCCAAAAGGAGAATAAGACACTAAACAGTATACCACAAACAAAACTACTAACAACTACTACAACAAAAAAAAAATAGCTAGAATAAAGTCTTCCCTATCAGTCGGTAAGTCGCTCTAAACCTTCCAAACTTGAAGATGACAAACTTGAAGATGAAGAAACATGAAGTTTACGAATGTTTTAAACTTGGGAATCTAATACGCGTGCTTCTCACAAGCCTGTGGCAGATCCGAACACTAATCAAGTTCTTGGCTGCTACCCATTTAGGTAAGTAGTTACAACGATAAGACGTATATCATTTTGTGTGAGGGCGACTTATCGAGATATTTTTAGAGAAAAATCTGATATGTTCAATGTATTTTGTAATCTTGTTTGAGGATACGTGGAAGAAAATAATTGTAATGTTGTTTCCATTCAAAGTGATCATGGCAAAAAATTTAAAAATAGTGAATGCCTAAAAAATTTAAAAATTTTTGAGATGCTAATGATAGTCAGGCTTATAGAGTCTACAACGAGTCAATTTAAAGTCATTAATTAAATGACAAGAATGTTAAATTATACTCCATTTTAACAATATTGTCAGATTAGATAGCTTGTCTTTATTTCGGGTTTCAGTTTTAAGTTGCATTTTAATTTTTAGTCCGAATTATTTTGCAATGAGTCCTATCTCTTTAGTCTCATAAATTACCTCTAAACTGATGGTTTTTATAGTTGGTGTTCCCCTAATTTCCTTATTTCCGCTAGGTGTTAGAAGTCTCTAGATATCAAGAGAAATAGGCAGACAGATAATTTAGAGAAACACCCCCAATTATATGTTAACTTTGACGATGTTTATATTTTTAATTAAGTAATATGATTTTGGACTACTTTAATTTACTACTTTTCAAGTAAAATAATTTATCTATATGTTTGTTTTATGTGCTATTGATTTTTCGATAAGACTATTTTTAATTAGATGCTTGTTGACAACTTTATAATCACTCGTCATAGATTTCCATTTTTGCTTCAACCTTATCAAATGGTTTGTCATCTGTGAACATGTAATTACAATTGCCTAACTAGTCGAATAAGGAGACCTACCTAAGGTAGTCTAGATGACACAACACAAAATAAATAAAAATAAAAAAACTCGAATAGGAGAATACCAACTCCTCAACGGGAGAATACACACTCCTAAAGAGGAGATAAAAAATCACAAACGCACACTACAACATAAACATAACAACAAAACACACTATATTTAAACTAAAGCCCTTTCCACAACAATCTAGCCACTCCGACGAAAAACGACGTGAAAACGTATAGTTTTGAAGGCAGCAACAGCTTAACACAACACAACACAATTCACAACAACAAAAGCACAACTATTTTGTTGTTGTTAGATGTATATTTTGCTTTGGGTGGTTCATAGTTTTGAAGACAGTTTGTAGTTATATGCTGTCTATGATTGTTTCTGGAGTTTTTTTTATTTGTTTTTGCTCTTTATGATTTTGAGAAAATTACACAATTCGCCAACAAATTCGTTTTTATTTGCATATTTATATGTTATTTTTTTTATTGAAAATATACTATATTTCACGGCTATGAATGATTGATTGATTTATAGTTTATTTTTGTCATTAATTTTAAAAATACACTGTCATTTGATTTGACTTATTAGTTTTTAGAATGCGCTATTATTTGGTTTATGACTTATCTATGAATGGTTTATGTATGAATTTATCTTTACTGTCCTATTTTCGCAAAAAATTAAAAAAAAAAAATAGTAAACATGTGAAAATGTATAATTTTTAATTTTTTTGGTACTCCAAATGCAAAGTCAATTTTGGTGTCACTTAAACATCATCTCCCTTTTGATTAGCCTCGACGAGCCTCAATAACGATACACATTAGAAAATTTATAGTGATAGTATACGATATTAATTTAATTCATAAAACATATTGGTCCAGGTGTATTTTAGGAATGCTTTCTAGACTCTAGTACGTCATTTAGGTCAATATAATCAAGATGAGTGGAATATTTATGGACCCTAATTAATTGAATTTACATGTAAACACGTTTTTTTATTTCAAGAATAGATTCTTCCATTAAATTTATCTTTGCCAAACGCTTTCGCTTGAATAATTTGCCTCTAGCCAAGGAGTC
>BKCP01006071.1:2093311-2128436 GCA_008636005.1 Striga asiatica | reverse complement strand
ATTATAATATCTTCTCAAATAGAAGAAAAAAAAATAAGGAATTCATCAGGGTAACATTTCAAAAGAAAGAGCTCACTTTAAATGCCAGCAGCAAAATATTTGCATAATTGGATATCCTCATAGCTCTCTCGTGTTGTGATTGCTCTTCCAAATCCTCCTCGTCCAAACCATCGGATGACACCACGCAATCAACTTCCTTAAATGACTTTAAGGTGGCAAATTGTCTTTCGTAATAATCCTTTTCTCCTACAGCAATGGTATAAATACCAGAAAAGTTACAAATAACTTAAATTTTCAATCACTTCCTGCAACCCTTTCGAAAAAAGTAGCAAAATTCCCCACCCACACGGAAACAGAATTGAAAATCGAATCAATATCACACCCAAAATATGGCGTATTTATTTCTTTCTTCAAATTAGGACATTTAACCAAAAATCATGATATAATACTGTATGCACAGTTGACAATCAAATATGTTGATCATCAAGCAGGAAAAGCGCCCCAAAAGCACATTTTTTTTTTTTTTCCTTTACCAAAACCAACAGACTATATTAGTCCAAGTTCCGAAAGCCCAATTCCAGAGCAAACATGCACCGAATAATTACCTTTTCCACCTTTTTTTAGAATGAGAGAGAATCATGCTTAATTGCTTATAAAGAAAAAATAATGATAACTAATTACAGTTACAAGAATCAGACAAGAGGTATATACTATAATACTATGCACACACATAACAACGGTATAAAAGCGGAAAAAACACATACAAAAAAAACACACAGAGCTGAGTTAATTACCTCCACTTAAACCCTGAATTGACGAAAGACGAACAGCTGATGGGGTCTTCGGGTCAACTGCTGCCCGGACCTTATCTGGAAGCCTGGAAATGAAATCGCTGCGTAGTGAGTTTACAGAATTCCGGCGACTGAGACCACGGCGGCTGCGCCCACTGCTACCGCGCTTCCACAGCAGAGGTGACTTGGCATCACTACCATTATTACTGCTGGCTGCTTCCATCTGGACGTATCTGATCTCCGACAAATTATTTGGATAAACGGAAAAATAGCTATGATCTAAATCAAGAATATATTTGGCAATTACATTGTTTACAAACTTGGTCGGGATAGTGAGGACTGGTCCTCCAACTGGAGAGTCAATTGCAAAATAAAATAATTAATTTTAAGAAAATAAAAGTTATATATCCACCTTATTTTTTATTTATATAATAAAAAGATGGGTTTGGTTGCAATAATAGATTTGCAGTTGTTAGCTTTATATGTTTGGTTATGTAAAGAACATTAACGTGTGTGGTTTAAGTTGATGATGATAAACTAGAGGAAATAGTTATTTACACTCCATTCTAAAAAGATGAACTAAGTTTGTCACCAATTTTTACATTTTTTCTTTTGATACATGACCCCAAATCTAAATTCGATCCACACATAATAGAAGATCTGTACAATCTAGATTCGAAAGAATATCGTCTTTCACCAACCTTTACATTTTTTCTTTCGATACATGACCCCAAATGTTTATGGAACAAGTAGAGTTCTCATTTATTACATCACGTTTAAGTCCAATATTTTGAGCACACATTAACATTAAGTTTCTATTTATATAAACCACCAATAAAAATTCCAAAACTAATCAAGAAATTAAGTTTATCAAATAAATTGAAACATCCATGTCAAACATAAAGAAAAATCTAAGAACATCAAGTCTAGAAAGGGAAACTAAATTTCTCCAAAATAAAAACACATAGAGTTTGAAAAAGATACATGTAGTGCTTAAATGTAACAATATGATAGGTCGTTATTGCCTTCAGTTGGGGCCTTCATATGGTTCACCATAAATAGTTTTTGTTTTTCTTCGATTTGTGCTCTGGATTTTGAGAAGTCCCTACATTAAATTGAAAATAATGCATTACATTAGAATAATTCGAAACGATAGGCGTGGGGAGTATGTAGCTTCGTTTCAACAAATATGTTCTAAACATGACATAATTCATGAAACGACGACCCACTATTCTTCGCAGTCGAACGGTGTTGTTGAACACATGAACCGAAAATTAAAAGAAATGATGAATGTTATGTTGATAAATCCAGGATTACCTCAAAACATATGAGGGGAAATTGTTTTAATAGAAAATCATATACTGAATAAAATATCACTTAAAGGAAAAAAATGAGGCTTTTATGAAATGTGAAAAATTTATAAGTCATCTTATAAATGCCTAAAAGTGTAGGGGTGTTTGTCTGTGGTTTCTGTTCCTGAACCCAAACAAATTAAAATATGGAGGGCTAGACCTAATGGGGATATTTGTTTTGATCGAACACGATGACAACATGTCATCCATATAATCGACCCCACTTTGTAGGATTTAACGGCTTCTTAATTGATTGATTGATTGATTGGTGCGTACAACAGTACGACATATGGATTTATGGTTTGTAAATCGAAAAATACGAAGGTATCTGTTGGTATTACAATTGAGTAAAGGAATGATATATTCTTCAGAATATTTTTTTCTCTTAAGGAAAAGACTGAATCTAGCTCTAATAAAACGGCATACAGAACTACTAGCGTTTCTGTACCACCTGAAGAAAAGATAAAAAATTGAGACATTGCAAAATGGTAAAAATGGCAAAAATGTTTAGAGCTGATTTTATTATGTATATATCGAACGATGAACCGAGTTCCATTAAGGAAGTTTTGTCTAGCCCAGATGGAACACTCTGTGAAAAAGTTATAAATAGCAAAATCAAGTCAATTATGTAAATCATGCTTGAAAGTTGGTATCTCCCTTCGGGTTGTGAATCTCTAGGATGCAAGTAGATCCTAAAGAAAAAATATGAAGCCGATTGGACGAAAAATTTAGTTTAAAGCATTTTTGGTAGTTAAATGCTTTTTAACAAAAACAAAGAGTGATCGAATTTTCGCCCAACGAGTCCATAGCTGTGAGGCACGGAGCTTGGAGATTCTTCAGCTAGCCGAAAGTTACAGCCGAGCAGAGGCGGCTTACGCGCAGGTGGGGGCTATTCCATGTCACTCACATGATACAGTGGAATCCACCGGAAGCAAGATGGATAAAGCTTAATACTTATGGCGCTATTGATATCCCCACGGACCTTAGTGGTGCCGGTGGCCTGCTTCACGACGAAGAGGGAACATGGATCGGAGGGTTTATCATGCATGTTGGGTATTGCAGTATCACGGGGGCTGAGTTGTAGGGTCTTCTGCAATGCTTACAGATGACTTGGGATCGGGGTTTTCGACAGATTATTGCCAAGGTGGATAGCAAGTGCGTTACCCAGCTGACCCTTGGTGCCAGGGACAATCTCGGGCCCCATGCAACAATAGTCTTAGCCATTCGTACTTTGGTTCGATGGGAATGGAGTGTTAGGATACAACATGTGCATAGGGAGGCCAATTTCGCAGCTGATCTTATGGCGAGTCTGGCGTTATCTTCCCCGATCGGTTTGCAACGACTCTCTTCACCACCTGTCGGACTGGGACCCTGGCTTGACCACGACATTATGAGGGTGTCTTACACCCGCCGGATTCAAGCTTAATATTTCTTCCTTAGGCTGTCGGCCTCCTTTATTATACCGAAAAAAAAAAAACAAAGAGTATGACTTCTTTGATACATATTTATCGGTTACGCGTAGTGTCAGTAAAAGTGTTTCTCTTGATTGTTGCTTTGCACAATCTTGATATTCACCAAATGGATGTCAAGATGACATTTTTGAATGGTGAAGAGGCTAAAGAAATTTATATAAAACAACCCGAAGGTTCTGTAGCACCTAAAAAAGAGAAAAAAAAAAGTGTGTAAATTGATCAAATCCTTGTACGGACTGAACCAAGTTCCGAACAATGGAATTTGAATTTGATGATGTATGTTGTCAAATGGTTTAAAAATCAACGAACGTTGCAAATATGTTTATTTTAAGAGTCCATCTAATACATTTGTAATTGTATGTCTTTACGTAGATGGTATATTGATCATGTAGAGTTGTCATGAAGTGATCATAAATACGAAAAGAATGTTGAAAAAAACTTTCGACATGAAATATATAAGTATAGCCGATGTAATTCTTGAATAAAGATTATCATAACTCGAAATGACATTATCTTGTCATAATATCACTATGTAGCGAAAGTGCTAAAAAAAATTAATATTTATACCAGTCAACTGTCTAGGAACATCCTTTGATTTTAGTTTAAATTCGATAGCCAATAAAGGTCAATCAATCAATTAGAATATTTACGGATAATAAAGGTCAATCAATCAATTAGAAACGGCCAAACTTAGTTTACCAGTGAATAAGTCGAGTATATATGAAACCCTGAAGATTCTGTTTACATCCATTTGCAACCCGAGATCTAATGAAAACTATCATGCATTACACAATTGATAACACCACCACTCAAAGAGTATTATGGCCCCTGAAGATTCTGTTTCTTGAGCCCGAAAACAAATCGCATCATAAAAACTTCGAGAAATAGCCATCTCATGGGGCCGGAAAAGCTTTTCTTGAAAGGTTTACAAAGATGACCCAACTGCATTCCAAAATCAGAAATAACGGTTTACAAAGATAACCCAACTACATTCCAAAATCGCAAATAACCCCTTAAAAACACAAGGAAAGTGCTTCGTAACAACCTATGAGGATTATTAGCGATTTCGAAAGATAGAGACGCCTTTTCTACAATTGCAACACTTCGGGGGCATTTTTCATAATAAAAACAAAATCTTGTTTTTCTTTAATCTTGAATTCACATGCACACTCAGTCATGAAGCTGAAGGCTCCTGGCAGGCTGAACTTGGGTCATCCAGATTCAAACCTGTGTCGAAATTTACAATCAATGGAGTGGAATACGAGGAGTTGGAATTGGGCGTTATTGACGACGAGTCATTAGAACTCAAGTCTTTATTAGCCAAGTTGCCGGTATTCAGTTTTTTTGAGTTTTGGCGCTGCTTGTTTCTTGGTCGGTCAGCTTTGGACACGATTTCTGAGACTGTGAAACCTGCCACTTCAAAATTGCGCGACCTTTGAGGAAGTAAAGCATTTCGAACAATAACATCGACTCCTTCATATGTCCAAATGCCCAATTGAGCTTCTCCTTTGAGTCCAATGGCAAACCAACCGAGCCCGGCAGCTGCAATGTCAACCGAGCTCGAATTCCATGTGTCGCCGTTAATGAGAAATTCCTTTTTTACCCACCTTCCGAGCTGTTTAACTCGCGCTGCACCAATTGGTGGCTGAAAATATGGGATGGTAAGCATGGATTTTGTTTTTCAACTGACCGCAAAAAAATAAATAAATAAATAAAAATAATAATAATAATAATAATCACTTTAAGAGACACTGCAAATAAATAATGATGCGTATTTTTAAAGACACTGTTATAGGATCTTCAAAAAAACAAAAATAAGGTTAATAGAAAAGATAAATACCCAAGCAAAATCAACAATTAGTAATTTATAAAATTTCTAAGCATCTTGATCCTCAAAACCATAAAGAAAGTAAAACCAGATAAACTCTGAGGAGACCATATTAAGAAAAGGAAGATTCTGTCTGTTCGAGCAAAACATAGTTCAATACAGTGTTTAGGCTGATTGGTATTCATTGTTGTAGTTCAAAAGATGCCAACTCCTGAAGACCACAGACTGTTCAGAGTAAAGTTTAGTTTCACATCCAATTCCACCCCAAACTAACATAGTAAACCCTCACAAAGCCCTGACTTTTTCTGTTTTCTTGTGCAGTCAAGTTGACATGACATGGGTAAGAATTAAACAAAAAACACGAGTGATTTATACCACATCATAGAACGACACTTCGGGTATAGCATGTTATACCTGCAACTGACGGCCAAAATGTTCTTCCAGCATTCTAGAAGCATTCTCTGTCTTCCCCATATGCAAAGGTAGCACAGAGGAAGCCCATACTGTAACATAAATAGAATCTACTGAAGATTTCTCAAAGTCCAACCTTAAGAGCCCACCAATATGAACAGAATGTCCTACCTGCCAACACCACACAATAGAAGATAATTTAAATATCTAGAAATCAATGACACAAACATATATATTTAGAAAAATAAATTGAACAATATCCCGTACATTTCACTCAGAATTCCAGTTTTTATGCATGTGCTAATTCAATCTTTTATGTTTTCAAAAAACCAAAGCCGGTTTTAAATATGTACGCATCAGATGCAAAAGTTCCATATTGTTTTCTCTTAATTCCTCTTACGCTTCAATACACGAACCCAAAAGGAGACACCATTAAATATTTAAGAAATTTACAGCATTAAAGAGTCGAGCACGATCATTGAGTCACTCTACTCATCCCCAGGATAGCATAACACATCAGCAAAGCACATTAAATCAAATTAAACAAAAAAAATAACATCAAAATGGACGACTTACATTGATCCTATACGTTCTGGGCTTCAACTCCTTATCCACACGAACTAGCTTCTGCTCCTCTAATGTCAACCTAGTCGAAACCTGATGAGGATGCAAAAGCCCTGGAGTATCCAACAACTTAGCTTTCCCTGGAAGAACACCTTCCATCTTGACAATCCCCAATGTTGTCCCCGGAACAGATGCCTCAGTCAAATTGGAAGCTCTCATGCCAGCACATTTCCCAATGGCATTAATCAGCGTGCTTTTTCCGGCATTCTGGGCCCCCACAGCCCATACATTCCCTCTTTGCCCGGCAAACTTAACCACATCATCAACTAAACTCCTTACGCCCCATTCTTTAAGAGCGCTCACCAAATGCACACCCGTTATCTTCCAAGCCCCACCTTCCCTAGCCCTCGCCCGAACCCAGTGCTCGAGCCTTGTAGGCGAAATGGAGCTCGGCAAAAGATCGATCTTTGTCACTACTAACAATACCCTAGGTATATTCCCGGACTTCCCTTCCTTCCATGATCCTAAATTTTCGTCAATTGCCTTGTACAGTGTATCTGCCACTTTTCTGGGGAATGAACCATCAAAATCGACAGCATCAACTACAAACAAAACCACCGTACGGGCCCCACCCACTGACACCAGCCTTTTCCCAACAGTGTGGTTGAAATCAAAATCAGGCAGCAAGTTCTCCAAACTCGGGTCCTTCACCTTCTCGTAGTGCCTGAGGCTGTGACACCTGGCGCAGACAACGGGCAGCTGACTAGTCCTTCTATCATCCGGGCCGCTGTTGTTTATCGGGCTTTCAAACTTCTGGGGCATTTTTTCAAACACCTGATGTTCTGTTTCGGGATTCTTCTCGAGTCCCCGGACGTCCAGGATCTCGTTCGCGAATCCCCTCTTGATGGAATCTGAGATTTCGGAATCGTCGAGGACGGGAACCATTTTCCTGAATCTCTTATAGTTCGGGCCTTTGGCTGCGGGCTCGATGAAAAACCCCGGCTGTTTGGGGTCAATGTCTTGCATTCGGATTCCACAGCCGGGGCAGATGGGGAAGGGTTGTTGGGGGTCTTCCTCGTAGTTTCCATCCCTTGTAAGGGGAAGTTTTGGAAAAGATTGATTTTTCAAAGATTGTGACGAGAAGGGCTTTGCCAGAAAGGTGAATGGGAGGGTTTTAAAAGGGTTTGGGGGTGAAAGTTGTCTGATTGGCGGGCGAAGAGTGTTTGGGGATGTATACGTAGTGAGAAAAAATGGAGAAAGAAGCCTTTTGAGCCTTGAGGGAGAGAGCTTTCTCTTTATCATTGTTTGTAGAGTGTTCTCTGCTTTTCAGCTGTCTCGGCTATGGCGGTTCTGTTGTGTTGTGTGAAAGGAGCCAAGCCTTTTTACCAACACAGCAATGAATAGCCAGTAGTTGATCAACATGGGCATTGTATGCGGTAATTGGGCCAGCTAAAAAAAAATGGCTCAGACTCGAGTAAAGTTGACCCATTAAATATTTGAACCCGTCTCAATTGCTTTTCAGTTGTCACACTCACGCAGTCACACTAGGCCTCATTTACTAGATCAATAAAGGCATTTGTCCCTCCCACTCCAAGTCTTTGGCTGCTTGCTTCTTTCCAAGTTCTACTGCACACGAACAATATATATTAGTTTTAATTACATAAATGAAACCTTATTGCAAATATTAGCAAATATACAAGATCTCACCTTTATAATTACAAAATTACCAGATAATTAAGTCACCGTAATTAAAAGTGACTTATCACCTTCCAAACTTAATGGAATTTGTTTTTCCTCTCAGGCAATCTCTTTCTCTCTCTCTCTTCTTCTTCTTGCTATGTTTTTTCTTCTCATTCACCTTCGATCTGACTCTGTTTTTTCTTCTCATTCACATACACACATATATATAAAGGTCGAATCTTTAATTTAATTTCGTTCGATAGAAAGTAAAAATCAACGAAAGAGAAAAAAGATGTTTTCGTTTTCGGACATGAAGCGGAGCTGAGGCTGGGGCTTCCCGGAGGCGATCACGGCAGCGACAAGGTGGAGAGGAACGAGATGAAGAGAGTTTTTTCGGATATCTCTAGCGCCGGTGGCAACGGCGGGGAGGAGGAGGAGAAGGTAGAGGCGGTGGGAAGTAAGAATCAGGTGGTGGGGGTGGCCACCGGTGGCGGCTTACTGGAGGAAAAATAGCTTCGGCCGGGCTAAGACGTACGGTCGCTGGATTGGGCGAACGTGGCCGAATGTATTTTTTGTTTTATCTTCTGTATATATTGTGTATGTAATGACAACATTGATTTGTTGTGTATTTTCTTTTATGTCGACTGTATACAATGAGTATGGGCTTGTTTGGAAACACTTATTGAGAAGTCCATCTCAAGATGAACTTTTTGAAAAGTGACTTCTCAAGAAGTTTTCAATATATACTTCTTTGAAATAGACTTTTTGTGGGAGTTACTTTTTTAAAAGTCCATTTTGCTATCTACACCAAACATCTTTTTATATAGTAAATGGACTGTTGATACCTAATTTGGCTCCAATTAAATATCTGATAAGTGAAATAATAAAATACGGCTAAATAATCAATGAGCCGACAATACGAAATAAATAAATATACAAACTGGTTCTCGATACCGATTAAATCAGAAGCCGCCTCAGACCGACGTCAATCGAAGCCGTCAAGAATCATAAGCGGGTCCTACGATAACCGTATCACATTAAATAATGTACCATTTGCTATATATTTGATTAGCCCACTTGTAAAATAGGGCCATGTATATATATATGCCAAAAGAGGAAGAGTGGGGTCTTCTCCTCACTTTTATTTTTTCCTTCCCCACAATACAAGAGAAAGAGAGAGAGTAGGGGAGGATGGATGTCTCTCTCTCCGTTTTTCATCTTCTTCCGTAATAAAAAATATCGATTCTCTATCATTTTTTGTTCTTCGATTTCATACAAGCAACTCGTATTATATTTGACGGTTGATCGTCCGATTTTCGACATCAACAGTTTGGCGCTAGAGGAAGGGCTCCGTAATTTGCTCGGAGTTAATTTTCGCCGGAAAACGGCCACATCTCCATCGGAAAACATATTTTCCATCAAGTTTGTATTCCATCCTGATTTTCTCTATATTTGTGTTTTTCCCCCTTCTCTTGGTTATGCATCACTACGTAAAATGTATGCTCATCCCAAGAATAAAAAAAAAAAGAAGAAGATCACAAAATCCCCAATCTTTTTCCTCTCTTTTTATTACAAGTCTTTAATTTACAAGGATCAAAAGTTATTTTTCACATTCTGGGATATGAAACTCTTTGCAAAAAAAAAAGAAGGCCCACCCAAGAGTTCCTAATCTTATCTATTTTTATCTTCTTTCCTTGTTTTTCTGGTGAGGCCATGAAGATCTGCTGGAATTTCACGCAAAGTTCCTCTTTCTTTCTATTTTCATTTTCCTTTTCTTTTTTATTGAATAAAAAATGAACAAAAAATACCACTTGCTTGGACAATATTGAGCCACGTGAATGACACTGTTATTGTCAGTATAATACTATTCATATCACATCATATTAATTGAGTAATAAAATAATAAAAAAATGAAGAGAAAATAAAAACCAGCATAGAAAACGCCGGTCTCACAACAGCAGACCTCACCGTCTCCCACACCACCGCCGCCGAGCCAACCTCGGCTCGGGACCAACATCAAACCGACGAGCCGGCCACACAGCCGGCGCCGACCTCCAATCTACACCACGAAGGCCCGATCAAAATACACAGCCCGGATTTCGAGCCAATGCATCGCCGCAGTTCAGGCTCAAACCGACCTCAACTCGGGGCCAACATCGGGCCGCCGGACAGACCTCAACGACCCAAACGTCATGTCGTCGGGCCGACCTCGCGAGTCGACTTCATCGTCGGGGCCGACCTCGTGACAAGAAGGGCCTGAAATTCTTCCGGCGCCGACCTCGCGTCGCCAGAATCGCACATCAGTCGTCGGGGTCAACCTCAAAGGCAGCCCACCACATACTCGATCTCTTCCAGCCCGACCTACAAACACCTATTCAAGTCGGCTGAATTTATCCACCCACGCCGGCGACGGGCTGAACACAACCACACAACCGCAAGTGCCGAGCTCGCACAACTCCACAACCGGGTCTCCGACCTCAAAACACAGGCTGACTCTACCCCTCACAGCCAGTAGCCCAATTCCACAGGTGCCGAACTCGACCCAACGCCACAGCTGCAATCTAGCGGACTCGGGCTCCAAAACCTTTAAGTCTGGGCTCATCTCAAACCCTCGACTCCACACACGAGCTCGCAACTACACAATCGCCCAAACCACAGTCCGGGTTTCAAATCAAACAACAAGGTTGGACCCAATCTCAACCAACCGCAATCGTAACTGCTAGTGCCGACCTCGTAATCACCAATCGATCGGTCCCGCAGCTGCATCAACCTCGCCCCCAAAATCACTTATCGGGCCTCCGAATCGTGGGCGCCGTCCTCACCTACCCTGATCTCACAATCGCCGTGCCGACCCCCACGAGATGGCAGATCCGACCTGTCCGCGACGATCTCATTGCTGCCAGGAAGCGAAACCCGCCCAGATTAGGACGCCGGCCTAGCGCGGGTGCCGAGTTGCCACTGCCGTCCTAGGATTCAGACGTCGAGCAGTCGCTACCATCGTCGAGCCACCAATTGTCAGACCCGCGACGCTCACTCCAAAGGGCCGATCTGTCTATGAAAAATTTGGAGGAAAACGGCGAGAAAGAAAAAAAAAACGTTTGAGCTCTGTGACTGTGAGTACCCTAATCCCTTTTTCAATTACACGCCTATACACATATATAATATAATACTAATAATAAGGGCGATAATAAAGGAGATGCTACATTGATACTAATTGGTAATAATATAATAACAGGCAATAAGTAGTATATATATGTACTGCACGCATATGTGCATAGAAATGATTATTTTAAGTTACAATAACCATATAATTAGTGCATAAATTTTCATATACATATGTACATATATATGTCTATATACATATATATATGTGTATATATATATATATAAAAGAATAAATAAATAATAATAGTGGAAATATGTGTATATATATACGCATATAATAATAATAATAATAATAATAAATGAAAGATATACATACATATACACGTACATATACGTGAATAAAAATACATATCGAAACTTATTTCGTGGAAGTCGAACCGAGACGGGAAGGATTAGGGAAGTAGGTCTGCTGCAAGCCTTCGGGATAGGCACGACCGCTCCTCTAACACTTCTCAGTCTCAGAAGGTCACGAGGCATTCGAGCTGTGACGGCATTGTTTCACCCACCATTGAGCCCTTGCTCCGGCGAGGTTGATGTCATTATCCAGTCCGGCGACGAGCCCCTGCTCTGCCGGGCTGACGTCGTTACATCGCCCGTCGTAGAGCCCTTGCTCCGGCCGATGTCGTTATCCAGTCCGGCGACGAGCCCCTGCTCTGCCGGGCTGACGTCGTTACTTCGCCCGCCGTTGAGCCTTTGCTCCGGCGAGGCTGATGCCCACATCTCGCCCGCCGACGAGCCCTTGCTCCGGCCGATGTCGTTATCCAGTACGGCGACGAGCCCCTGCTCTACCGGGCCAACGTTATCACTTCTGTCGTCGCCAGACCTACGCTTCACCAGGTCGGCACCTACATCTTGCCCGCCGACGAGCTCCTTCTCTACCGGGCCAATGTTCACTTCTATCGTCGCTAGACCTACGCTTCTCCAGGTCGGCAACTACATCTCGCCCGCCGACGAGCCCCTGCTCTACCGGGTCAACGTTACCACCTCTACTACCGCCGAACCTGCTCTTCGGCCAGGTCGGCACCCACATCTTGCTTGCCAACGAGCCCCTGCTCTGCCGGCCAATGTAATTATTACTCCCACTGCCGTCTTGCTTTCGCTTCGGCCAAATTAATATCTTTATCTCTACCGCCGACAAGCCCTAGCTCCACCAGGCCTATCGACACCTTGCCGGTGCAACGAGTCCTTGAGAGCAAGCCTCAACTTCGCAGACGAGCACTATGAGCCGAGCTCATAAACGCCGCATGTAACAGACGAAACGCGAGATACGCCAAATCCCAAGTCAGACCACTCTCATATCAAATCAACGACGTCCTCCTACACGGGGCCTACCGACTTGAACACCTGGACGGCACGCGCCCATCAATACCCATAAAACTCGACGCTTCTGAAGAAGTCCTACCAATAGGTCTGGGCTATTCTCACTCAATGAGTGACGTTATTGTATAGATTATTCGATGAGCTAGGTCAAGAATGTAATTTACCTTTCACTTTTAGAGGCTAGGTCGTCTTAGGCTTAGATCGAGTCGAAGCGACGTAATTAACGTAAGGAACGAAGTGTTGGCTAGGATCAGTACGATGACCTAGTCGGCACTAGCCGGGCTCAACTAGGAAGCCCGGTCAGGCCAATAATACCACCGAGTCCGAACGCGAGACCGGTTAGGTAAGCTGCCACATAATTATGTGCAGGTCCTGCTCTACCGGGCCAACGTTATCACTTCTGTCGTCGCCAGACCTACGCTTCACCAGGTCGGCACCTACATCTTGCCCGCCGACGAGCTCCTGCTCTACCGGGCCAACGTTATCACTTCTGTCGTCGCCAGACCTACGCTTCACCAGGTCGGCACCTACATCTCGCCCGCCGACGAGCCCCTGCTCTACCGGGCCAACGTTATCACTTCTGTCGTCGCCAGACCTACGCTTCACCAGGTCGGCACCTACATCTTGCCCGCCGACGAGCCCCTGCTCTACCGGGCCAATGTTCACTTCTATCGTCGCTAGACCTACGCTTCTCCAGGTCGGCAACTACATCTCGCCCGCCGACGAGCCCCTGCTCTACCGGGTCAACGTTACCACCTCTACTACCGCCGAACCTGCTCTTCGGCCAGGTCGGCACCCACATCTTGCTTGCCAACGAGCCCCTGCTCTGCCGGCCAATGTAATTATTACTCCCACTGCCGTCTTGCTTTCGCTTCGGCCAAATTAATATCTTTATCTCTACCGCCGACAAGCCCTAGCTCCACCAGGCCTATCGACACCTTGCCGGTGCAACGAGTCCTTGAGAGCAAGCCTCAACTTCGCAGACGAGCACTATGAGCCGAGCTCATAAACGCCGCATGTAACAGACGAAACGCGAGATACGCCAAATCCCAAGTCAGACCACTCTCATATCAAATCAACGACGTCCTCCTACACGGGGCCTACCGACTTGAACACCTGGACGGCACGCGCCCATCAATACCCATAAAACTCGACGCTTCTGAAGAAGTCCTACCAATAGGTCTGGGCTATTCTCACTCAATGAGTGACGTTATTGTATAGATTATTCGATGAGCTAGGTCAAGAATGTAATTTACCTTTCACTTTTAGAGGCTAGGTCGTCTTAGGCTTAGATCGAGTCGAAGCGACGTAATTAACGTAAGGAACGAAGTGTTGGCTAGGATCAGTACGATGACCTAGTCGGCACTAGCCGGGCTCAACTAGGAAGCCCGGTCAGGCCAATAATACCACCGAGTCCGAACGCGAGACCGGTTAGGTAAGCTGCCACATAATTATGTGCAGGTCGGGTCAGTACGATGACCTGGTCGGCACGAGCCGGGCTCGGCAAAGTAGCCCGGTAAGGCCAAAGTCGCCAACGTAAGAAATGAATAACGAGCTCAAACGCGAAGCTCAGCAAGGCCAGACCGTCGCCCGATGCAACGAGCAAGTCAGACAGGTAACGCGCCAAAGTAATTAATAAATGCCGAGCCCGATCACGAGGCTCGACCAAGTAATAAATTCACGCAGGTCGGGTTCAGTGCGATGGCCCGGCCGGCCCAAGCCAGGCTCAATCACGTAGCCCGATCAGGCCACAATCGCCAACATAAAAAATGTAATAAATAAGCGCTGAGCTCGATCACGAAGCCCGGCCAGGCCAGACCACCACCCGACCCAACGAGCGGATCGGATGGGTAATGCGCCATCGTAATCATTAGTGCAATAAAATGCACAAGCCGGACTCGACAAAGGGCCCGATGAGGCCGAAACGCCGTAAAACTAAAGGCCTACGAGCCAAAAGGCCGAAATGCCGTAAAACTAAAGGCCTACGAGCCATAAGGCCGAAACGCCGTAAAACTAAAGGCCTACGAGCCATGAGGCCGAAGTGCCCTAAAACTAAAAGTAATTCGGCCCAACTAGATATGCGACAAGGTGCGTTCATTCATCACATACATTCATCACATACATTCATCATACATTCATCACATACATTCATCACATACATTCACCATACATTCACCATACAATCACTCATTCCACATGTGACCGTATTATGCATATAGTCTCGTAAGAAATAAAGAGCTCAAGGCTCAGTCGAACAAAAAAGCTCAAAGCTCGCTCAGACAAAGAGCTCTACGCTCACTCATGTCGACAATTCAAAATGCATTCATGCATAAAAACGGGTACCAAATTACCCGACCAGGCCGCTCAGGCCCCATCCAATAGCGAATTCGCAAAATTGCCCATTCTCTCAAACTGACTTAATTCGTCAAAGATTAAAGCGTGACTATCGTAAATATGTTGGGCTAAAGCCTAAAATGATCAACAAAATGCTCAAGGGCCCAAAGTGCCCGAAAACAACAAAATAACGATCCGAGTAACCAAAAATACTCGATAAAAACTTAATGAGTCCACGAGACGCATAAAGTAAAAGCCTACGCAACTTAAAGAACTCAAAGCTCAAAAGATCATGGGGTGAAAACATCGCCAAATTATCAAGAATAGACGCGACTTCAGGACAGTTCAAACAGAACATGTCCTAAACTCGGGGGCCTCCTGTTGATACCTAATTTGGCTCCAATTAAATATCTGATAAGTGAAATAATAAAATACGGCTAAATAATCAATGAGCCGACAATACGAAATAAATAAATATACAAACTGGTTCTCGATACCGATTAAATCAGAAGCCGCCTCAGACCGACGTCAATCGAAGCCGTCAAGAATCATAAGCGGGTCCTACGATAACCGTATCACATTAAATAATGTACCATTTGCTATATATTTGATTAGCCCACTTGTAAAATAGGGCCATGTATATATATATGCCAAAAGAGGAAGAGTGGGGTCTTCTCCTCACTTTTATTTTTTCCTTCCCCACAATACAAGAGAAAGAGAGAGAGTAGGGGAGGATGGATGTCTCTCTCTCCGTTTTTCATCTTCTTCCGTAATAAAAAATATCGATTCTCTATCATTTTTTGTTCTTCGATTTCATACACGCAACTCGTATTATATTTGACGGTTGATCGTCCGATTTTCGACATCAACATGGACTTTTATAGTCAAAAGTCCATTACAAAAGTGCATCCAAACATACACTATATCTTCTGTATATGTTCCCGACAAATATACTGTTTTTTAGTATATGTTAAGGTCAACAGTATATTTTTAGTACATGTACATGAGTACGATTTCAACTTGTTTTATACACTGTAAATATACATGATTTTAGCAATTTGTTTTTTTTCTTTTTTTATTTTCGTATAATAGAAGATTATTGCAACATATACTGAATATATACGTTTAATATACACTATTAACATGATGCGATGTTAAAAAAAAAAAAATTCAACAAGTAAAAAATACGTGTGTTTGGCGAAATATGTTTTCAGTATTGTGGGATTTGTGTATATCAAGAAGAAAAAGTCGTTTGTAATTAAAATTGATAATATTTCCTATTTGTATTGAACAAACTCGTAATTAATAGGATATATTAACTTACCATGTGTATATATGCAAGGAGAGAGAGAGGCGTTGGATATTGACTTACCGTGATTTAAGAGCAATGATCCTTGTTTGTTGAGATAAACGAAATACAGTATTACTAGTACAACACCCGTGTAATACACGGGTGATTAAAAGAAATTATGTTTCACAAAAGGTAGAACTACATTAATTTATATAAAAAAATACATAATAAAGATAAAAAATAAATAATAACATAAAAACAGAAATTGTAATACTATTTCAAATTTTGAAAACTTCGCGGTATACAACGTTATTAGTTCGATTTACAATATTCCCATTATTGTCGCAACAAAGAATTTTCAAACCTCTTCTGCTCTTAACTACATAAAGCTGACCTGAATACGGGTTTAGATAGGTACAACCCAACGTTAGACAATGTTTGTCCTTGACTCTTGTTAATGGTCATCGCAAAGCACACCAAGAGGGAAAACTTATATAAATTATGTATGTATAGTTCGAATAAAAAATAAGGAATTTTGAGAAACATACCAAACACGCGCAAAGAGTAATCAGCATTATTCGCAAGTTCGCTAAAGTTGACGAAATTAAAAATGTAATGGGGAATATTGAGAATCCCCGACGGCCTAACAGCAGTGCACTCGTGAAACTTCAAAACATAAGGGTGTTTTGTTGGTGGGTACGCATCATTATTTGGAAGTATTTCAAAATTTTCTAGTACATAAAATGATCCTTCCTTAATAATATTCTCCACCTTCATAATACGCCATTTTGGAATTATGACTTGAATCTTATCACCCTAAAGAAATAACACCTTCATTAAGTTTTAATACAAACACAAAATTCTTATAGTGAAATAACGTTAATTAACAAAAAAAAAAAGAATACATGCTCGTCTAGAACACATATTTCCATTGCAGTGTGAACATCGGGTTGACTTCTCATAAAATTAAACCATACTCGCTCACACCTAACACGTATTTTTCAAGTTTATTTTTCTGTGGTGATCTCAGCAATGGAGTTGAAAGTAGAGGGCATGTCTTTTCTTTCACGGGTACTGAGAAGTATTGTTTCAGTGTGGTGAATCGCCAATATATATTTCACTGACAAGTATTGGCAAGGGAACATAAAATAATTCCAAAAATAATTTATGGAAACTATTGATAATTAGATAAAATATTTTCAATATAACACTTTCTATATCGAAATATTGCATACACGGATAAAATCTTAAGCATGATACTTATTGAGATCAATTGCATGCCTACCTTCAATAATGACTATGTTATACCAAAAATATTGAGGTACATAATATTCACTGTGGTTACTTCACATATTAGACTATGTTATACCAAAAATATTGAGATATCTATACTTATATTAAAAGGTATACTATTTACCAGATTTAGTATAAAGAAAAGTCAACAACATTTATTGCATTACTATTTCCGTATTATACAATCTATACTTATATAAAAGAGATTATATTTACTATATTTGCTATCCAGAAAAGTCAACTGCATTAAATGCCATTACTATTTTGGCATTATAATATTTTATTTATTTAATTGATTTATTTAATTATTTTATTTTAAAAAGGTAAGTATAATAAAAAGATTTTAATAATAAAAAAATCAAATACCAAATAAAAATGTACAATTTAACTAATTTGATTATATTTGGTATTTGATTATACCAAATATATTCCTATTTAGTATATATACATTAAAATGCTTACTAAAGTATTTATTTATTTTATTTGTCAAAGTTAAGTATAGATTTGTTTATATTATCAAATCATAAAAAAATATTAAATCCATTTGTAAAAAAAAAAATTATATAATTTTATAACAATTCTACTACACTATTTAACAATATTTTTTTTTTATTATATAATAAAATAATAATTAAATATTATATGGTGAACAGCAATAAGTAAAACTGTTACTTTCTCTTATATCAAGGGATAAATTTATATGCTAAAATTAAATTTTTATTAGTATGAATATTTTAGTGAGATAATATATTAATTATTTTACAAACTAGCCCTAACATGCTCATATTTAATGTTTTAAAAGATGTAGAAAAAAAAACTTATAATAACTCTATTGTTTTTTAGATTTAAACGTTGATTAAAAGAGGTAAAAATTCCTAATTTTTTAGACTTAAACGTTGATTAACACCATAGATTGAGAGTTTATATTTAGTAAAATTCCTAATTGTAATAAAAAAATTAATTTTTGCTATATTTTAGAATATCTTTAAATTCATTATAAAAAAAAAAAAAAAAAAAAATACAATGAAAAAAGCAAGTCAGCTATATATCGATTTGTTGTACTCCTCAAATCACATTTACAATTTGGCTACAAGGAAAGGAAACTCATTGATTAAAATATTATTTTGTCAGTAGTCTTAATGTACAAGAGACTTTAAGACTCCACTTGAATATTATAAAACTTTTATTGAACATTGTACAATTTTCTTGCGTATTATAAACTTTTATTGAATATTGCATCTTATAATATAATATTCTCCAAATAAATATATCTCGTGCTTTGCATGGGTCACGTACTATATATATCCCGTACATTTTTCTTTATTCATGTATATAATTATAAGCCTGGATAAATAGCCCTAAAATTATGCACTCCGTGCATCGCACGGGCTCTGTACTAGTAGAATATTAACTATGGTTCATTTCACATATTAGTCAAATGAAATACAATAGTTTTTGAATTAATGATTTCATAATTTCACAACATGCACATGGAACTAATACACATTTGATTTCATATTGTTAAAGAAATACAGGGGTACAGTTCAACTAATAATCTTACACAGACTTTAACTACTTGTCCTTAAAGAAGCAAACTTCCAATACTTACAGTTTCTCTGTGTAAGTCAAATTTTCAAGAATTGGTGGGATTGTGCCACTCAAAATGTTGAAGCTTAGATCTCTGCAAATTTAAGATTTATACAACATGCAATGAATTTGAGACCCAAGTGTTAAGAACTCAAGCCATAAAGCAACAAAAATAATCAAAATAAAGAACTTACAACACAGCAAGTGCCTGCATCAGGCCAATGACTGATGGGATTTGCCCAGAAAAACGGTTATTCTGCAAGGACCTAAATGCAAAAGAATAAAATACGGAGTTCATTGTTGAACAATAAAAATAGAATTTTAAGAGTTGAAGGAAATTTTTAAGAGTTCAAGGATCAATAGATCCCCGTCTAATTTCGTGAATTTCACCATTGGAATAGGCCGGAGTTGTTGGGCGCGATTCCGCAAAAAATTGGACAGAAATTGAGTGTATAAGATTTGGGCGGAGGATGGTGTCTTGTTTGTTATAAAAGATCAGTAACTATTGATGGTGCTTTGAATGGCGGAGCTATGTGCGTTTCTTTTTCTATATAATTCAAATGGAAAAAATCAATAGCTGATTGAATGAAGCAAATCAAAAGTGAGGGATATATTAGTCACTTAGTGCCACACTACGTAAGATTATAAATAATAAAGGGTCATATTAGTATAAGTGCTATGAAATTACTTAAGTTAATTTAATAATATTTATGGAATATCCGAACCTAAAATTATTAATTTATAATATCAATATTATTTGTACAAACCAAATTACGAAGCACGATTCTTCGCCAAGTAGGATTCCGAAGCACCAGAAACAGCCACGTAGGCTCAGCGCATTCGGGAATTATGTATAATAAAGTGGGGATCACAAATTAATTGTATGCATTTAGTATGTTTTAAATTAAATTACTCTCATTTGTAATCTTGCAATAAAGAGTAATTCGCTATTATTTATGTATCCCTTCTAAAGACAATTTCGGGCCAGCTGTTCAAGCAAAAAAAATTCTGGGCCAAATTGTGGTCTCTTTTCATGGGGCAATATTGGGCCGGCATGAGGCAGCCCTATACGTTGGCTGCAAGTTGCGACTATCCCACGTCGATGCCCCACACATAATCAAGGACGAGAATAATTTCCCAACAAACGTTTCAGAACTTCATATCAAAATACGAGAATTGATTATTTAATATAATATAAAAGATCTAAAATGCATAAGTGAGACAGGTTAAACTTGCAAAATCGCAAACAAGTACACGTTTTTTGACTAATCAATCATATTAAACCGTGCTGGTGTGGTTGGCTCCGTTACCGATTACTATCACATATTTCTCCCCTTTTTTATTACTTTCTTTACTTTTCAATTCATACAGTATGAAATAAGGTCCTATAAACGGGCACATTTGCTAAGCATGAGATTTTATTTTGTTTCATAATATGAAAAATAAATAAATAATAAAAGGAGACCAAGGAGTGATATAAGAGGTGGTGGTGGGCCAAATCAAAATGATTATTAATCATTAGTTTGATAATAATTAAGTGTTGGAACATTGGTTGACATTTTCTTTAATACATTATATTTTGTCCCACGAAATTATCATTATTTATTACAATTCTCAATACGACCACTTTCACTTTTCTACACGAGTTTGCTTCCTTTTCACATTTTCTTTTTTAGACTCTTTTCGAAGTTTTAATGCCATTTTTCTCATCATAAGCAAAGCACGCAATTTTTGTGCCCGATAAAGAGTAAAAGACTTCATATTTAAAATGTTCACATTGATAATCGATTGTACACTCTTACATTAATATACTATAGTTTTCAGCGACAGGATCCGGAAATTTTCATGAGCCAGAGCAAAAATAGTTAAATTTTTTTTTAACCCCATTGCACAAAGTACTTATATTAAGAATTAAACAAATCATTTGAGGATTCGGGAATTGAGAGCTTTTCTAATTAATTGTCCTTTAACTTGATGCTAAAAAATAAAATTAAGAATGAGATTTGGTTATTTTATTTTGCCGTTTTTATTATTATTAAGAAACATACCAAAAATATTTTACATTTTTTTTTGTAATAAGTTATAAACAAGTCATTTTGAAATATATTTTAGTAATTTGAGAAATGCCTAAATGTCATCATTTTTGTTCATATTATTTTATAAAGAGTTCCTTTAGGGGTGATTGGATATGAATTCAACTAGTAAAAAACTAGTTTATTTTGAACTATAGTTAAGTTTGAAAAAAAAGTAGTATGGTTAGTTGTTAGTGGATATATTAAAATAATATTTAAATTAAAATAATTAAAGTTGATTTGATGTAAAAGTAGGAGAAAATGATTGGAAGTGGTGGTTAGTTAAAATTATGTGAGTGGGTGAACAGTGAATTAAAGTTGATGTGATGTGTAATAATGATTGTGTGATATTATTTAATTACTAGTGTTGATACCCGTGCGATGCACGGGGTGCAATACAAAAAATATTTATTATTGAAATATTATAAAATTATTTAAGATAATATGAAATTATATTCTCCACAATATTCTATTCGGTAATAATATGACATTTATTTATTTATTATTATTGTTAATTTCTATTTTTGTATATTTTTTTTTTGTAGTTTTTTACTATTTAATATATAAATTTTATTATTTATAAGTTTATAAAATATTATAAATGTATAAGATCATATGATATGTGCATACAAATTATTTGTATGGACTAATAAAATTGTCGTTTATTATAGTCTTATAATTTTTTTAACAATTCATAATTTGCACATTGCTTGATAATTGACCAACGTTTAACCCATAATATTTATCTTCCGCTAGAATTATTAAGTGCATTAAATGTTAAAAACTTTGATAAACAAATTTAATTTTTACTGACTTTAATCCTTATGCAACACACAATTTTTTTATGGTTAAATATTTTATTTTTATGTTTCTATTTTTATTTATATTTATTTCTTTAATTCATTTTTTCAACCTATATAATGAGTTACATAGTATCTATTCGAATATTTTAATATATTATATATTTTCATGATTACCAAGTGCTATAATCTAAATTTTTATACATTCCTTTGTTATTAACTTATTTTTCATTTATAAAATAGTATATAAGAAAAAAAATAAATATTTTTAAAAATTGGATAATTTTTAATGTACATAGGTACTTCTAAGGTGGAATTTATAATTTTGAATTGCACCTGACCATCAAATTTTATTTTTATTAGTATTATTTAAATTTTCAATACTATTATTACTGCATGTGATATATTCAATGGGGATGTACATTTTTATAGTTAAATTGACTACATATTTGAAACTTTTATTAATATTTTAGATTATTTATTAAGTTATTATGATTTAAACATAGTTATTCTACTTATTTTATTAAATATTTTAAGGACTTTTGATAGTGAGTATAATTAATTAAATTAATACCTACTGCCATAGATGATAATATATTTAATCAAATCAATTTCATAATAGTTTTTTGAATTATACTAATAAATTACTATTAAATTAATAGAAGATCTTACTTAAAATATATCTAATAAATTTACAGTCAAAATTTCAATTTAAGTCAATTTGTAGTTAATGAGTAATAGTCATTGTCTCATTGAGTGTATAAAAATTAATTATTTTTTTATGCATATGATTTGCTAATAAATAAATATTAATTAAATGACAAATATAGATGAAAAAATTTCTCGCCCAAAATCATGTCAATTATGGCAATAAAGATTGGTCCATTATATAGATATAGGTATAGACATAGATATATATGTAGATTTATGGTAAATTATAGGTTCGTATATTTATGGTATCATTGGGTGTCATTATCTTAATTGGTGGTATATATATTTTTATGTATTATTAAATATATATTTTTATGCATTATAAATATCAGAATGATTCTCATACTTAAAATTGATTTTTTATTTTTAGAAAAATTGAAACAGAAATTTATTATTATTTTTATATAGATTTTTTACTTAAAATTCTCGATCAATATAACTTTTAGGAACTTCAAAGGTAGCTGAATAGTAAGTCGCATAAATATTAATGTAGATTCCATATTAATTTGAATTATTAATTGGATACTAATTTAGTTAAGTTAATAGAAAGTGCAAATATAAACACGGATCTAAAGTATTATTGACAAATGCAAAAATAATTAAACTTACAATTATACAACCAAATGTAGAAATGTTGCCAATTATAGTCATTGCATATCATCTTTATTTAGCAATAAATTCCATCAACTCCCTCTTTATATATATATAGATATTGATAATATTGGAGATAGTGGAGTTGAGTTAAAGTTGAGTTTTGAGTGGGATATTTACCGTACAAATTATAAACAATCACGCCCTTATTGATTATCTTTTTATATATAAATATAGAGTTTGTCACGATCAACCTCCACCGCTTTGTAATTCTATATGTTAATTTCTTAGTATTCGAGATAATCCATATAAATATTGATCTTAATTCAGAGCTTTCAATTTTAAACAATTGACTAACTTAAATTGTAAATATATTTTAAAAGTTATTAACACTCATGTATGTTACCATTTTCTATATATGATAAATTAAATTGGTCATATTTTGACAATATATCTATAATTTGACATTCATATTGTATATATAAATTAAAATAAATATATCTATTTAATCTCTATCAATAATAACTTAATATTATCATATTGAAAAACAATAAATTTATCTATCAAGCTTATTATATGGTCTAAGTACTAAAAATATTGTAACATAATAACGTCGAAACTGACAAGTGATGTATATATTTTAAATTAACATAATAATGTTATTTGGTAAGAATTATTTAAAATTTTAAATTAAAAACTTGTGTTTATATCTTTATAAATATTAAATATAAATTTTTAATTAACACATATTTACTATATGAATAGTATAGTTAGCACAAAAAATTCAGCCTATGCTGGACCATATGTACTTATGTAGATCTGCCATTGATATTTTTAAAACTATAAATTAAGTATGACATTTTACAGTACTAGACTATAGATATGACCATGGTTCGGCCCGAACCGTCAACCGACTCTACCTTGCTTGGAAGTCAACTGTTTTGGACCCGATCAAACGTTGACCACGGGCCTTGAACCAGTTTGGTTCAATATAAAGAATTGAACTACCAGTTTGACCACGCTGGAACTGCTGGACGCGGGGCGCTGGGACGCGCGCACACACCTGCTCGGGGACAGGCTGAAGGGTCGAGGTCTGGTCGCACAGGTCTAGGAAGCTAGTTCGCTTGCGGCGATGGCGACTGCTGCTCGCGCGTGGATCGATTGTCGGCTGAAGCAACCTTCGTCTCTCGGCAGCGCTGGCGATGGGGCCTGCTGCGTGGCACGCGACGAAGCGCGCGCGATCTGCCAGTGACCCGAAGGCTTCCAGCAGACATGGCGTGGCATGTACTCTGCACCCTGCGCGCGGCAACCTCACTGCAGCGTCGCCCCATCACTGTCAGCTGCACGCGTGACCTCGCGTCTCACGGCACGGCGCACGGACCTAGCCACTCGCGGAGCTGTTCCCAGCTAGGGTTCGGCTTTTGGGTTCAACGTTCCAACAGTTGTCCAAGGCTCAACAATATCAAGGGTTTTTTCACAAAATTTTCCAAGGCTCAAGTGCAACACAACAATACAAAAAAATTGAGGCTAAATACATGGCACATAAGGAGTTCCCATGTCCACTATATTTCACATATTTTTCCCTATTTGAAGATCCAAAACTTCACATTAAAAAGGATCTTATTTACACGAAGTAAAAGAGGATTTTCGAGAATAATCTCTCTTCAGGAACCTACAAGCCAGTGAGAGATCGGATCTGGCTTAGAGGCCTCGGTCGCGGCATGCACGCGTGGATCCTTGGTTGTTCGCGTGCGGCCTCGATAGCTAGCAATCGCCGATGCACAGGCAGACCTTGGACGGCCTGTCTCGACCACTGTGTGGCTGCGACTGTGATGTGCTCGCGGACGGGGTTCCATTTGATGTTCCCGCGTCTCACAGCGAGGTGCGACTTCTCATGTGGATTTTGGCTATCCTCAGTGTTGCCCGAACGCGACAGTGGTCCCAAGTCGCTGCTCTCCGACGGCGCCCTCGGTATGGCGCACGCGGCTACTGCTCGTGGTCAGGACTCGGCTACAATGATATTCATTGCAGTAGTGGTACTATGATTTCTGAACCAAAATGAGTAAAAGAGTATTTTCGAAATAATAACAGGGACTAATATTTTAATGGAAGTTAGATGAAATGTAAGCGAAAATATTATGCCCGAGTGAACAAGAAGTTGAAAAAGTAGTTGGAATGTGGTTCGGAAATAGCTTATAAAATAATTTGTTTTTCTTTCAAAATTATAAATCGAATCTATATATATCTAAAAAGGTTGATGTTAAATTCTTTTTTAGAAACTTAAAATAATTGAGTCAAAACTTTGACTTACCCCAAATGGAAATCCAATTGGAATTTTAAATTTTGAATGCTCACGTGTTTGACAAATCCATTTTGGAAATATGTAATTACTTATGATCAATAGACTTGTATGGAGATTCAAGAAGAAATTATGTTGGACTTGCACTTCTCATGTTTGACGAAACAAAATCCTTATATGTAGGGATTTATTCATTCAAAAAAGACAAATTACTTAAAATATCTACATGTTTCGCTCCAGAAAATCCCGTATAGTGCTCCACTCACTCCATTAAATTTTGCTTATTAGCTCGAGAAAAAATCTCATATCGTGAAAGAACCAGAAAACCCAATTCGTCCAAAATCACCATTCTCCTTCGACGATCTTTCGCTTCGATTCGCTTGAGAAAAAATCCCACATCTTGAAAGAATCTAAACTCCAATTCATCAATAATTCTCCTTCTTCTTCACCAAGATAGCCGGCGGCGATCCCAACAAGCTCTCCATCAACTTCGAAGTCGGGCTAGGTTCTTGCTCGCTGTTTATGTTTAGCTACAGTCTGAAAGAACTCTGTCGCCCGTCCGACATGTCCCTGAAGATCAGTGTCGAGATATTCGGTTCCGTGATGGCAGAATTTGGCTTCATTGGAGATGAAAGTCCCGAGTTTATGCTTCAATTCAGGTCCATATCTTGAGATTTTTTTCGTTCGGAGGTCCGTGGAAACAGCGGATCCAACGGCGGAGGGGATGAATAGGAGGAGGGAGACGACAATGGTGGGGGACGTCCGTTTGCTAATTTGGTGAGATTTATTTTAATTTTAGGAGATTTTTGTCTTTTGCTTTTTATTTATTTATTTATTTATTTTTGGGTTTGTTGTTGGGGATTTGGGTTGTTGAGCTGTGTCAAGCGCTACCCTACTGGAAAATAAATAATCGGAGCTGGTAAAAAGTCTTTGTTTGCATGATGGGATTTTCCATGTGCCCGTTAGATAAGCCGGTGAAAAAAAAAAGGTCCTCAAGAAAAAACTTTTCTTCTACTTCATATTCTGAATCTCCATTTTTTGTTGTATTTGTGTCTAGACTAAATTCATACGGGTCAAAACAACCATTGAAGTATGTTGGAAGATCTCAATTGTAGAACAAATTGGTGCGCTTTGGGCCTTCTGAATCTGACAACGAAATCCCTTTACATGTCGGTGCGATTTTGGTCTTTTGAATCAAACTCAAATTTGGTTAATTTGTCTCCTTATTCTTACGAAATAAGCACATATTATTTTGAATTGGTTCCTTTCTTTATTATCTTTTACGTAGCTTTTAATTTCTTCTTTCTCTTCGATTACTAGGTAGGTGAAAATTTTACTGCTTTAGTTATCAATTTTTTTTAAAATTGTAAAAATTGTCCCTCCGTGGTTATTGTTTGATTACGATTTATATCATTTAGTTTCATATGATTTCTTTCCACCGAACTAGGAAACATGTATAGAAGCTTCACTGCAGTTTCTCGATCGATTTTTCAATTTATATATTTTTTGTATAAACTATAACCATTTAAGAGTATCTTAATAATTTCTGCCTAGACATGGCGATCTTCATTGTCGACTTTTTTATTTATTTTTTCGTGAGACAATTTCAATCTGGAGTGCCCTCATCGGTAACACGATTGACGTCCCAATTGGCTGATGGGCGATGATACATTTCGTGGAAATAGTTCAGGTGACGAGTATATAATCTTTTATTTTCATAGCATGTTATATATAATTATTTTCTCGACTCGAACACTTTTTTTTCTTAATTCTTGGTTAGATGCAAGAGTTCGGTTAATCCATTGCCATATAGATTCACATCTACTTGGGTACTGGTGATGGCACTGTTGGTTGATAATGTGAAAGGGAATCTGAGTCCATCGAGCCACGCCGACGATCAACCATGTTAATGTCTTTTATGATCAATTCGTATTCTGTTTTTAGTGTCCTCCTGACAATTTATGATCAACCATGTTAATGTCTAATATGATCAATTCGTGTTCTATTTTTTGGTGTCCTCCTGACAACTTATGTCCAATCAGTTGTTATTTTTAAGGGAAAAAAACTTTTTCCCATCCGAACTATCACGATTTTGGCGCTTTACCCTATAAACTTTTTTTTTTTTTGGCAAACCACTACCTCAACTATGTGAGTTTGTTAAATTTCTCCCTATACCAGGTTTAAGCCCAGTTTCACCTCATTGAAACCAGTTTTTTGAGGGTATTTTAGGAATTTGATATATTTAAAAAAATAAAAAATAAAAAAATTATTTAATGTGATAATTTGTAACTGGAACTATCTAGACTGCCTTCTTATCTGCAACATTACAATCTGTTACTTTGAGGGATGAAGCTGAGCGCCAATTTGTTTCATTATCTCCTGAATCTTATGTTCCCATAAAAGTTTCTTCGAGGGCCTTCACCAGGAAATTAGACAGCCATTGGGAACAGACATCTTTTTCCCCTTGTATAATATTTCGAGTAAAAAAATTAAGAAAATCAAATGAATCAAGAACACCTGCACCCTTCTCTGTCTAACTAGCCTCCTGCACTCCGGTGTCCTCAAGAATTCTGATTTCAGGCCCGACGAGAAATACCTCGAGCACAGATTGTTCGGCTGAACAAATCTGTCACCGCCGTCGCGTCGTCGAGTCGAAATTGGGGAAATCGAAGAAGAAAAACCCCAATCCTCCTGATCCAACTTCTTCTTCTCCAAGCCTTGGCTCATCGCCATTGAGGATCTATTTGACGCGGTTCTCGAGGCTAAGGAGGAGGTCGAGGTTGCGGTGGCCGATGTCTGCGTCAATGGCGACGACAAAGAAGCCGAGGCGCGCGAGGGAGAGGCCAATTTGGGCAGTGGTGCTGGTCTTGCCGCCTTTGCCGGAGGTGATGAACTCGACGCGGGGGGGTCTCGTCGGAGAGCTGCAGCTTACAATTGTGCTGGAGGGCTCGGATGGGGCGGCGGCTAGGGTTTTTGTCGACCTCCTGAGGAGATTTTTAGGGATGAGGTGTGGCAGGGAGGGTTTGGCAGTGGTGTTGACGGGCGGATTCAAGAGGCTGGATTTTATTGAATCTTTTTTTTTTAAATTAAAAAATGAAAATGAATAAAAATAAGTTAATAGGTGAGAATTTGACAAAGAACAGGGGCTAATTTGTTATATTTGAAAAGTCTATAAATTATGATTTGGTCCTTTAGGTACTTTTGTAATATTTTAAAAATTTGCAATTCCCAAAATATCCTTCTAAATCAGCTTTTTTCCTACAAAACAACTTTAAATACGGTTTTGGAGGGCAAAATGAAAAAAACGAGTAGTTAATATGGTGGTTTGCCAAAAAAAAAGAGTTTGTATGGTAAAACGTCAAAATCGTGGTAGTTCGGATGGGAAAAAGTTTTTTATCCCTATTTTTAAATATCACTCATAAGGATGGTGCCATGGTACTTGGGATCTTCATACATGTTTATAATTGAACTTGAATATATTCCTAACTAATAGATAATTAAAGTATGAGATTCTAGACACAACATATCTCAAATAAATTCAAAATTGAATATGTAACTTTTTTTTTTTTTTTTAAACATGTATGAATCCAATCTCCAACATATCTTTATATATATTTAAAATCTAAAGAGCTTTTTGTAATCAAATATGAATCTAAAAATTTCCAAAACTTAGCGGATATGTGGCGAAAGATTGACTTAAATAGTGTACAATGAGGTTCTTAATAATAGTGTACAATGAGGTTCTTAATAATATATTATTTTTTCATGATGAATATTTTATGATTTGACAATATACCTACGTAATATCACTATTTTATTTATTAATACACTTCAAATTATAATATTTTCCAAAATAAATACAGCTCGTACATCGCACGGGTTACGTACTAGTTGTATTAATTCTCTTCATGTCATTATTAACACGGAATTCTTCATAATTAAACGTGACCACAATTTTCTTGGTGTCATTGTTTTACTTGAGGCTTGGCACACAAGATTGACTAAATGTTGTCATATAATTATAATTATGTTCACACGTAATTAGTACGTATCTCGTGCGATGCGCGAGACAGAAATATTAAATGAATTATTTTCACAGGTTTTGTCCGTTTAAGTATATAAAGCGATAGGGTTATCATCTATTTTTTACCTCTTTTAATCAGCGTTAAGTGTAGTAAACAATAAGGTTACAATCTATTTTGCATGCATTGTTTTTTAGTCAAAACATTAAATATGAGCATGTTAGGGTTAGCTTGTAAAATAATTAATATACTATCTCACTAACACATTTATAATAATATAAATTTGATTTTAATATATATATATATATATATATATATTCCTTGATATAAGAGAGAATAACATTTTACTTATTCTTGTTCACTATATAATACTCAATTATTATTTTATTATAAACATTTTTGTCATATATTGTCATTATTATTTAGAAAGTTATAGAAGTTGTACGTCTTATTTTTCTTTTCATTTTATTTATGTAATGAAAAATATTTAATGTACATTAGTATTATTTATTTATGTAATCAATTTAAAATATGTAAAAATAAATTTAAAATTAAATAGTGTATAAATATTTTACAAAATATAAACATGTTTTTTTAGAATTTAATTTTGTATACTAATTAGGAAATGCCAAAAACTCAATCTCTTCTATGATCAAGATTTTTCTAATTCGCATTATAAGGATTTATAGTTTATTTAGCATACTCTGCAATGAAAATATATTTTACAAGAATTTAATTATAAAATAAATAATCATGGGTGCCAATAATATACAAATAAATTCTAAAAAATACTTAATATATTTCAAATTTATTTTTTTTACCATTAGTAAAACTATTTAATGTATCTAGTCATTATCTCTTAAATGGTAAATTATATTAATTTGGAGAACAATTTATTTTTTATATTTAACAAAATAAAGCTTAAGAAAAAAATTTATTGGCAAAGATTAATTCACCAACTTGATTTTGTCTGATTACTTTAAAAAAATAAATTACCTAACCTGTTACGATTTTACATAAATATTTTTGAATAAAAAGTGAATATTTGTGAAAACAAATTAATATTATGGTTTGAACTTAACATTGGTGTAATATTTATCTTGACCAAAATATTATCAACATGGATCATGGAAATCAATTTTGTAATTTATTATAATGAATATCAATGAAAGTATTACAAATATTAATAAAATAATATTTATCTTGACCAAATTATTATCAACATGAATCACGAAAAAATCAATCTTGTAATTTATTAGAATAAATATTAATGAAAATATTGAAGACATTAATAAATTTATTTAAGTAATTTTCTTATCATATTTTATTTGATCTTATTTGAAAATGTGTATATGGAAGCAATTAATGTATATATTTAAAAAGTTCCCAAAAATAGTAGACATTAAAATGTTTCCTAAATTTTTAGTTACTATTTTTAGTAAATGTTAATTTTTATTATATAGATATATATAGATATAGATTTACGCCAACTTCTAAATATTATGCTATCAGTATCACTAATAATAAGACTTTTCAAGTCTTGGAGAAGTATTCTTAAATTCCTTCAGATTGCTAGTAAAGAAAAGGAAAAGAAAGAGTAGTTATTTTATTAAACTGACCAAAATCTATATATCCACAGAAAACGTATCTCATTTCAGAATATGTATGTAATGCAGTTGCATTAACTAACTATATAATATTCTGTAATATCGTCAGTGTATTGAAAATGTTTAAGCTGCCATTTTATCTAAAGTTGTCTCACATTTTAGTTTCACTTTTTAGGTGTAAATAGATTACACTAGTAACTTTGTACAATAAAAATTAAAATAATTTATATTTTTATTGTAAAATTATGATGAATATGCAACAATAATAAATAACTAACAAAAATAATAATTAATCAAATAGTGCCCATTTTTTTACACTAAATTTGTCGAAAAGTATATTTTCTAATTATATTTTTAAAATTATATATGTATAAAGCTGACATATATTTGATTTATTTTTTTAAACAAAGCAAGTTTTATTATATTGTGATTGTATTTTATATTTATAGAGTCAGTGTCTCACATTTATTAATTTTTCATGTATTTTAAATTTATATGATTTTTAATTTCGAACTTACGAAGCACACGAGTCTCACTTAGACTTAGCCTATTTGAAAATTATATATAGAGGCGATAATAATGTAGTGTTTAAAATTTCATACCATAATATAGCAGGTAATACCAGATATACAGTACAAGAAATTGACAAAATACCAAGAAAACTTATGAACAAATGGGATCACCAACATACCTTAATCATCGAAAAAAATATTTCTTGTAGTGATATCAACTATTGGTCCAACACAGTTACATACAGAATATAGAATTTAAGGTAATATCGAGATTATACCTTAATTATCGAAAAAAAATCAGTCCAAAATGGTCAACAAATAACAAAATAAAAAAAAAAAAGAAGTTATTATCTTAAAAACTTAAAATTTAAATTGGTATCTGAGGTGATTTATTATTATCTATATATATATATATATATAAATTTTTATTTATATATATAAAAATTATACAGTATTAAATGTTACCTTAAATTTCAAACTTTAATTCATTTTATTATTTAAAAAATCCGGCTACTATTTATTAAGTGTGTATGTTTTTATTTTTATTTTTTTTTTAGAAACAACGAACAATATTAAAATCTCGGTCTCTTATTTATAAAATCTTAATTCAAAATATAACAAAAGTTTTAGAATCTCGGTCTTTATATTTGTGCCTTTAAAAAAAAAATTGAACGCTAAAAATATTCTTTAAATTGCATAATCAATTAATCTTAATTTTTTAAAAATTACTATGCTTATTTTTTATAATATGCATAAGTAAAAATAATTAATTCATCTTTAGATATATAATTTATAATCTTAATATACTATCATTTGGTGTAGACATTTATTATATGAATCGTAATATATTTTTATTTCATAAAATTAAATATATTTAAAGAAAATAAGAAAATTTCTTCGGATCAATAAGAAAATTAAATATATTTAAAGAAAATAAGAAAATACTATATATATATATAGTATTTTTTGTAATAAATTTAAATAAAATGTGTTACTTAGATATTTAAACAATTTATAAATTCACGTGTTTAAACAAATTAATAAATAATTTAAAAATCTCTATTTTATTTAAATATGTAGTTTTATTTAAAATAATTTTAATATAACAAAATTTATTTAGAAAATCGTATCGATCCTACCAGTCCAACCGACTGGTGTTGACGGATTTGAGAGCAAATATTTTATTCAAGCAAACTAGACTGGTTATAAATCGGTTCTCAGTCCATCCGGTCGGACTGTGTCCAACACGGTTTAATTTAAAAACAATGAATAAATCATGATTAATGTTATTTTATATTTAATTTATAATATAATCTTAATATTGTTATTCCGTGCATCGCACGGGCCACGCACTAGTTTTATTGAAAAGTTGAAATTTAATGAATATGGTCATTTAATTTTTCTATATTTGGTATTATATATTTTTTTATGTATGTTTATACTTTATATATCCCTCTCTATATACAAATACAGAGTTTTTCGAGGTCCATCTTTTGTGTTTCATAATCATATGTATCAATTTCTGATACTTCGTAATTCCGACTACCCAATTATGTTGATTTGAAGTACTCTATGTAGATTTGGACTTTTATCCATGATTTTCAAAATTGCAAAATACTTTATCAACTTAAACTATAAATATGTTTAAAAATTTAGTAACTTTTTTATTTGTTGTTATTTTTCATATATAATATACCAAATTAATCTTTTTTATTTGATATTCAAATCCATATTGCATATCTAAAAAATATATCTCTTCTTATAAATATAAATTAAATTAAATATATAACAGAAGCTTTAAAAGGTAATTAAAATTTTTCTAATAAAAACTTTTTATTTATTTTATTTTATTTTGATTTTTTAAGTATTATTTCTTTAATTAAATTTTGTGTATTTATTACACGGACATCGTACCACTACTATTATCATTATATTTTTCAGTTCGGTAGTACCACAAATATCACCAATGTATATTTTAAAATACGTTCATACTATACCAACTTATAACCAATTTCGACTGGTTGGATAATTTTTTACACTTTTTAAAAGTTTGTTTCAACTTATCTCTCTTAATTTTATCAATATAATTAAATAATATCAATCAATTATCATCCCACATCATATCAATTTAATTCAATATTCACACACTCGCATATTTTTAACTAAATATCATTTTCAATAATTTATCTCCTACTTTTATATACATCAATTTTAATCATTATATTTTAAATATTATTTAATACATACACAAAATCTACCTTAATCGTTCAGTCAATAACCTTTATTAAATTTATTTTACTTTAATCAATAAATCTAAATAAGAAAAATGGTACAGTCCCATAACGAACCATTTCCTTACACCATAGTGACTTATATTAATATTAATTTAAGGGAACTATTTCCCACGGATTGTAGCATTTCCCCTCTCAATAAAACTGATTTTAAGTTTTCATTCTCCAAATATTCACCTACACAGGCTGGAGCGCAATATCCAAAAGCTGTAGACAGTAAAAGTAAAATTTTATGATTAATTTTTGGGCGACAAAGAGTAAAAACTGAGTCTGAATAACGACTTCTTTTCCCTCCTTTTCTTTTTCATTTTCAATTTTATTTTCTTGCTTTTTCTTTGTCCTTTTTGCTCTACTACGCAATCTTCCTTGTATTAAAAACATTTGGGCAAGATACATGGAGTTATGATAGAATAGAAGAAACAAAACACATATACGCACATAATCGACACAAATCTTTGGCAAATGATGCTTCCACAGGGATTATCATATAATATACACAGTATTGAGTATAAAAAAGTTTCTTTGTTTTTTCTTTTTTCCTTTTTCGATTTTATATTTTCATAAAGATGTATAATGACCCACACACACAGCACGAGAGAGAGAGAGATAGAGAGAGAGAGAGAGAGAGAGAGAGAGATCCAATGCTATGAACACCAAGTGTATGTGAAAAATGGGCAGAGAACTTATTGTGGTAGTGCCAAATTCTCCCTCTCTCCTTGATTTATTACATTATCAATACCTCATTCTTTTGCTGTATCTCATCAAATAAACACCCAAAGTCTTTTTTCTTCCTGTTTTTTCTATGGACAAGCATCATCATCAACAGCAGCTGCCCCCACAAAAGACTGCTTCTCAACGCTGCAGTGAATGGTAAGTTCGCCGTGTCTAGCCTTTCTTTTTTGCCCTCCGTTTATGAGTTTTAAGTATCGACTATTGATCAATGATGAATTTTCAAACAACAAACATGGCTTATGACAAGATAATTGGAATGTCTTAAACTGCTGTGATATGTTTCTTGGTGGCTTGTGATTCAAGGCTTCTATGCATTAAGATGTATATTTCTGGCACACTTGTTATATTCTTGTAACATCAACTATGCTGTGTTTCTATTTCTAAGCTCTAGTAGAAAACA
>BKCP01006071.1:2072545-2093259 GCA_008636005.1 Striga asiatica | reverse complement strand
GATTCTCAGCTTTTAAAAGGAAGTAATGTAACATCTCAGGTGTAAAAACAGTTTCCTTTCCTTTTCCGCCTCTTTGTTATACTGAAAAAGAAAATTAGGACTAAAAAATCTCATGTCCAAACTTCAAAACTAGTATGCTCTGTTACCAAGTTAAAAAATCCTGATTTTTCTGTTGTGGTATCGTTTATAGGGTATTTCGAGATGTTCCAAGTGACATCATTATCGAAGTAGATGGAGCAACATTTGCACTACACAAGGTCAGGCTCTGCATCTCAATAATTCCCATTTAATTACTATTTGTCTTTCTCTTTCATTCTTTCCTTATTAATGCTTACTATGTTGGAAAAAGAGTAAAAACAAAAAAAAATAATGATTTTTGTCCTATGGAGGCAAAACAATTTCTGATATAAAGATTTGAAGCCTCTCAAGAGTTGAGATGTCTTGTAGATTGAAGTTTGTAATTACACAAACCATTAATTAATTTCACAAAAATAAAATTTTTGGCATCTACTACAGTTCCCTCTCGTCTCGCGGAGCGGCCGCATCCGAAAACTCATCGCCGAGCACCGCGAGTCCGACGTGTCCCGCATCGAGCTCCTGGGCCTTCCCGGCGGGCTCGAGTCGTTCGAGCTGGCGGCCCAATTCTGCTACGGCATCAACTTCGAGATCACGGCCTCCAACGTCGCCCGCCTCATATGCGTCTCCGACTACCTCGAGATGACCGACGACTACTCCCCCAACAACCTCGCCTCCCGCGCCGAAGAGTATCTCGACAGCGTCGTCTGCAAGAGCCTCGAGATGTGCGTCGAGGTCCTCCAACACTGCGAGAGCCTCCTTCCACTCGCAGACGAGCTTCAAATTGTCTCACGTTGCGTGGACGCCGTAGCCTCCAAGGCCTGCGTTGAACAGATCGCCTCGAGCTTCTCACGGCTCGAGTACAGCAGCTCGGGCCGACTCCACATGAGCAAGCCCGCTAAATCCGAGTCCGATTGGTGGGTGGAAGACCTCTCGGCCCTGCGAGTCGACCTTTACGAACGAGTCATTGCTGCCGTAAAGTGCCGTGGGGTGCGTCCGGAGACTGTCGGGGCGTCTCTCGTGAACTACGCGCGTAAAGAGCTTTCGTCGACGTCGGCGGCGGGTAAAGGGGGTGGTGGACGGCTCGTGGTCGAGACGGTGGTTGGGTTGCTTCCCGTCGAGAAATTCGCGGTGCCGTTGAGTTTTTTGTTCGGTTTGTTAAGGAGTGCGGCCGCGCTGGGGTGCGCGGACGGGTGTAGGGTGGAGTTGGAGCGGAGGATCGGGGCTCAGCTTGAGATGGCGACTCTCGACGACTTGCTCATACCTTCGTTCAATCACGCGGGAGACACTTTGTTCGATGTGGAGACGGTTCATAGGATACTTGTGAATTTCGCGCAGATGGAGGTGAGCGAGGAGGAGGAGGAGGAAGAAGATATGGATATGGATATGGATATGGAGGGGGACGGGTCGGGTTTCGGGTCGGACGGCCCGTCCCAGACCTCTCTCTGCACCGTGTCGAAGCTGATCGACAGTTATTTGGCGGAAATCGCGCCTGATGGGAACCTCAAGCTTACAATGTTTGTGGCTATTGCCGAGGCGTTGCCGGCACACGCGCGCACGCTTCACGACGGGCTTTATCGAGCGATTGACATTTATCTCAAGGTAGGGAAATTTCCTTTTTTGTTGTACTCTCACTACTATAAATATTAGATCAACTGAAATATGTGTTGTTATATAATTTACATTGATCGACAGGCTCACCAAGGGTTACCGGAGGGAGAAAAGAGGAAGTTGTGCAAGCTGATCGACTTCCAGAAGCTGTCACAGGAGGCCGGGGCTCATGCAGCGCAGAACGAACGGCTACCCGTGCAGTCGATTGTCCAAGTCCTCTATTACGAGCAGCAGAGGCTCCGAAACTCACTGTTCTACGCAGAGGACGAACCTGCAGCAGCTGGGATGAAGCAGCATCCCAGCTGGAGGATCAACAGTGGGGCCCGCAGTGCGGCCATGTCACCGCGGGACAACTACGCGTCCTTGAGGCGTGAGAATCGAGACCTGAAGCTGGAGCTGGCGAGGATGAGGATGAGGCTGAATGACCTGGAGAAGGATCATGTCTACATGAAGAGGAATTTGGAGAGGTCGGGGTCGAGGAGGTTGATGAGCTCGTTTTCGAAGAAGTTTGTCAATATATTCGGGCATGGGTCGTCGAGGGGGTCCATGTCTCCGTCGAGACAGTCGCAGATGTCGGAGGCCAGGTTCGTGGAGAGGACGTGACCAGGCTTTTAATCAATTTGTGGCTTTCTTTTTTATGGTATTTTTATTTTTACTTTCTTTTTTTTTTTTCCTGGACGTGGGACCCGTTTTCTCTTTCGCGTGCTGGTATGTATATAATGTGTTTTTGGGATATGCTTTACTTGACGGGAAGATGTTGAAAGGCAAAAATGATGTGAATGGTAAAAGCATCAAGTGAAGTGCATGCAGCACCCTCTTTTGACATTCTTGCAACCTCAATTACTGGATGTAAACTTTTACTTTTTTCTTATTTAGTTCATATATTAATTATACAAATATGTTTTATCTTTTTTTAAATTTGATAACTTTTTTTTTTATATTCTATTTTTTATATATGTATATGAAATTAATCAACTTTTAACGATTTTTTGATTTAATGTTCATATTTCATATATAATATAAAAACTGGTTCCATCTATCTTTATAAATAAAATTAAAAAAATATTTATCAAATCAAACTGAAAAATATCAAATATGACTTTTTTTTATGAAATATTACAAATTTCAGTTTATTAATATACAATAAAAACAATCCTTGAATTTCCGTAGATTAGGGGAAAAAATATGGAAATGAAGTCTTAACATACAATATATATTAATAAATTTTCTAAACAGTTATGTCTCGATTTAAATAAAGTAATATAGACAATGTTATAAATGATGTTTTAAGAAAAAACGTAAATGAATTTCATAATTAAAATAATAAAAATATTTTTAATATTTCATAAAGTCAGAAAACATTACATTGTATATATTGATTTATATTTTATACCATCAAATCTTTATAAATATAAAATATTTGAAAAATTAATATACAAGAGACATCGCTCTATTAATATAAAATATATTTATAATGCAATAAAGCTGATTTTATTTTTTTTTAAGTTGAAATCAATGTTCTGGAGTTTTTATAATATTTGTTTTACAGGTATAATTTTACAAATGTAATTTAAAAATATATCATTTTTTGCAATCTACGTTCAAAATAAGAGTGTCATTTTAAAAAATTATCACTCTATTAATTCTCTATTATATATTATCCAGTATAGTAAAAATATAATATTTTTATTGTAAAAAATATTTTTTTTTTTAATATCCTAGAAGTACAATGTAACCTTAAAGTTTATTAGTATGATATCTCATATGGGATACTGAATACCAGGTCTAGTACGACTCAAAGAGCAGTATGATTGAACTGTGTGAACCGGCAGGCCGGCTAAAGATCGAAGACACCAGAGGTCGAAGAATCATCAGGTCGATGGTGACTTCGTAGGTAAGAGAGCTCATCAACTAAGACTCTCCTAAAAGAAAGCAGGCACGTCGATGTCTCGACTTAAGAGACAAAGTCCATACATGGGAGGTCGAAGTGTAAGGTATGATCATTTACATTCTATAGTTTTTTTTCTTCAAGGATGAATAGTATTCTCACTTTCCCTCAGAGACTCGAATCCATGACCTATCGATCATAGGTGAAGCGTCTTAGCAGCGCTTCGTTGTCTCACACTCTACACAGTTATATACTTACAAGCTATACAGTTATTGTTCATCGTCTGTCTCATACACATACTGACTTGATCGTCGGAATCTCTACGTCGAGACTACCCCGACATTGTTTTGCAGGTCTATCGAACCGGTCAAGTGCGGATCCAAGGTCGCAGGAACCGGTCGACGTCATTTGCAAACCAGTATCTATGTATATCCATTTGTTGTAATTTACCAGTAAAACAAAGGAAAGGAGAAATGTATGTGTAACTATTTCTTCTATTGCAATCGAGAAAACAGATCATTTGAGCTTTTGCACATTAATGAATTCCTATACACTTGGTGTTCATGATCGGTAAGGACTTCACCTATTTTAGGACTTTATCGGTTTCGTGGTTGAACACAATACACAACAATATTTCTTTATAGAACTTCATGCATGCATGGGTCTTGCTCAATATTCTCTCTGTACCTACCCGCCAAGGCGCCAACATCAATTCACACTCAACGTTGAGATGCAACACCAGTTGATTCCAAGTTCTCAAATCCAAATAGAATCGTATTACAAAAAGTTGCATGATAGAGAAATGCAAAATAGACACACAATTAAGTTGATTCCAAGTTCTCAAACCCAAATAGAATCGTATTAAAAAAAGTTGCATGATAGAGAAATGCAAAATAGACAAACAACAGGAAAACCAGTTGATGATCACCGAGCATATCAAGCAAACAATGGATACTAAAACAGAAATTAAGTAGTCATGGGAAGAGCAGCAGGCATGGTTACCACCATCAAAACCTTTCTACTGCACACATTTGGAATCCTCAAGTAACTTCATTACTCGTCAAATGTTTAAATGCACCTGAAGCCCATTCACAGACTCAAAACACATATGCAAATACTCTAAGCATGTCGCCGGTAAGATTGAGATGTGAGTAACATGTGTACACTAACAAATAAAAACAACAATTAAACAAAATAACATACCCAAAAAAAGGGAAATATATTTATGAAATCGTTTAGCAGCCTAATAGTACATCAATCGGTCCAAATTATTCTGATTTTAGGGAAAAAAGAGGAAAAGAACAACAATCTTTCAAGTTTCTTGGGCCATATTAGCTTTCTTACGAGCACCAAACGCACTCCCAATACAACACATAATCTTCCTGTGATTCTCGAGAATCATATCCATCTTTTTTTTCTCCATCTCCATCCAACACCTCTCTGTCTCTCTCATCATCTCAATCTTTTTATTCTCCATTTGCATAAACTTCTCTGCAAAACCCCTGATTTCTGCAGCCAGTTCCCTTTCCCCGCCACCACCATCTTCCCATTCCTTTGCATCCAAATCACCCTCATCATCATCTTCACTATCATCATCATCATCATCATCATCTTCACCATAATATTTGTTCTTTCGTTTTCCATTCACAGTGGCAACTCTCCTCCCACTCAAACGAGGGGCAGTATTATTATCAATACTCCATGACTTATTTTTCTTGGCTGTTCCCAAACCATAGCCCTTATTCCATTCCTCATCACTCTCGTCAGAATCCCCAGAAGGATGAATATTTTTATCAAAATAACCAGAGCGACCTTGATCATAATTAACATAATTATTACCGTTATTGGCGTAATTAGGGGGAGGAGCCTTGTGGATCGCAATTGGGCGCGCATTGAGGGGCATGGGCCCGCGCTCCAGTTGATCCATGAGCTCGAAGTACGGCCACGAGTTGGGGAAGGGCTTCCGAAGGTCGGAACGATAGCGTTTCCTGAGCTTCTCAATCTTGTGGCGGCACTGAGTGGAGGTTCTCGAGGGTTCGTCGAGGCCGCAGCGGGCGGCTACGGCTACTGAGATTTCCTCCCACTGAGAGGATTTGAGCGGACCTTTCTTGACGGAGTACCATTTATCCTGGTAAGCTTGGATTAGGGCTAGGGTTTCCGGATGGGACCAGGGGAGAGGCGCGGGTTTTTTGGGAGGGGACGCGGGTTTCGACGCGGTTACGGCTAGGATCTCGGTGGGAGGCGAGGGTGGTGGTGGTGGCGGAGATGACGACATGGAAGCGGCGGTAGTTGGTGGGTGAATGGACTGATGTGATTAGTTAAATACGATACGAGCAGCTCTCAACCCAGCGGACGACATTAAGTACAGCACTCTTCACTTGGTCAAATGATGGTTTCGGGCCACTTCCAATACAGAACCGCCGGTTCTGTGCGGTGGTTTTGAAGGTCCTGAACCGACTCAATTATGTAAACGGGTCGATTCGGGACAAACTGATTCTATATATATATAATTGCTGGCTAAGCAATAAATTTTACCTAATAAATAAAACTTAATAAATTTTACCTATGTGGCAAATCATTAATAAAACTTAATAAATAGAACCTAATAATTTTTATTTATGTGACATTAATACACTCAATCTCATTAATAACAAAATATTTCATTACATTTTTTGGGTTAATTAAGACAAAAACCATTATATTTTATGTTAATTGATTGATAATTATATTTTTTATTGAATAATATAATAGTTAATATTATAATTAGTAATTATATTTTATACTAAATAATATATGAAAGTTACATAAAATTATATTTTACACTAAAATCAATATTTTTTTATATGATGAAGATGTTGTTTATTAATAAATTAATTTTTTTATGTCATAGTAAAATTTCTTAAAATCACATAAGCAATTGTTATAATAAATGTAATATTTTTCAGCTAATTAATTGGTCATGATCACTCAAAATTATAAAATATATATATTCATTGCATTTTATGCAATCAATATAGTGATTCGTATACAATCAAATCGTGTGTACTATTTATTTTAACCAATGATCAAATTTTAAAATATAATACTATTATATAATTTATAATTTTAATATTATATACATAAATATAACTTATAATACTATATGTTTGAAATATAATACAATTATATAACTTACAATTTTTATATTATATACATGAATATAACATATAATATTTAATTTTATTTACATCTGTGCAAATGCACAAGGTCGAATACTAATGTCTATGAATGAGTAGGAATTGCTATTAATTCTCATTTTAATAAAAATAAATAAATAAATAAAACAACACCAAATAATTAATGACTTTTATATAAATTTTAATACTAGACATAAAATAAAACAACACCAAATAATTAATGACTTTTATATAAATTTTAATACTAGACATAAAAATAATTATATTTATTAAGATTCAACTTCTTACTAATATAAAATAAAATAATAAATTCAAGTTTTAATTTGAAAGTCAATGTTAACTTATCTTTTATTTTATATATTATTATTAGTATGTATCTTATGCGGTGCACGGATAAATAATATTAAAATTGTTATTATAAATTAAATGTTGGATTACATGTTTTTGTACATTACCCATCATAATAAAATACAATTAATGTCATCATGAAAATTATGGAGTAAATTTTTTATCCTCATTGACATGGATCAATAAAAATAGTAAAATATATATATATTCATGAAAAACATGTTCAAAACTCACCAAATTATCTCTACTATATTTAAAAACATCTACAATTTTATATGTTATTTAAAATAAATATTTAAAAACACCTCTAATATTCTAGGGTCATTTTCAATCAATTTCAATTTAATATAAATATCTAAAAGCACCTCTAATATTCTAGGTTAATTTTCAATCATTGCATCTATCAATAAATATATAAAAAATAATTGGAGCTTTCTTTAAAAATCCCTAAACCCATAATTAAATTTCATGTCACTCCTCCCTCATATTTTCTTTCCTTTTTACTACCTACTCCCTTATTTAAGTTCCTTTTAAATCCCTCCTATTAAATTAATTGAAAAAAGAAAATTTAATATTACATCATCCTACTACCAATTCAACTTTTTTATTTTTTTATTATTTCTTCTTTCTCCACTACGATTTTTTATTATTTTTTCTCTCCCCATCTACACATTTTTTAATTATTTTTTCTCTCTTTCTACACAATTTTAATTATTTTTTAATATTTATAAAATAAAAATATGAAATAAATATGTAATATGACCCTTATATTAATTTATTCAAAATATTGTATAAAATTTAAAATGTACAAAATTACATAAGATATGTCTATTTAAAATTAGTACACAACTCGTACGGTGAATAATATGTATAATACAAAATTACATAAGATATGTCTATAATATGTATAATACTAAAATTAGTACACAACTCGCACGGTGTATAATATGTATAATACCAAAATTACAAAAGAAGTGTCATTTTAAAACTTTTATTCAGAAATTCAATTTGAATACAAAAAAAAAATAAAAAAATTATATATTTAAAAATCTATGTGAATAATATGTATAATACTAAAACTTTATTTTTCAATAATTAAAAATAAATTTATTTGCCCTAATCAAAATAATTTAATAATTGAGAAACTATAAATAATAAACTATTTTATTTACGCCTAAGTTAATATTGACCAGTAAATTATAAATAATTACTTATTTGTCTTTTAAATTTAAAAACTAAAATTGGACTACACAATATATTTTATATAAATCTATATTTTACTAATCTCACAAATTTTTAGGTTTGTTGCCGGTTACCTTGCCGTTCAAATTTATCAACTAATTCTCTAGAATTAAATTATAGATTTTATTAAGAAATACTTATTCAAAGTTTTAAATTTTAAGAGGAATACATACCAATTTATTAAATTATCATCAATATCTTATGGAAAGTTATTATATAAATATGCTAAAATTTAATAATCATATCACCTTAATTTTATAACAAATCAACCTAAAATTCGACTTTCATACCCATACCAAATAAAATCATACCACTTATTTGTATTCAAAATTTTCAAATACACTTCTATCCATACCAAATGAAATTCATACCATTTAAATTCGAACGTTTCATATCAAAATAAATCTCCCTCATTTTATTACATGCAATTATTTTGAAATTTTTAACAAACAAATTTTATACTCTAATAGCTTACGCAACACGAATTTCTATTTACGCTATATAGTAGAAGAACCAAAACGAAACGAACTACATTATAATTATTTTAAAACACTAAAAGGAATACAATTTCAATATGAATGACCATTAAAACGAGATTACATTATTTATGGAGAAATCTTGTATGTCTTTTAAAAGAAAAAAAATAAATACTATGATAGGATATTAACCAATTTAATGCGTGATATATCATGTTTATCTATGTGAAATTTGTACTATCAAAATTCATAATTTTATATTTTTCGTCAAATTCAAAAAATTATATTGAAAAGAAATAAACATTAATTCTATAGTTTAAACTTTTTTTTTAAATTGATGTTTTTAAAATAATGAGTTAAAATTAATTAATGGAAATAATTGTATACATCCTCAATTTCTTCTATTAATATTTATTTGAAATATATTTATTAATTATATAATAAAATAAATATAATATTATAATTAATAATTAAAGTTAGGTAAGTTATATATATTAACTACTATTTGATCATGTGCACATGCACAAATGTTTAAATTATATTTAGTTATATAATATTAAAATTATAATTATGTTAAATAATAGTATCACATTTTAAAAATTTTGACATTAGTAAAAATAAAGATCATAAAAGTATGAAACTTTATCACTGTTGATTGCATAATGAAATGAATAATTTAATATTTATAAATTTGAGGATCCTGACCTATTAATTATGTTAAAGAAACTATTGAAATTGTTGTTTTTGTTATTATTATTATTATTATTATTATTATTATTATTATTATTATTATTATTATTATTATTATTGTTATTATTGTTGACGGACGTTTCCGGTCAACGGTTAAAAAGATAAGTAATAAAAAGGTAATGAGGAAAAGACAAAGAAATACGGTTCAATTACGATTTTATTGATCAATCGCGAGGTCGGCCTCTCGTACGAGGTCGGCACTTGCAATATCCTTACAAATTCTTACAAAGTTATTACACGAGTCTAGAGAGAGAAAGTAGAGAGAGTTTAGACAGTTGGGATTCAACAACCCAAATTAAATGAAGTGGACTGCTATTTATAGTGACCTTAAATGTGACACTGTTCAGGTACTATTTATCAGTCTTGTCGTACAGTGTTCTTGCAGAGCAGTCCGGCGCTTTCCTGACAGAATTCAATGCGATTTGAGGTTTTCCTCATCATTGTCTGACAGGCATTTAATGCACACATAGGGGATCATTTAGTGCTGGCAGGCTTTATGTCTTTGCTAGAGGATGTAGGTCAGCAGGCTGATGCCCCGTCTAATCGCCAATGATTATTCTCCAAGTGGCATTATTATACTGTTATCGAGGTCGACTTCCTCACTGGAAGTCCATCCTGAGACCTCAGGTCGGCACCTGATTCCTTTTTACTCCCCCGGTTCCAGGGAGCCTTCCTCCAAATCGTCCCTTATCAGGACGGCACCTGAACTTAAACTGTCACAAACGCCAGGCTAACGGATGGACCCGCGGAGGTGTCAGGGTCAAAAAATTTCGGAGTTCAGTTCGGCACCTTTACACCAGACCGAGCCTCCGGTTCGGCTCACGAAGCTGCCTTGTCCGGTTTCTTTTGGGGGCGAACTCGGGTGTCAACAATTATTATTAGTTTTATTACTGGATTATCCAACAATTATAATATTTATTTTTAGTTTCATCCAACAATTATTAATGGATTATCCAACAATTATAACGGTTTTATAAAATTGCAATGGTTTTATTAATGAAAAAAAAATTGTAAATGTTTTTTATTAAAAGAAAAATAAAGTAAAGAAAAAAATTGTAACGGTTTTTTGTGGAAAAATAAAATGAAGTTTTATTAATGGATTATCCAACAGTTATAATATATTTTTAATTTCATATATGGAATGTTGCACCTAAATGATTTTAATTGCATTATATATGGAATATTGTGATTGTGATATATATTAAGGATGATTTTCTCATTAGTGTGTCGAGTTCATGATTATTCCACAATTAAACTCAATTAAAACATTTTAAATTTCATATAAACCAATGTGAGAGTGATTATGGGTCATGTAAACATCATTTGAAGCTGATATTTAGTATTTTTATGTGTTCATTACAAGTGGTACTAATGACCTAATATCAGGCACTACTGCAATACAAAAGTGGTACTATCTTTCTCTAGGTCCGGTACTACTTTTTGTAAATATTGAGTAAATTGAAATAATCAAGTTTCCTTCACAAAAGTAGGTATTAATCACTCAAAAACTGGTACTACGCAGAACAATATGTGGTACTATTATGGCCAAAACTGGTACTAGTTTAGGAATCGCATTTTTTTAATCTTTCATGTCTATCTTTTCACGTGGATCGTTATAGTTTGATTTGGATGAAAAATAGTTGAAGTTAAAACAAACTAGTACAGAGCCCGTGCGATGCACGGAGTGCATAATTTTAAGACTATTTATTCAGGCTCATAATTATATACATGAATAAAAAAAAATGTACGGGATATATATAGTACGTGACCCATGCGAAACACGAGATATACTTATTTGAAGAATATTATATTATAAGATGCAATATTTAATAAAAGTTTATAATACGCAAGAAATTATACAATGTTCAATAAAAGTTTTATAATATTCAAGTGGAGTCTTAAAGTCTCTTGTACATTAAGACTACTGACAAAATAATATTTTAATCAATGAGTTTCATTTCCTTGTAGTCAAATTGTGAATGTGATTTGAGGAGTACAACAAATCGATATACAGCTGACTTGCTTTTTTCATTGTAGTTTTTTTTTTCCTTTTTTTTTATAATGAATTTAAAGATATTCTAAAATATAGCAAAATTTATTTTTTTTATTACAATTAGGAATTTTACTAAATATAAACTCTCAATCTATGGTGTTAATCAACGTTTAAGTCTAAAAAATTAGGAATTTTTACCTCTTTTAATCAACGTTTAAGTCTAAAAAACAATAGAATTATTATAAGTTTTTTTCTACATCTTTTAAAAAATTAAATATGAGCATGTTAGAGCTAGCTTGTAAAATAATTAATATATTATCTCACTAAAACATTTATACTAATGAAAATTTAATTTTAGCATATAAATTTATCCCTTGATATAAGAGAAAGTAACAGTTTTACTTATTGTTGTTCACCATATAATATTTAATTATTATTTTATTATATAATAAAAAAGGAATATTGTTAAATAGTGTAGTAGAATTGTTATAAAATTATATGATTTATTTTTTTACAATATGGATTTAATATTTTTTTATGATTTGATAATATAAACAAATCTATGCTTAATTTTGACAAATAAAACAAATAAATACTTTAGTAAGTATTTAATGTATATACTAAATAGAAATATATTTGGTATAATCAAATACCAAATATAATCAAATAAGTCAAAGTGTACATTTTTATTTGGTATTTGATTTTTTTATTATTAAAATCTTTTCATTATACTTACCTTTTTAAAATAAAAGAAATAAATAAATCAATTAACTGAATAAAATATTATAATACCAAAATAGTAATGACATTTAATGCAGTTGACTTTTCTGGATAGTAAATGTAGTAAATAGAATATCCTTTTATATAGTATAATACGAAAATAGTAATGCAATAAATGTTGTTGACTTTTCTGGCTACTTAATTTAGTAAATAGTACCCCCTTTAATATAAGTATAGATATGTAGAATTTGGAGTAGTCATGTGTGATGATTCTATGAGATGAAGTGTGTCATTCAATGAAATGAAGTGTATTAGTAGTGTTTTCTCATTAGTGTGTCGAGGTCATGACAATTTTAGGATTACTCAAATAAAAACATTTTAAATCTCATATAAACTAATGTGGGAGTGATTATGAGTCATGTAAACATCATTCGAGGCCGAAATTCGGTGTTTTTATGTGTTCATTACAAGTAGTACTAAAGACCCAATATCAGGTACTACTGCAATACAAAAGTTGTACTATCCTCCTCTAGATCCGGTACTACTTTTTATAAATGTTGAGTAAAATTGAAATAATCATTTTTCTTTCACAAAAGTAGGTACTAATCGCTCAAAAACTGGTACTGCATAGAACATTATGTGGTACTATTATGGTAAAAACTAGTACTAGTTTAGGAACCGTATTTTTTTTAATCATTCATGTCTACCTTTTCACGTGGATCGTTATAGCTTGATTTGGATGAAAAATAGTTGAAGTTAAAACAAATATGTAGAATTTGGAGTAGACATGTGTGATGATTCTATGAGATGAAGTGTAACATTGAATGAAGTGTAGTTTAGTATGTCGAATTCATGACCACTCTACGATTAAACTCAACTAAAAGTATTTTGTGATTGTGGGTCATGTAAACATCATTCGAGGCCGAAATTCGGTGTTTTTATGTGTTCATTACAAGTGGTACTAAATACCCAAAATCAGGTACTACTGCAATACAAAAGTGGTACTATCCTTCTCTAGGTCTGGTACTACTTTTTGTAAATGTTGAGTAAAATTGAAATAATCAATTTTTCTTCACAAAAGTAGGTACTAATCGCTCAAAAATTGGTACTACGTAGAACAATATGTGGTACTATTATGGCAAAAACTGGTACTAGTTTAGGAATCGTATTTTTTTAATATTTCATGTCTACCTTTTGACGTGGAACATTATAGTTTGATTTGGATGAAAAATAGTTGAAGTTAAAATAAATATGTAGAATTTGGAGTAGTCATGTGTGATGATTCTATGAGACGAAGTGTGCCATTCAATTAAATGAAGTGTATTAGTAGTGTTTTCTCATTAGTGTGTCGAGTTCATGACAATTTTAAGATTAAACTCAACTAAAAACATTTTAAATCTCATATAAACCAATGTGAGAGTGATTATGGGTCATGTAAACATCATTCGAGGTCGAAATTCGGTGTTTTTATGTGTTCATCACAAGTAGTACTAAAGACCCAATATTAGGTACTACTGCAATACAAAAGTGGTACTATCCTCCTCTAGATCTGGTACTAATTTTTGTAAATATTGAGTAAAATTGAAATAATCAATTTTCTTTCACAAAAGTAGGTACTAATCGCTTAAAAATTGGTACTACATAGAACAATATGTGGAACTATTATGGCAAAAGTTGGTACTAGTTTAGGAATCGTATTTTTTTTAATCTTTCATGTCTATCTTTTCACGTGGATCATTGTAGCTTGATTTAGATGAAAAATAGTTGAAGTAAAAACAAATATGTAGAATTTGAAGTTGTCATATGTGATGGTTCTATGTGATGAAGTGTGTCATTCAATGAAATGAAGTGTATTAGTAGTGTTTTCTTATTAGTGTGTCATTCTATTGGTACTATTTGCTATAAAAACTTGTACCATTTTAGGTAGTTCATATAAATTTATGTACAACAAATAACTGTAACACTTTCTTATATTATTTCATCAATTAGCTAACAAATAACTGTAACACAGATACCATTCATTCATTTACAAACCATTTAAATCTCATATAAACTAATGTGAGAGTGATTATAGGTCATATAAACATGAAAAGAAAACAATTAATCAAAACTAACATAACACCTACAAACCTCTAAAAACCTTCAAAATGAAAAGAAAGCAATCAATTAAAACTAACATATAAGAAAACAAAAGAACAAGATCTAAACCTTCTATCAATATCATATTCATGATCCACTTATCACTTGAATACCAATCTAATCCTCATCAGCCGAGGGCTTTGAGGATCTAGTCTTTTTCAGGAGCAAAAGGTTGTGAATGTTGGGCATGACTCCACCATTGGCAATTGTGACATCTTCAAGAAGCTTGCTCAGCTCCTTGTCATTCCTCACAGCCAACTGGATGTGCCGAAGCACGATCGTTGTGCATTTCCAGCCAGCTCAAGAACTTCCGCAGCCAGGTACTCCAGAACAGCGGCGAGATACACCAGCGCTCGAGCGCTGACAAGCTCGGCATACTTAGAGGATGCTTGGATACAAAATTTATCCAAAAAATTCAAACATTTTTAACTCAACCATTTTTTTAACTCAACTATCATTAATATTATTAATATAATTAAATAATATCAACCAATCATTCTTACATATCACATCAACCTTAATTCACTATTCATCCATTCACATAATTTTAACTAACCATCACTTCAAATCTCTCTCTCATACTTTTACATCAAATCAACTTTAATTATTTTATTTTAAATATTATTTTAATATACCCACTAACAACTACCATACCACATTTTTCAAAATTAACTAAACTAAACCAAAAAATCCAAACAAATCCAAAAAATTTTATATCCAAGCATCCTACTGGCCTTCAGAAAACGGGTGATACGACTGACGGGAAACTGGAGCCCCACCTTGCTGCTTCTCGATTGAGCTTTCTTTGCCGACCCGGACCCGAGTGTATTGCCCCGACCAGCCATTTCAATCTAGTAGTTATTAGCCTCTTTCTTTCCACACATACAGGAAAACAATGAGACAAGAATACCTCTAAAACTGTACCAGCATAACAACACTGTAGTACACCAGGAATTCAAGCTCAAGATCAAGAAAGACACATGAATCAATCCATGTGATAGCAACTATTATTAGAGATGATAAATCAAAAATATTTTACATATCACGATTAAATAGCAACCATGCTCATTAACTCTTGTTGAGGGTTATGTTCCCCTACCCACGGTGAGCACATGTTAATATGTCCACCGTTTATGTGGCATGCACACATTGGTGATGTATTTTTTTAATATATTAACATCATCAATGTGTGCATACCACATAAGTGGTAGGCATATTAACATATGTCCACCGTAGTAAGAGAGCATTTTTCCTCTTGTTGAAACTACACATTCTCATTAGTGCTTCTTAACTTATATAGAACCATTTTCATCAACTCTTCCTGAAACTTCTAAAGTTGTGTAAGGAGTTTTTCATATATTTGGTATCAATTTATCCTTATTTTATGACCTTCATATTCGTGTTAAATAAAAATAAATAAATAATTTTATTTTTTTATTGTAAATTAAATTATCTATTATACGAATTAAACATTAGTAAATATTAAAAAAATATTTATAAATACATTACATATGAATTAGAAAACAATAAAATATAAGACGAGAAAAGTGTTCAAGTGAACAATCTTATTTTAAATATAAATAATGTTGAGAAACGAGAACAATGCGAATTAAAGACGAGAAAGTAAATGACACAAGATTTACGTGGTTCGGCAATGTGCCTACGTCCACGTCAGAGCAGAGATCTTATTATTCACTCGTTATCCCAAATACATCAATACACAATGTATTTATATGATATCCCTACAAGGTATAAATTTACATAAACGCTTCCCTCGCTACGCTCGCTCCGCTCCGCTCGCAGGCATCGGCCTGCCTCCTTCCTTTGTCAATATATGAGCCATATCAACAAATAATAATATGAATCTTAAAAGGCATTTGAAAATTGTAAATTAAAGAACTTATCTCTTATATTACTTTTTAAGAATTCAGCATAAATCATTCCCTACATATAAATGCAGAGTTTTTTTAAGTATATCAGTTTCTGGTACTTTGTAATCCTGTATCAAATTCTGGTGTTTCATTATCATGTGTGTTAAGTTCTGGTGCTTCGAAGTTACTCCATGTAGATCTCAAATTCTATCCAACTTTAAAATTATAAAACACTTGATTAAAAGATTAAAAAGTTTTGTATAAATAACAAGTTTTGTATTTGTTATCATGTTTTCATTATCAATTAATAATTTATTTATAAATTCATTACAAATGCACCAGAAAAAAAGTATTATAATATAAGACGGGCAAATTGTAGAAGTAAAAAGTCTTATTTTAAATATAAGTAATAATACAATGTTTAAAAAATATTTGAAATTCTAAAAAAATAAAAACTTGTCTTTTGTTTTTTTTGAAGAATTTCTGCATAATTTTTTCAACTAGCATTTGTATAATCATAGGTCTTATACTAGTGTTTAGTTAAAAGAAAAAAACAATATTGCAATGTTTTCCTCTATCTTATAAGAAAACCATATAACCCCTTTGTTAGCCGCCACGTGGCACTCCTCTAAAGGCTCCATTTTGTTCAAAACGGCACCGTTTGAGAGATTTAATTGAAATTGGTTTTTGTACAATAATTTTGTATCAAAACGACGCCGGTTTGAAAGGCTGAAAACGGGCCTCTTTTTACATAGTGAATCTGCACACGCCACTCCACCCGCACACGCAATCATCACATCACATTTAATTGCAGATAGAGAGAAAACATCCTCTCCTTTCACATCTGCGTTGACTACATCGGCTCCATCGGCTCCAAGAAGCTCCACCAGATCACCAGAGGCTCCACCACCACCTTCTACATCTTCCATTGTTATGTAATGGAGGTGCACCCAAGAAACGCTGCTTACTGTGAGATCTAGATTCGGATCAAGAAATTCATTATCAGTAGGTTAATAGAATTCCTAGGGAAATATGAGGCAAATGGTTAGATTTTTGGGTTTAAATTTAGGTTCTCCAGAACTATTTTAAGGGAATTGAATTCATGATGGCTCTGGATGTGTTGGAACTTTCTGAAAGAAAAAACGACATGGTTTATGTAGTTTTTATGTCCAATTTTTTATACTCCACGCATTCATTAGTTGCCATTAAGGAGATTAATGATATGAAAACAACTTTCTACACAGTTGGACAGTGGACTCCAAGAGAATCACCTTCTCGGGATACTTTGATTTCTGAAGGTAAAAGATATTCATTTTTCTCTCTGTCTTGAATTTTTTAGCATATAATATTTGTTAACCATTCAATTAGCAGGTACACATGCATAATGATTAGACATTCAATTTAACTTACTCTAATGTTGATATTGTATCCAACCTTTACATTGGGAAATCGAGCTTTGTCACATCATACGCCTTCTCAATGTGAACCAAACAATTTTAATTTTCTGATTTATTAACAAAAGTCTGGATATCAACTGCACAAAGGATAGTAACCAAGCAAATCTATAATCTTATTTGCAGTTTTATATATTCAAGTTTCGTAATATATTCAGTAATTAATATATATGAAGAAGTGTTCTTATTTTGTGTGAATTTCTTATATTAGGTTTATGTTTTGGAAAGATAAGAGATTTTGATAAAATGGAAGTGGTGAAGAAACTGTTTCAACATTGAGTTTTATGCTACTCAGGAGATAGTACTTGGCTCTTTTTATTCACTATATGAACCATTATGTGGCCTGCAATAAATATCTATTTTCTTTCCTTTATTTATTTTTAGTGAAAGTTCTCCATTGATCTGATTTGGTGATTTATAATTTCTCAACTTCGGCTAAGGTAACATTTTAAATACTGAGTTTAACATATGTGGGTTATGATCAGCTCAAAATATTTAATTAGTTTTACTTATACGCATTTTCTATTTTTTCTACATTTACATTTACTCTATCTTACTGTTTATTCAAAAAAAAGTTTTTTTCCTTGGTGTGAAATTTTCTTTCGCAGATTGATCCTGTATAGAACGACGTTGCATTTGAAACTACTCGAAACATAACGGAAAACTTGTTCTGTTGACAAGCTAATGTTCTGGAGGTATTTATAGACATATTTCTCCCTGTTTATAGATTATTAATAGATTAACTAAGTTGCTATCTTCGATATAATATTTTATTAATTGCATGTCATATTTACTTTGTTTCCTAATATTAAATAAATGTGTGGTAAGAAAGGATGAGTACGCCTGTATATATTAAATTTAATTTATATTTTATGGCTTATTTAATGAATTATATACTTTGTCCTAGACCGGTAACACTGGTGAGTAATGGATCCAAATGCGCGCACACACACACACACACTCATTAACTTATTTTAAAAGTGCTTATCTTTACTAAAAGTAGGGTTTACAAAGAGGCCCACTCATCTTTCAGAATTATAATCAAACCTTTACTATGATATAGACACTATGAAGCTTATTTTCTCTCAACAAATATGCTTAATTTGACTTTACTGGTGAGCAATTTGTAGAATGGAAAACTTGAGGGAGTGTTTATAATACGCGTATTAGTTGCCTTTATTCCTTGTATTTAGTCTATAAATTTTGTATCAACTATTATACTTATTTTTATAAGTACGTATTCCATTTGGTTGAAACTCTTATTTCTTTTTGGCACTCTCATTTCTTTCAGCTCAGTTATCGGCAACTGATGGGCACTGCGATATGAATGTCATGGCAACTTATTTGCTCGGCGTGTTGGCCTACGACGCCCCTTCCGTCAATGATGATAGGGTGTAGCTTCTTTTGTCACAAGTGAAGGAAAAAGACATAACAGAGCTAATTACCGCTGGACGTGAGAAGCTGGTATCTGTATCTACCGGCAGTGCACCAGGTGTGGCCGTGGCCGAGACGAAGAAAGAAGAGAAAGTTGAGGAGAAAGAAGAATCCGACGATGATATGGGCTTCATCCTCTTGGACTAGATGGTTGTGGTTTCTACATACAATATCTTTGTGCTATTTTTTTTATTTTTTTTTCCATTAGGTGCCTGTTTTATGCTTCAAAAACCCGACTTTTGACCTTATTTTTATTACCTTTTGGTGTGCAAATTATGGAAACTAAAGCGCGGACAACTCAATGTATTTGAATTTTTTTAATGTTGCTTGAAAGCTTATTATTTGGAGGGGGAAAAAACCTTATTTCTTTTCATATTTGGTATACTGGAAATGACATTTCTATTGATTTTTTCATAAGGCCCACAACTTTACAGGATGGATCATGAGACAATGACAAAGAAGGCTTGGCAGGACAAAGATTATGATGTTGCAACGTTGGCAAAGAACTCAAGTCTGAATTTCTAATATGGAATTTGCAGTAATACTACCTTGAGGATGAGATTGAGGATTTTAATTTGTCTTTTGTGATCTCTTTATTAAGCTCTATTATCTCATATTTTGTTGCATTATAAGGAGATTAGGTTAATATAAGGTGGAAAGGAATGAGGGTACAATTTTCCTATAGTAGTTCATGTTAATTTGCTCTTGCATTTTAATCAACTTTTTTTTTTTTTTCTTCAGGCACAAGGTTACCTAGAGATTCTTAATGAGGTATAAGCATTAATTAATCTCTCACTCTCTCTTTCCCTCCCACCTTACTCCCCCGCTTAAACTCTCCCCATGTGCATCGACAGTTTCCCCAAGGTATGCATTAAGGTTCGGTTACTATTTTTCATTTAAATACAAATAATTACAACTTATATAGTTCTCACGTATTTCTTAGTTAAAAAAAATTTAAAATCCGAATTGGGCACGGCTGTGCTGTGCACAGCCGAGAACAAACTAGTTATACATATATAAAAATTGTCATGTAATGATACGTGTGCAAAAGAAGAAACATTTATCTGAAATATGTATCATAATCTTTTAATCTTTTTAACTGCGGATGAACTCGGACGACCTTGGCAACTGACAAACTCGATAACCGGTCAGCCGACAACCCGTCATATCTTGCATATTGAAAACAATTGCATATACACAGTTGTGTTGGGGTATTATTCATCATACCCTATATTTAGCTTAGTTTTTTTAAAATCGGCTCGGGGCATCGAGGCGCATAAGCTTTCGGGTCACCCATTTAACTGTCGGGTTACAAGGTCAATGTTGAATCGGATAATTAATTTTAAATTTTAAAATTATATATGTAGTATTTTTATCATATAAATACACGTAAAAATAATATAAATAAATATTTCATATATAAATTTTGTACATCAAAGTGTTAATAATATTGTATCTTATAATAAAATTTTTACTATATAAATATTTATACATAGTTTTTATTTTTAAAATAAAATTATTTTTTAAAAAACAATAG
>BKCP01006071.1:2055716-2072453 GCA_008636005.1 Striga asiatica | reverse complement strand
CTTCTTATATTCATATCTTACATTATCTAAAACACAATCTTTCTTATAAATCCAAACTAGTACGTACCCCGTGCGATGCACGGTAGAGAGATATTAAATAAATTATTTTCACAGGCTCTGTCCGTTTAAGTATGAGAAGGGTTATTATCTATTTTCCACCTATTTTAATCACCATTAAGTCTCATTTAAGTCTGAAAAGAGTTATCATCTATTTTCCACCTGATCTTTTGATCACCGTTAAGTCTAAAAAAAATAGGGTTGTAATCTATTTTTCACATCTTTTAATCAACGTTGTTTTATTAGTCAGAACATTAACATAATTAATGTATTATCTCACTAACACATTTATACTAATATAAATTTAATTTTATTATATATATTTATTCCTTGATATAAGAGAAAATAACAATTTTACTTATTCTTATTCACTATATAATAGTTAATTATTAAACTTTGTTGCGATATAATGTCATTATTATTTATAAAGTTATACAAGTTGCACGTCTTCTTGTTCTTTTTATTTTATGTAATGAAATATATTTAATGCACGTTGGTATTATTTATATAAGTAATCAATTTAAAATATGTAAATAAATTTAAAATTAAATAGTGTATAAATAATGTACAAAATTTACACATATATTTTGTTAGAATTTAATTTTGTATACTAATTAAACAACTTTGATTTAAGAAAAGCCATGAACTCAATCTCTTCTAATATCAATATTTTTCTAATTTGCATTGTAATGATTATTCTTATTATATATATAGATTAGAATTTTTGCGACACCAACCAAACTAAATATCACAAGTAACAATTATGAAAAAACCCATAACACAACAACTATCAATTAAATTTGGTAATAGAAAAATTACATACATATATATAAAAATATGAGGATTTTATATTTCTATTAACTGATGTATACGCCACGTGTATATTTTGTAAGGTATATTGGAATGTTCGATTTCATAGCATGATAACGATCAGTCTTAAAAAATCGAAAATCTTATTGAAATGCCATATTTTCTGTAAAAAAAAAAGTTCCCATAAAAAATAATTATATCATAGAAAATTCATTGTGTAATTAAACAAATTTCTATAATGAAGCCCGATTTTTTGTACAAAAATAAAGCAACAACTTCCACATTTTAAGGAAATCAATTAATGTTGGTCCGTTTTTGCTAAGAAAATAATAAATAAATAAATTGTAATTAATGAAAAGTAATTAGTGATGAGAGAATTTGACCATATCTGTTTTTAAAAATCGTAACAGAAAAACAAATATTAAATAAAACTGTATAATACGGAAATAGTAATGACAATAAATGCTGTTGATTTTTCTAACTACTAAATTTGGTAAATAGGACTCCCTTTAATATAAGTATAGATTGCATGAGTAATAACACTAGTCTATAATACTATGAAGATATAAACATGACTTACTTTATTACTAATTATTAAATATAAATAAATTGCAATTATATGATAAGATATACTAGTCTTGCAATATTTTTCAAGCAGATACTTGGATTAAATTTAATAACCAAATGCACCTCATTTAAAGTGCAATTAATTAAACTGAATATAAACATGCCTGAAAAATAGCTATTTTTGACATATCATCTCTTATTATAATATAACATAAAATATCACATTAGTTAGGTGCATTTATCAGTTTTTACATGTAGATACATTACTGAATATTTTTTTATTATAAATTTGCAACAGAAATTAATATAAATGCAATAAAGAAGAAGAAAAAAATTAACCTATTAATATACCCATAAGTCTATGGTTAAGTATGTCCAACTATACTTTATTTAAACATATACATATTTTCAAACTAAAATATTATTTCTATAAAAAAAGATAAACTGAAAACTTAAATTTCACAATATAAGTTTGTATTTTTACTATAAGGATATGATCACTGGCGGATCCAGAGGGTTTCACCGGGGGCACGTGCTCCCCACTGGAGATGGCCTATCTTATAGTATTTGATTATTATTTATTAATTTCATTGTTCTAAAATTATAAAAATCATAATTAATTAGGTGAATTATTTTGCTAGGATTATTAATATGAATTGGGCTGTCAAAAATATTAATATTTCATGTTTAAGAATTAAAAAAACTCACTAATTGGCCTATAGTAGAAAAAAAAAAAGCTTTATTTTTATAAGATATTATATATGTTAAATAAAAAATGACTTCTTTGAAGTGAAAAAAATTAAAGAACAAATAAATTATTTGAAAATTTAAAATTTTACTTTTATATCATGCTTAGAAGTTAGAAATATGTGTTTACCAAACTTTGTTCTCCAATTAACTTATTAAATCAATAAGAATGTATGAGAAAAATATTTGTTTAATACGAGGATAATTTTCACTAGCATATTTTATTTTATTTTTTAAAAAAATATCATGATTTCAATACTCGACAATGTTAATGTGCCCTTACTAAGATTTTTTCCTGGATCTGCCATTGGATATGATAGACCTTCTGCCTAACACTCGTCTCATATAAGAATTTATGTTACTATAAGTATGTTTTGATAAATTTAATGTAAACGAACGAGTAATCAAACTCGATTTCGCTCGTCTATTAATATTAACTAGCCAACCTCAAGTTTTACTGAGTTGAATTATAGAAATATAAAAATCTCTCTTTACAAACCTTATTGAGGTGAGACAAGGCAAGTTGTCTCATTAACTAAACGAGTACTCGGCCCAAGTCGAATCTTAACACGTGGAGGAGCTGCTCATTTCCTTTAATAACTATAATCACACTTTTTTTTTAATAACTATAATCACACTTCTACCAAACGTTCTTTATGACTTGAGTGAGTAAATGGTTAGATCATAAAGTTTTTGGTTCATAAACTGATAAATATGGTTGGACCAATTGGTTAGCCCGAAAACCAAAACACAAGAAGCGGCCCAAACTAAACGGAACGAGTCGACTCGCACGCACCACTTCTTAACAATCTCCGCACAAAATTTGTAACTACATAGTACATACTTTGTCTTGTGATGATGATCAGAGAGACCATCTCATAAACAATGGCGGTTTTTCAAGAAATTCAGTCCGACCATGCCTCGCCCAAAAGACGCCGCGCAGATAACATACCCGACCATCATCCCAAGTTTGACGACAATAAAAAAAATCCTCATCCATGGCCTTCGCAGCCTTTCAGGTTCTTCATTTTCTCTCGGATTTTTGGCCCCAACATAACTAACTCTTCAGACCCACTGCAAATTTCAACATCATTCTATGGGTTTTCTTTTTCTTTTTCTTTTTCTCCTTTTTGTTCACCTTGCATTTGTCCTTTTTTTCTCTCTGGTTGATTTGAATATGCTGACAAAAGTTCGATTCTTCCCAATTTGTTTGGTTTTCTTTAATTAATATAAAAGATCAAATCTTGCGCATAACTTTACTTGCCCTTTGTGATTAGACTGTGGTCTTGCATTGAAAAAAAAATAAAAAATATTATACTACAACAATTTACACCATAAATATGCGGTTACATGATGTCCTGTCAAATGGGAGAGGCCTAAAACTGAAGTGATTTTTGAAGTTGCATGTAGTCCTGAAAATGGCTCAGGATGAATTAGTTATTCTTACTCTGATCATTCGATTAATTTCTACTGTTTAGGATACAGCGTGAGGCGTCCAAGATTTTAAGTCCAAGAGATGTTAATCCGAAAAATCCCCAGCTGCAAATAAGTGCTCACGACTCCTTTGTCTTGACTAAAAGCCACAAGATCATAGAATCTCTTCCAGGCACATTTAAACAAAATCTTGTGGTATATGATGAAGGTGATATGAAGTACAACATGATCTTATCGAATCCTATGCCCGGAAAATGTGTAAGATTCTCCATTTCTGAAGATTGGGGAAAGTTTGTTAAGGTTCACAATCTGAAAGCTGGTGATAGGGTCTCGTTTCACAGTGTTCCGGAGGAAAATGTTTATGATGATTACTGTTACATTGTTAAGCATGTTAGGAATTATCCTAGTAAGGATATTGGTAACCAGAATACGAAGAAATTGAGTGGTGCTGGCCGAAAAGTGGAGCATGATAAGAAAAAGGCTGGGACAAAAAAGGCACTTGAGCGGAAAAAGCTTATAGGTGATCATGAAAAATTGCCACTCGGAGTTGGGCATCAGGAAGCTGTCTCACCGGAATATAGAACTGTTAAAAAGAAAGGAATTTGAAAGGGCCAGATTTAAGGTACCGATATTTCTATATGAATCTTCCTAAAATTGCCGCATTAATGTTAAAGGGCCAGATAATGTTACCAATATTTCTTGATGAATCTTCCTGAAATTGCTGCTTGACTATAACATTTGTATATATCTATACACGGACTTGTTTAAGTAGTTTGTCCATGTTTCTTGATTAGATAATTCCTGTCATGTACTTCGCATTGCCTTCTCGTTATCGTATAATATTAGGTGGTAGGAAAAGGGGACTTTTTCTTATTTTAAAGAAATTTTTATTCTTCATGATAGTTAATGTCTTTTGTTGTATTATATCAAGACATCTGAATTACAAGTTCTTTCTCGCACAATGTTTCGTAGATGAAAATATATCAACACTGTTTTCATGACTCCGGTTACTAAGTTTCGTACGGTTTAATGTTTTTTATTCCCCACGTATGCACCTTTTCCCACAACATACGCTTTTTTAAATGTGCGATTGGTTTTGATTATTTCTTATTCTACTGAAAGGCCTGAATTTATATTGTTATGTTTCATTCCATACTGTTATTGTGAAAGTATTCTTCATGGAAGAGCTATGACACGTGAGGCCTACTGCTTGTCCAAGACTCTAACTTCTGTCGAAGTCGTTCGAAAAAAACCGAGGCTATACTTTGATCCTTATGATGCAAGCGTCTTAGCAGATTGTCCCAACATTGGAAGACATCCTCTCATGAAATGCTCAAAAAAATTATCTGTATACGATGGAGAAAATAGAAGATTCCTTTTTAATTTACGGGACTGCACGAGTGGCGGGGTAATCAGGAGCTACTGTATTGATAATGACTGGAAAATCTTTCTTAGGAAGCACAATTTGAGAGAAGGCGATGTGCTCACGTTTTACAGGTTCCGAGAAGCAGGTGTTTTTAAACTTAAATACTACTATGTGCTTAAGTATTTCAGAAAGCCCCTGGATGTTGTTGATCGGTTAAAAAGTAATGAGGATAGAATGGAAAAGATCTTTGATGGGCAAAAGAGAATTGTGCTGGGGCCTGATTCTAGGTACTTATGATTTTCGATTTTCGATTTTCCTCTCTATATTGCATTTATTATAAGGATGTTCTTTGTCTATTGATGCATGGATGGTCCATGGATTTGTTGGGGAATTTGTGGATGTTAAAGTGGAATGAAACCTTTTCATAAACATTGTTATATTGATAGTTGAAATGCGAAGTAGCTAAGGCAAGTGAAACTTTTGTGGTGATTAGGATCTTCATGAAGGATTTAAGTGCGGTAGACTGCCACACTTACATTGAAGTCATTGTACGTGTTTGTTGAAACACAAGCTCTTCTCATTCATAAATATAAAAGTACAACTGTTTGAAAGCTGAATTAATTTTTACATATCACCAGTTTGATGATATTTTCTTTCCTTCTTTTTCCCTTCCTTGAGTAATTTAAGCAAAATAAACTCATTGTGTATGTAGACATTTGTAATTTAAAAGAGATCTATTTTTCTTTGTGCTTTTCTTCTGATTAGGCGAAACTTCCATGTGTCAATTTAAAGTTATCTAGTCAATTTCTATATTATGCCTAGCAATGTTTACATGATTAATATTCCCATGATTGACGGGAGTTTTAGCGTCTGCTTCTATTCTAATTGTGGACTTCATTTAAATAAATATAAAAAGCTGGGTAAAAATTGCAAAACATGGATTGACAAAATGGTCCTGCAAATAAAACTGCTCTAATCTGGTATCAATAATTTTCATTTTCGATTGGACATTGAATTTATTTCCGAATGCTCTTCTCCATTTTCACTTACTCTGTTTTCTCTCCTTCTACAATCTGCAGTGCCTCCTGCTTTTATAAGACTCTAACCTCCATAGAAGTCGTTCAGAAAAATCCAAAGCTTTACTTTGATCCTCACGATGCTAGCGTTTTAACCAACTGCCCTGAGATTGGGAGACGCCCTCTCGGCCAATGTTCCAAGTGGCTTTCAATATTTGATGGGAAGAATAGAAAATATAAGATGAATTTGCAGCACTGCATTAGTGGCGGGGAAATAAGGAGCTTCTGCATTAGTATGGGCTGGAAAAAATTTCTTCGGGCCCACAACTTGCGAGAAGGGGACGTATTAACATTCTATAGGTTCCGAGTCGAATGTGGTGATTCTGAGCTCAGATACTACTATGTGCTCAAGTACTTTAGGAAGCCTCCAGATGTTGATCGATATAAGAATGAAGTTGGCCAAGAAGATGAGTAGAAAAATTAAAGCTAGGTAATTTTAGATAATGCTGGTGCTTACGATAATGTTTTTTTGGTTTATGTTTTTTAGTTTGTTTTGTTTTAAGAATGTTTCTGCAGTGGTGCATGACATTGTTGGTGAAATTGTAGAATTTATGCAGTCATGCGCGCTCATGAACGTTGTCTGAGTTGATTGCTGAGAGACGATGTAGGTAATTAAGACAAGCGTCTCAAGCTTTGAATGATGGCAATGGTTTGTCATTTTGAAGATTTGTAGCAGTAATGAAAATTGACGACCCTTGCGGTTTTACCTAATTGCTTAAGAAACCTACATGTTCTTTTGAAATTGAAGAATCCTAGGTAGTTTTTGTTATCCTAATGAGAGAGAAAATTGCAATATGTTCCAAATTATTTCAATAAAAGTCCTGTATGAAGTATGGAGCCAAAGAAGTTGCTATTTCTGAGTCGTCGGAAAGTTGCTAGAAAAGTAGACGTATCACCGAACTACTGATTTGGAGTCCATTTTTTTTTTTTCTCCCAACGATAGAGAACTCCATTAATAAAGATGAGGAACAAAACAAACCGAGTACAACTCCCGAGGGGACAAACACTGAGAGACAAATAAACTAAAACTAGCTTATAAGTTTAAAAACCACTTACAATATTTGATAACCGATGTAATATATAGAATAGTTTTGGCAACCTTAAGCAGCAAGGGCACCCAAACAGCAAGATCGGACAGATCTTGGGCAACAAGATAAGATTATACTATATACAGGTCTCAAGTATGGAAAGGTAAATGACTCTCTCTCTCTCTCTCTAGAGCTTTTTAATAGACTTGCATATTTATCACCTTTCTTAATCTGAGAACTAACTTGATCGTCGGAGGTCTACCGCTGAGAACACTTCCAGCGTATTTTGCAGGATACTGTGGAGGTCAAATCAATTCGAGGTCACTGGAAGGGCGGTTCTAGGAGGAATAGCACATCAATAACCATAATTGAAAATAATATGAAATTTTTCTACATAAGTTCTTATTCATTCCCGTTTCCATCCTATTTCTATAACATGTGCTTTTTTCCTACCTTATCTTCCCGATCCCCTCAACCGGCAATTACAGTTGGGAGCAGAGATAAATACACATACACGAATCTGGCCTAAGATCAATATACAACACATGTGGGTACATCAGTATTTTAAAACGCAATGCGCGCTATAGGACAAAATAGCACAAAAACGCGACATAGCATTTGTAATTTTGCATTATGCCAAAAGCCTACGCTTTTACGTGGCACGCTATTTTGTGCTATTTTGCATTTTTTACGTATTTTCACGCTAATGTGCCAAAAGAACAAAATGATAAAAAAAATAATTTTTCCCTGACGATGTCATAGCCCAAGATGGCATAACAATCAAAGGATCCAATTTTGCTTTTGCTAGGCCCATAACCAAAAAATCCACTTTCTTTCGATTACGAGGTTTATTCGAATATGAAATTCAATCTTGCAAATCTTATATTAATCTCATGGTTTCGAACTAAAAAATATTTGAAACTACTTTTAAATTTAATTTTAAATTAATACCTTATACAATTGATTTGATAGTTTAAATTAAATTAAATGATAAGTTTAATTATTTAATTGTCATATTATGACATTTATATTAAATATTTTTAAGGAATAGCACTTGAATATTATTGATTAGATTCAATTATTTTGTATGAAACCTTTTTATATGACTTAAATTCTTATTTTTAGTATATGCATATATCTACATTATTTCAAAATAATTTTTTTGCGTCCAGCTATTTACGCTATACAAGAACCTAAATGCGACGCATAACAACATACACTTTTTAAATATTAGGTGCTGGTGTACACACATGTCTTACTTAGAGCAGCTCCAATGCTGCGGTACTCTAGCGCATCATGCTAGAGTTTTGACAAAATAATTGTCCAATGCCGCGCTACATCTTTGCACACTCTAAAGTTAGTATCCCGCTACATCTGGCGCGATACTATTCATTGCTCTACAATTTTTGTTTATTTTTTATTATTTTTAATGTTATATGAATTTTATTTATCTTAAAATTTATTACTTGACAAAACTTGTACCATTAAATCTATAATTTAATTTTCAAATTATATAGAAATATTATTTGTTAGAAATGTATATTTATACTGAATTACTGTAAAATGAATCAAATAATATACAAAAATAATAATTCTTTGTCGATAATATTTCAAACTAGTAGTAGACCAACTAATATCATGAACACATTTATTTTATAAAATAATATGTCCAATAAAATAATGTTTTTTCATGTTAAAGAAATTAAAATAATATGAATAATCTACTACTATATAAAGATGCAATGATATTTACTTGAAATAGCAACTAAAAATAGCAAAAAAAAAAAAAAAATAGTTTCTCGCCTAAGGTATTTACTATATTGAGTAATATTTTTGGAAAAAATTTAAAAAATCCCGCCTAATTTAATGTACAGAATCATTTTGGTCAAATATTGCTATTATTACCTTTATTAGTTGCATGATTTAAATTTTTTAAATTTGAAATATAATATATTGACAAAACTTGCAGTTACTACCTTTATTAGTTGAATGGTTTAAATTTGGTATATAATATATTAAAAAAATAAAAAGTTCTTGATTTAAAATTTAAAATAAAAAAATAATTATTCATAACTTACAGGTCAATATTAACTTGGACGTAAACGAAATAGTCAATTATATATAGTTTAATAAATTACACAATAATTTATAGTCAATACTAACTTTGACGTAAACCAAATTGTCAATTATTTATAATTTAATAAATTACTCAACTACTTATTTTTTTTATTTGAATAGTTTATACTAAAAAAATTATTTTAAGTAATGAAACAACATAAATTTTATATTTATACTTATTATTCACATAGGTTGTTAAATATATGATAACATTTTACTAAAATTACTATTTTATGGAATCACATTATAGTTAAATTGAATTTCTGAATAAAAATTTTGAAATGATACCTATTTTGAAACGAATATAATGTAATTTATTATCAGTTATGTGCACCACACGGGTCATGTATTAATTATAAATAGACACTTTTATGTAATTTTATACAATTTAAACTTTATATAACATTTTTAATAAACTAGTATAGTTTGTATTAGATATTGATTCAATATTTTTAATTTATAAATATTACTTAATAAGAATTGTTAATTTATAAATATTAATGAATATCTCTTATCTGTGCACTGCACGGGACTCGTACTAATATATGTAGAGTAAAATGTAGCACGAACTGTTGGAGACCAGATTTAATTCTCTACTTTAGAGTAGAGTAAATTTTACACTAGAGTAGAGATAAAGAGTGGAGATGTCTTTAAGAATTCCATCACCACCTAACATAAAAAATAAAATAAAGTAAAATAGTGACATGTTTTGTCAGTGGTGTTCGTGTAGCTGATTGGATTGAACATGTTGCCCCAAGAAGACGAACGAATCCACGGGGTTGATCAATTGGGTGATGAACCCCTTTCATATGATTGCAAAAGGACCTTAATTATGTATAAAATATTCACATTATTTTGGTAAGGTAAACTATAGTGTATCGAAGTTTTTTAATTGGTTAGGCATTTTTTACATTATTTTAATTTTATATATATTTCATTTTAATATTTTTAAATATTTATAATAAATTTATTTTGTTTTATTTTCTCTAAATATTCATAAATAATTTATGATTGCAGTTTTCTTAATGTTTTGCTCACGTAGGAACAACTATGTGACATCAATTAAAACCAGCCATGTGGTGCTTACATGCGCTCATTTGGCAACTTAAAAAATTTCCGACGGTTTCGAGGATAAAAATTGCAAACATATATTTTTTTTTTNGTACATGAAGGAATCGTCTATACATAAAGATTCTATACATAAAGATTTTATTTTTCTTTTTTTTAAATCACCTATATTTACCAGAAAAAATATTCCAGTTTCCTCGAACAGAAATGTCTAAAAGCCCTTTCACCGTGTATTGAAATGGTATATTAGGTCCTTAGCATAATAGCGGCTGAAACCTGAAGTGGTATTTGCTTGTAGTTTTCGCAAGATCTAAAAGTAAAGGTACTCTTTTGTATAGTTGATCATTCACGTATCTTTACATTAACTATACCAGCACTTGATATATTTAACAAAATATGGACTGGGTTTATTCCAAGGGCCCCTGAGGGCCTGCTCGAGTAGCAAAAGGTGTAAAAATAGATGACTTTCTCATAAAAACAGTTCCCTTGTTCATGAGGACATTATTGATTTATTTCCACCGTTAAGACTTCCATTGATTGTTTTTTTGTACACTGTATGAATCGAGTTTCTTGCATGTGTTCTTCATATAACCAGGAAAATATCCACATGCAAATTTCCCTAGTTTGTTCACCAGTAGCATCCATTTTACCAATGGAGCTCTTAATCAAACCAAACGGCAAACACGACTCGTTTCAGCTCATAAAAAGTGAAGCGCGGCTAGTTTATTTACATAAACAAGCCAAGCTCGATAGCGGTCGAGCTCGTTTATTAAACAAACTGAGCCTAGCTTGTTCGCAAACATCTCATTTTCATTTTCTTTATTTTTGTGGAGTTTTTATTTTTCGCGAGTACACATTTGATGTTCGCAAACTCCTCATTTAAAGATTCAAGTTTATTAAACAAGCCGAACCAAGCTTTCACGAACCTAAACTAGTCGAGCTTCAGGCTTAAGTGAGCCAAGCTCAAATCATGACTTTGGCTCATTTATTAAACAATCAAGCCGAACTGACTCATTTATTAAACATTCACGAGCTCAAACGGGGGTTACTCGATTCAGCTCGACACCTCTACTTGAATAGAAAAACTGTGTGCACTTATCAGGAACATGTTCCACAATAAATTTTAGACACCACTCAAAATCCAGCTTTACCAATTTTCCTAAATTTTGACAGCCAAAAGATGAATTATTATTAGAACCAGTAAGGCCAAATGCACAATTNTAAAAAAAAAAAAAAAAAAAAAAAGCACTGGTCGATGTGAACAAGGACTAAGTGTGATGATAACTAGCAAGAACAAGACTCTTACGAACTGCTGGTTGAACAATTTACAATAGCTGAGGAGGTTCAGTATGCTGGGACGATCACAAATTCAACAGAGAGAATACACAGGATAACATGAATATATTTACAAAAAAATCCACAGCCTTTGGCCATAACTGTGCTGAGAACTAACCCTTAACATACAGGGAACACAATACACAGACTGATCTAAGCAAAGCTCTAAATATGCCCTCAACAGAGCAGGAATACGAATGGGCAGCTACAAAACAAGATGAGAGACACTGTACACATCTACCTCTATCATCCCGAAAGCCCTAGCAAAGTTCTAATGTACAATATTCGCAAAATTCGAACTGCCCAGTGCCCTCTTCATGATTTGCAAGAGAACTTTTAATCTTAGCCAAACACGAATCCGGCCCACAAGCTTCACTGAAGAGAATGCAAGGCGCGTCAAACATAAAGATATGCAAATAAGAGTTTGTTTTCTTTTTAAAGCAGGAAAATGCATATATTGAGGTGGAAGTCAATCTGAATTTGGAAAATTCAGCAAAGCATACTTTCAAGGTTAAGATCAGGGTCTTTTGACAATCTGTCATGAATCCAAATAAGTAACCAACAAAGATTTCACATTTAACATATTTCCTTTGAAATATCAAATTTACCCACTTTTTCAATGCCAATTGATAAGCACAAATACATAAATACTGTAAAATATGATGACTGACCTTGTACACTGACATCCGAAGCGAATGCTGACCAGACAAAAAGACCAGCAAAACAATCACAGCCGCACACCTGTTTTTACCGGCCTCATTTCAATCTATTCTCACCTGGCCCACCACCCAAATTCCCGTCTCCCGATTGAAGAACCTCCCCGTGTGGCTGTGAATATTGCGGCAACATCTGGCGCTGCTGAGAGTTTTGCGTGGCAGACCCACTAGCTTTCGAAAGCACTGACCCCACCGAACTCATATTTTTGGCCGAATTTAGAGTGGTTTGATCCAATAACACTTCCGAACCCTGCCACTGAGCAGCACTTGCACTGTCTCTGGCCTGGGGCAATGTCGTCACTTTATCCATCTCAGTCGAGCTGCTCGTTGGATTCTGATCAATACCGGGATCTCTCGTCTGTAGTTTATTCGGCTGCTGGGCCACTCTTTGATTAGGCAACTGATTATTAGTCACCGACTTTTGGTGAGACGTCTGCTGGCTGTTCGAACAAGCCACCGGGACATGGCCTAAATTGCTCTTATCTGTAATAGAGGACAATGAATGTAAATTCTTCGCTTTTTGTGCAGGCACAAATTGGACGGGACTTGTAGAAACCCCGTTTACGAGGCCACGGTCGATCATGTTATTCGGGTGGGCCACCGGGTTCCCTCTCCCGACTCCCTTAGCCACGTTATTATTATTATTAACCAGTTGTTGGGATTGTGTTTGTTGCCTCTGTTGAGGATGTGGCCTGTTGGCTTGCGACAACTGGTTCTGTTGCTGCCTTTGTCGTTGCTTGCTGGTGAGATTGGTCCCGCCAGCTGGTGCATTACGTGCAGCTCCTTGAGCGGGAGCTTGCTGTTTCGATGAATTCATTGGGGAAATTGACACTGGTGGGGAGACTGTCTGAGGCTGAAGTTGCGGATTATTTTGCAAGGTATGTTGGGGGGTCACAGAATTTGATGGGTTGCTTTGTGGCTGCTGAAGGATACGATTTTGCTGTTTTTTCTCTTTAGCCAGGCGCATTGCGTGAGCTTGCTGCTGAGGGCTGGAGGTGTGATTGGCAGTGGGCCCTGGGAAATGTGGGTGATGACGTGGACTAAGGGACTGAAGCTGCTGGGGAGATAATGGATGGTGGAGAGGGTATGATGGCACTGGTGGAGATATGGTCTGGTTAGGGAAAGGGGAACTCGACTGACTTATGTGGCGGGGAATTTGGCTGTTTACGGGTGGAGACTGCATTTGAAGGTCAGCAGGCATCATTGGCCTCTGTGAATCCTAAACCCCAGCAGGGTGGAAAATCAGATTAGCTTTAATACGTTAACAGAAAAACACAGATGCAACAGTAATATTATAATATATAGGGTAAATAATTTTTTTCAACCTGTGCTATATGTGCTTTTGGGAGTTCGCGGATGATCGTTTGGTCAAAAAAGTAGGCGAGAGTGCAAATAATGATGTATATGTAGTTCAGGTAAAAAAAAAAAAAATTAGGTTGAAAATCCCAAAAGCACGTATAGTACAGGTTGGAAAAAATTATATTACCCAAATATATATAGAGAGAGAGAGAGAGACAAAGGGGTATATGCATGACAGGAAACCAGCGCAGAATGTACAAAAAACACATGTTCTCCATTCAGAGCAGGCGAGGCAAAAAAGCGCCGATGCACCAACGATGGTGGCAGGCCCTATCTTAAAACACAAAAACTAGCAACACATGCGCTGAAAACAAGTATAAGCAGAAATCAGGCTGCAAGGGTAAGAGAAGTGTAGCAGGCAAACAAAATAAGTTTGGAAAAACATAGCATCTAGTTTCACCACATGCATTTACAAAAGCTTTGAGACAACGAAAGCAAATTAACAGACATAGAGCTAGAAAGTAGAGAATTAATATGCATAACATACTCGCATCATGTGCAAAGCTTCACGAGGCCTCAACATCGAGCTTCCTGCTGGACCAGAGCCCACTCCAGAATGCATATTTGGTGATGATATACCAGGAAAGACTTTACTTCCAGAATTGACAACAGGTGGCGATGCAATCCCTTGAAAACTGGGTCTCGCCATCGGCATACCTCTGCTACCACCACTCACTAAACCCATGCCACGTTCGGCCCCCGTAAGAGCACCAGGAGAAGAAGTGTTAGGTTGAGCCACATTCCTGGCAGAGAGCATCTGATTATATTGATTCATCCTCTGCTGCTCGTCAGCCATTGTTGGTGCAGGTCTCGGAGGCCCATATCTAGCATCTCTATTAGAGGCAAGAAAAAGAAGGGATGGGGGAAGGAAAAATTCAAAGAACAGATCACCTACTAGAAAATATAACGATTAAGGGTTGAGAAGGCTCTTAACAGGTCAAACATTACCTGACTGAAGAATTGAGAGACGAGGAAGATGACGAGAAGTTACTGCCTGCTATCATAGAGGGGGACCCTTGCAATGATGAAGTGGGGCCAGATGCAGAATGCATTGGAGTCACAATTCCTTGATTTGGAATGGCTAATCCACTAGAGTGCGGCCCTTGATACCCAAGAGGAAGCATATCATTCCCAGCAATGGTGGAGTCGCACAGGTCCAGAGGGCTTCCGTGGAGCAAGTGTTGGTAAAATTAGGAGAAAACGGAAAAGAGTTACTAGTCAGTTGAAACCAGGAGCATTCAATTCCAACCACAATCGTTCCAATTCCAATCACATCATTAAATCAACTGTGTATCTTACGTTAAAATGGGTCCTCCATTCAAGTTATTCGGACAAACTTGGGAAAGAGCAATTGCGTGAGAACTATGCGGTTGCTGGAGTTGTTTTGGATCCTGGTTATCATTCTTGAACAAAATCATGTCAATAAATGCATATCATAATCACGATAATACTAGATAATAAAAGGAAACATGGATCAACTAAAAGCATCCTCATTCTAGTTTCACTTTTAATTAGCCAGAAGAAGGGGGGATGTGATAGAAAAAACATGCTCGCCTTATCAGACAAAATTATGTATGTCAACATCACATAGAGTTCAAAACTTGTACCTGAGTTTTGTGGTAATGTTGTTTCTGACCAATAATGATGATCTTCTCAAAGTGAGATTTGAGGGTATCTTCCTCCATTGGCCCCTGCAGACGTTGAAATAACTGTCTCGCACTTCCCTATATGAAGCAGAAAACATACCAGTAGTTTAATTTAAATACATATTCCAGAATTGAAGTTATTGGTAAAATTGCTATGCAACGCAAGCTTTCACTCATATCTGAAGGTAGCAAGCATCTAACCAAGACACAACAAAAAAGCATTTCACCTTGGGAATTCCAGGTAAAGTAGAAGGATAAGGTTGAGAAGATCCAGAATCTTCGGCACTATCTGCTCCATCACCAGAAGTTCTATCCATCAAAAAATTGTGTCTCTCTTTGCACTCCTTAGCTTTCCGAAATATGCACTGCTGACATGAACATAACATTAAAATTTACTTGATAAAAATACATTAAGAAATAAGATTAGAATATGATAACCTTCATCAAGAAGGATAAAGATTAACCTTACCTTGAACTGAAGAGTATTGTTAATAGCATCACTGACGAGCTCCCAATTTGGGCCCAGGTCATGCGCAAGGACAACAAGGGCCTAAAATGATTTTTATATAATTATTAAGTAACACATGTCTATCATTATTCCACCATGTTCATACACATGTAATTCAGTAAATCAACCTGGTCTTCAAAGAGTGTCCATGGACTTCCTGAACCTGGTGGTCCAGCAGACATCTGAAAGAAATGACATTGCTTAAACCAGGGTTTTCCATCAAACGGTTTACGTTCAACATATATATTCAGCAAAAAACAGCATCAATGAATGGAAAATATACCTTCAGAAGCTTCTGTTTCCTACCCCGATCCCGTCCACCAAGCATTTTAATAAATTTATTTGGATTGGACATGTTACTCATTTGGGAAGTCACTGGAGAAGGTACAGACCCACCAAATGCTGTAATATTCTCAAAAGAGTTATCTTGTGATTGACGCATAGTTTTCTGCTTCTTTGCCATGGGTTTACCCAATAAACCTTCAAGCGTGACATATAGCACATCAGACATGATATAAAATGTATTCCATATGAACATCACCATTAACTTGAAGGTGAACAAATGTTACCACTGCTGCAATTAGATTCATGTAGATGACTCTTCCTCAAGTTATCTCTCTGAAATTGTAAAAGGGATTAGTATGATGCAAAATTCACTCCAAATACGCCAAATAATTTGGGGAACAAAAAAAGAAAACCATCCCTGACCAAAATAGAAATATATGAAAACACAACAATTGCCATGCCTTTTCTTCTCTGATGAATACAAATGGATAACAGTTTGATATATATAACGAAAGAGAATTCCTCCTGACTGTTAAATAGATACCACTTCAATGAGCTGACATACCATGTACAGAAAAGAGAAAATGCTATAAATGATGTTTCATGAAATAAACAGA
>BKCP01006071.1:2026142-2041299 GCA_008636005.1 Striga asiatica | reverse complement strand
ATATATTTATTTAATCGTAATAGTTAAACACTCATATCTATATTTATATAAAAAGTCATCCTATTTACTAGAAATAGTAGGCAGAAAAGTCAAAGGTAATTAATGCATTCTATTTCCATCAATTATTTTATTTATTTATTTTATCCCATAACATCGGTTTAATAAAAAAAATTCCATAAAATCGGTTTTAATGTCAAGCCTATAAATAAAGATTTGATCGGTCAAAATTAAATCTTTATTTTACGTCACTCATAAATAAAGCCGATGTCAAGCCTAAGTTGAAGGATTTAGTTGTCTATATAGTTATTGGTTTACGTAAATACATCTAATGTTTAAAGTTTGTGTAGATTGAAAATTCTTTCTTATCTTTTTACCAAAAATCTTTTCTAATTGTATGAAAAATCTGTTCTGATTTGTTCGTCTAGATGTAATCTGATTTCTGTATATTGAGATTTTTTCATAAAAATATTAACAGCTATTGTATCTACTCTACCAATTATAAATTAAAAATCTTAATCAAATAAGTTAATAGGTCTAATAAACCTATGCTTAAAGTTCGAATTATAAGAATGTTTTTCCAAGACTGGGGCAACACATACAAATCCTATCTCGAGTTGGTTCACCAAATTATTTTTACTTTTTTTTTTATTTCAAAATATGAAAAGTATATTTTCGATTTTTTTATTTTATTTTTAAAATTTAGAATTTGCCTTATTTCTTCTAGATACCGTGTATATATTTAGATATTTACATTATTTATATTTTTTAAACAAATTAATTTTTTGTACATTGCTTTTTTGTACATATTTAGGGAAATCGCATTACGGCATGGCTACAGGCATGTGTCCCGTACAAGAAGGTTTTTAATAATATATGATTGTTTCTTTGTCCAATACTATCTTATTGCACAATTTTCCTACGTATTATAAAACTTTTATTTAATATTGCATCTTATAATATAATATTCCCCAAATAAATATATCTCGTGTCTCGCAAGGGTTAAGTACTATATATATCCCGTATATTTTTCTTTATTCATATATATAATTATAGGGAGAGTCTACAGTCCCGTTACGGAACCACTCCGTCGGGATTGGTAACCGTTAGATCAACTATCCACGACGGTTACATGATGATCTAACGGTTACAAATTCCGACGGAATGATTCCATAACGGGATTGTAGCATTTTTCATAATTATAAACCTGGATAAATAGCCTTAAAATTGTACACCCCGTGCGATGCACGGACTCTGCACTAGTACTAAATGAAAATATAAAACTCATATTGAATTTTGTTATATGTTATATGGCAAAAAGTCTCCTAAGCCTGCCCGAGGAATTCAATCAAGTGCTGACCAAAATCCATACAAGTCCATGGTTCCGGCTAAAAAAAAAATGTATAATGAGCCCAAGGGAGAAACAGCCTTGAATAGGTCCATGTATAAAAGAGGCCCGAGAGCGGCTCAATTCCTTAAATAAAATTTCCGGTGCAGGCAAATTAATTCGTCGACCATCCTACCATCGTTTTTTCTTTTTCCTTTCCTATTTACTTTCTAATCACATTTAAACACTAATAGCACCCCAAATAACATACTACCTCTTCGGTACTCTAGTTGACGAAGACGAACGTCAACATAGGGTATTTATATAATATTTATTATTTGGCAAAAAATAAAAAATAAAAAATAAAAACTATAAATACCTTGGCCAGTTCAGAGAACAAACGTAAGAAAGAAACTAGAAATTTGAACAGATGGCCAGCCAGTAAAAGGTAAAGTACATATATACATTCATCAATCTCCATTGTTGTGCACCTTCTTGCTGTGCTTCTTCTTCACATTACGCAGCCACCCAATCCCTTTGGCAGCCTTGGAAAATCTCACCAGATTAGGCTTCCCAATCCCCAGATTCATCATCTTCACAGAAGAAAACTTGAGTGCCTGCAGACAACACAAACCTCCCCTGACTTGATCATCTTCGCTATCATAACCGTCTTCTTCTTCTTGTTGTTTCTTCTTATTTTTCATATTATTATAATCATTTTTCGCCTTCATTTTATTCGACTCGTTCTCATACGTCTCCCATAATAAATCCATCCCTTCCTCTTCGCACCGCTCGTCTAACAACTTGCACGCTAGAGACCTTTTCCACTCCTTCTCCATAGGATAGTGTTCACTAGCTGCAGTGATGTCATTTACCTTTTTAGTTTCGTTTTTCTCTTCTTCTAAATTCTGCATTCTCTTTTCTTCTCCCTTTTTTTCTTCTGAGACATCAATTTGTTGCGCTTCATCTTTTGCCTCCGCTTCGTATGAACCGAAAACGGCATTGTAAATCTCGAGCTCATTAAACCCACAAAAGTTTTCGCTCTCATAATACTTTTCCGGGCGCAATTTTTCTAGAACGGAATTATATACCAAGAAAAGGTGTTTTGCGCTGCCTTGACTTGATACAATATTGGAGAACAAGTTCTCATTGGGGAGAAGAATGAGGAGAAGAATGGAGGTGATGATGATGAAAAGAGGAGATAGGAATAAAAATTTGACGAGTTTGAGAAGATATGGTAAAAAGTAAACGAAGAAGGCAAAGTAGAGAGGGTGCGAATGAATGGCGGAACATAAACGAGTCAAGTTCGAGATGAGAACACCAGAAATGTGGATTTTTTTGGAAGTTAACCACTCAGACATTTTTCTTTTTCCTTTTTGTTACTTAGTTAAATTGGATATTTAGAGAGAGGGAGAGAGGGAGAGAGAGACTGTAAAATGGTGAAGAAATGGAAGTGAAGAAGACAAGTACTGTCTACTTATTATGGCAGTGAACATGGGCTATAATAAAAATGAAAGGAGGAATTATTGATGAGAGAAAGTGGAGTGCATAACCAACAATGGTGAAAAGTGTATAACATCATTTGCTTTTTTGAAAAGCTCTTTTTTTTTGGTTCTAACCACCACAGAAAGATGTCTCTTTATCAATCATGTAATTAGGACAAACCATTTAACTGTAGCAGACAGATTCTCCTTCTATAATACACTTTTTTACCAGCCTCTTCATAAATTCCCTTTCTCACCCATCCACTTTTTCTTTTTTTCCACTTTTGATTTCTTGATTACCAATTTCCAGAAATCCTCACCCAACTACAAAATACAGAAGACTGGAATAATCTAAATCAGTTCTACAAACCAAAATACAAATGAAAGTAATGAGTAAATTCAAACTGAAGTTGGAATGATTTAAAAGAGGAAGGTAAGAGGTGACTGATAATGAATCCTAAAGGCCTTTAGGTGTAGAATGGGGTTCTCTTCACATGGGAAACTACTCAAATTATCATGGCATTACTACAGACCAAACCCTTTTGAAAACTTCTGTAACAAAGGTGATGTGATAATACCCGACCCCAGTCCAACAACCAAATGGATGTGTGGACAAAGATGTGTTGACTATGAGATATGAAGTGAAAATACATATTTAGAAAAATCTATCGATATATATGTACACATAAATGTTTGTATTTATCTGAAATAGAAATTAAAATCTCGCCTAAAATTGCAGAATTACTAAAATAAGTAATTTTTTTGACAAAATTCTGAATATCCCGCCTAAATGTGTTCCAAAATTTTTCAAGAAAAAAAAAAAAAAATTAATTCAAAACAATTTAAAGAAAAAAATCATAGAAAGATTTTTTTGGATACATTCTATCCCGCCTAAATCTGATTTGCAATGAATAACGAGTGAGAAGAAATCTTATTTTCATTTTTGCAATATTGTGAGGATACCATTTTAAATAAGATTTTATGTATGTTTGACCATTTAAAGATACTAGTAATTTGCAAGTGCGGTGCAATAATTTATATTTTTATGTGATTTTAAATTATATTTTATCTCTTATATTTTTATGGTCTATTCAATTTTTTGTATTATTATTTTCAATTAATAAAACAAAAGAAGTCATTACATACTTAACTGTCAAATATAATATATATTGAAAGTTGAAATATAATTTTGAAAATAATAATATTTCAAAATCATGGTGAAAAAGATTGTATGAAAATTTTGGATGTCACACCTTTTATCATCTAAGTTCGTCTTGTTTATTCGAAATGTGAAATGTGAAAAAATGGGTGCAAAGAATTTGATATGTGAGATGTGAAAAATTACGTTGAGGGGAAAATAAAAAATTATAAAATGAAAAATTGAATTGAGGATAAAATAGTATTTTTACATGACAAAATGGCTAGAGTTCATCTTTTACAAAACGTGGCTAAAATTCATGTTTTGTAAATTTATATGACCATTTAGTGGTATTAACACAAACACTAAGGTAATCTATAGTTGAAGTATTCTTTACATATATAATATTTGAAATATAAAAATTTCTATATTACGTTCTCTTTCAAGTTCGTAAGTAGAGAACACAACATTTATAAGGGCGTAAGTGGATATAGATATATTGGTTTTGATTTATGTTTTTTTGGTTAACCAATAATAATTTTAGAAAAGTTGATTTAATCAGTTTTTAGTGAGATTTTAAGTTTGTAGTAATAACATTTAAAATAAAATAATTAAATTAATTTGACAGATAGATGATTAAATGTGATATGTAGTTAAATTATGAGTGGATGAAATGTAAATTAAAGTTGATGTGATATGTAAAAATGATTGATTGATATTATTTAATTATATTTATAATATTGAGAATAATAAAATTGAGTTAAAGTTAATTTAAATTTTGAATTGAGATTAGATTTGAGTATGGAGTCACACCATAAAACTCGAAGAAATAATTGTCAATCTAAATTTCAATCAATATTCATTCTCCTGTTGGGAGTAGGTTCATTCTCCTGTTGGGAGTAGGTCTATTCTCCTGTTGGGAGCTTTGATTGTGTTTAGTGTTTATGTGTTGTAGTTAGATTGGTTCTAGGCTGTCCTGGGCGAGATGCATATGGGTCAGTCCTCCCTTATAGATTCAACTAGTGGCTGTATATTCGGCTTTTTAGCTGTTTCTAGTATGTAATTATGTGTTTTATTTTAATGGAAGTCTATCGTTTTGAAAAAAAAAAAAAAATTCAATCAATATAATATTTATGGCGTATGTTGGTAATTGACTTGACATTGTCAATGTCATTGTACAGACCAATGTTCTTATTCTGTAAACCAGACCGATCGTCGAACTGATGAAGCTACTGATTCAATGGTTCATTGGTCCGACCAATGGTTGAAGAGATTTGACTGATATTTAATATACTAATATTTTTAAACATATGGAATATTTTATATATAAAATTCTGTTAATTAAATATTAAGCCAATTTAAAACATTCAAATATTTAAACTAACTTATAATAACTTATATATATCCATTATATTTATGCACATATTAAAAATATTTTTAAATAGATTAAAATTAAAAAAAAAAAAAGGACGGGACCAGTTTTTGTCCAGCGGTTTTCTGTTCATTCTAGCAAACCAAAACGGTCAATTGACCGGTTCCCAGTCCAATCGGTCGGACCGCCTAGTCTGGTCCGATTTCTAGACTGTGGTAGTGACTATTGTACAGATAGCATTCTTGCTCCAAGTTTGACGATGTGCCACCGTAAGTTACAAACTTGTCACTTGTCTATAGAGTGCCATGGGAAATTCAAATTTGCAAGCTGTGTAAGTTTCTCGTCATTGAATAGCTACATGAAATATGCCGATACAGAAATATTACTGAGTTATTTACTTCTTTGTATGAGATGGGGAATGATGAAAATATCAATATTGAACTATTTTAAGTAAATATGTATTTCCAATTATATGTAAGTCCAGAATCATAACCAAGTATTTCCGTTATTAATTATGTGATCCAAGTTATCCATAGGTGAAAGAACTATCTCACAAGAATTATGGATAAGCTACATGCATTCACTTCAATATTCTAATAATCACACTACACTTGTAAACAAGAATGGATCACAAGGGCTGGACAATAACAAAGTAATTCACAAGCAAGCAGAAGCAAGGCACAATCTAACAATCAATCTCAAGACAAAATCCACAAAGTAGCGTCAGACAATCAATCAACCACAATCAATCTCAAGACAAAATCCACAAAGTACTGTCACATGTCACATGCACCATGTTGACTTATCATGGTCCAGATAACTACACATTATATTCACGAAACGCCTAAAATGTTCTCATGAGATAAGTGAGACAAGAGAGACAAACTCGTGTGTGATTCGGCCCTTCGATCTTGTGTTGATCACAAAGTGCTCCGGGTATTTCCTTAACAGAACAAGGAGTCCATACCATGGCTTTTCTTGGGCCTCAGGGACTGAATAATCCTCGGATGTGAGGTACCTCCTCACACGACTATGATGCCAGACATTGCCATATTGTTCCATCAACTGCCCAAAACATCAAAGGTTGCATTATGAGGTCAAGGTAAAATTACGAAACTATCCCTGAGGTTCGAGCTAATGATGGAGCACTCAGGGTATCTTCAAATTAGAAGTTCTAGATAAGGTTCACAACTGCTTAAAAATACCTCCTAAATAGCAAGTTGAAAGACATAAACCAATGTCAGGGGCATATAGGGGATTTTAGCACAATAGTTCTGTTGTAATTTATACTGAACCTCTAGAGTGCTTTTCAGAATTCACATGATCAAATGGAATCAACTAAATGAATGAACATCAATACTAAAACTGAGTTACAGAGATACAGAGGTCATAATGGCATTAACATAAAGTCAGGGTAGTTTAGAGTTTGTTTCTACATGGGTAAAGCAACCCCATATATCATACCAATTAGCAAAACAATTGCCAAATCATTAAAAGGAAAGGCATAAACTATTAGAATGTATGCCACTGGTTTATCTTCTGTAAGGAGAAAGGTTTCATGTACATAATGTATGACGTCACCAGACTAACAAGGAGAATCAAGAATATCCGAAATTACTAGAAATCAGGACCTGGAAAAAATTACTCGAAATCAGGACCTGGAGAGAATGAGTAAGCAAGACAACAATGCACATTAAGGCAAAAGTTACCTCAGACTGAAGTTTCTCCATGGGCATCCATTCTCCAGGACCACATAAATCTGACAGGACAGTAGCCACTGATGATACAACATCCTTTTCCTCTAACTGAAGGAGCTGATTGTTGTCAGCTTCCCTGTTAACCCGTGATCGTCCATCAACGTTTTTATCTGCACGAAATCAGATCAAAAATAAGAAATTGAAAAAAGAGAAAGATTGCCTTTAACTTCTATGTCTGTAGCATGGATCATCTAATCCTATACCACAAACAAGGTCTTCAGCACAGGCAAAAGGTTTGCGGAGACCCTAGAAAGTGTATAGCTAATTATTTGAACAATACTTAAAAGCTGTTACTTGAACGAGCTGTAACTTTCTAATGCATGCTTTAGTTCACTTGCTGAACTCATCAACTGACCTCCATACTGTTTGTAACTTTGTGTCAGACACCATATCTACAGGAAAAATAAAATGTTCACATGAAAAAATGGTGGAGGATGAAAGTGGGTTTTCCATAGTGGCAGGCTTATGATTCCGACATAATTCATCAAAATTACCCAAATCACAAACAAAAAGAGATGAGGCCAGCTTGACGTCATGGTCTTATCTGTGCCTAAAGCATAAATATGCATCAAGATTTACTACTCATTATCACTTGTAACTGTTTACTATAAAGTGGGATGCACCTGTAACAAAGCAACCACATTCACTAGTCCCTAGACATGGACAACAAACTTGAGAAATTCAATACCCGAAAATGGAACTTGAGAATAGCTGTGACAAAAAATGGAACATGAGAAATTCAATGTACTTATAGCTGCCACCCAAAAATGAAACAGGATAATCTCATAATCAAACAGATCCTGAAATTTCAGGCACCAGAAAACTTATCCCAGGTTAGCTTGCAATCTCAGTAGATAAACGTAAAATAACTCACCCAATTGCCCTGAAACCCCTGCTTCAATCCTCCTCGTCCTCCTCCCCAAGTCCTCCTCCTCATTATAGTCTCCCTCATAATACTCTTCCCTCACTCTACCCTTCTTCCCATACACTCCACCACCCAAAACTGGAGGCAAAATTAAATGACGCTGCTGCTGATGCCGACTCTGATGACCATCGTGATGATGATGATTAGCCACGTGATGCCTGGGCCCGATCGGGCCCCCTAGAATACTCCTCACCGGAAGCAGAAAGTAGAATTCCTTGTCCCCAATCTGCAGAAGGTCCTGCGAGTCCAGCTTCACAGGAGGGTTGCCAGGTAGGTGGAGGACGCCCTCGACGAGGCATCCGTTCTTGCCGAGCACCTCCAGGGCGAAGCGGCGTCGCTGGAAGTCGTAGAAGATGCGGGCGTGGTGGCGGCTGATGTTCATGCCACCACCGAGGGAGGAGAGGTCGACGTCGACGGTGGACTTCTTGGAGTTGCGGCCGAGGATGATGGAGTAGGTCTGCATGTAGTACTCGAAGTCCTCGCCCTGAAGCTTCGCGAATCCGGCCTCCACGTCGCTGCCGGAGCTATTCGCCATTGCTGAATAATTTGGGGTTAGCAGTTTGATTTGTCCCAATTTGGGAGAATGAAAAGTGTTTGTGGACGGACAATTTGGGGAGCGGTCCTTTGCCGTGAGGTCAATTTGGGGAGAGGTCAATTTGGGGACGGCCCGTGACGCCCTAAATTTTCGCCTGTTTTACTTTTCTTTTTCTACCAAATAATCCGACTTTTTGACGGAGTGCATCAAATAACATTGTATTATACTAAACTAATAAGTATGAGTCACATTCAGTGCAAGAAAGAATATTCATTAATATTTATAAATTAAAATATTTTATTAAGTAATATTTATAAATTAAAAATATAGAATCAATATATAATACAATTATCTATACTAAATTTATTGAAAATATTATATAAAGTTTAATTGTACAAAATTACATAAAAATGTCTATTTAGAAATAGTACACAACCCGTATGGTGCACATAACTGATCATAAATTACATTATTTTCGTTTCAATATAAGTATCATTTCAAATTTTTTATTCAAAAATTCGATTTTACTATAATGTGATTCCATAAAATAGTTATTTTGGTAAAATGTTATCATATATTTAACAACCTATGTGAATAATAAGTATAAATATAAAATTTATATTGTTTCATTACTTAAAATAATTTATTTTCAAATAAACTATTCAAATAAAAAAATAAAGTAGTTGAGTAATTTATTAAACTATAAATAATTGAATATTTCGTTTACGTCCAAGTTAATATTGACCCGCAAGTTATCGAATAATTATTTTTTATTTTTAATAGCTGCAAGTTTTGTGAATATATTATATTCTAAATTTAAATCATGTAACTAATAAAGATAAAACCGCAATGTTTGACCAAAATGATTCTGTACATTAATTTAGGCGAGATTTTTCAAATTTTGGCAAAAAATATTACTCAATATAGTAATTACTTTAGGTAGGAAACCAAAATATTACTCCGGAGGACCTCGCACAGTCCGAAGCCCGTTGGAACATCGAACCCCGACGAACCACCTAACTATCGAGAAATCACATCTCAATGAAAGGCCAGGGGCACAGACGTGCGGCGACGACATAATGGCCGCGCGAAACGCCCCGCGCGGAGGACACGGCGGTAGAGGAAAACCGACGGCTAGGTTTTTTGATTTGAGGGAGATAAATTTTAGAGAGAGAAAATTAACTCTGTATGACATAATTTTTAGTTTCATAGTTTATAAAATTGTGCAAACCCAATTTGGGTTTGCATGTTTGTGCCGCTCGATCATCTAGAAACAATAAAAAATTAAATAAACAATAGCTCATTGCCAAAAATTACTACTCAAACTCCAACAAAAAATGCATTCCGAAGTTTACAAATCGTTATAAATGCGTCAAGAAATTTGCAAATTGCTATAGATGCCTTTATGTTAGAATTGTTAGAGCTTAGAGGACATGAAATATTACACACTTATACATAAATATACACACACATTATTATATAATAAGAAACTGGATACAATTTAAACTACAAAACGAAGCAGAATAAGGAATCTACTAGATCAAATCAAATTGACATGCAGTGATGGAATAAACATAGCGAATCTACCAGAGCAAACCATATTGACATGCAGTCATGGTATAAACATAGCACTCCCAAAAAACCAGAAATTCTATGGTGCCCAAAAAACAAAGAAAGGCAGCTCAAGTATTAATATCATTTCCCAGATTAGTTCACTTCACTGGAACATAGCTCTAGAGTCTAGACAAAAGCTAAAATGCTGGGTAAAGCTTGCAACCATCTCATTTATTATTTCAGAGGAACGCAGCTCTCGACAAAAGGTAAAATGTTCGGTACCATAGCTTGAGGTGCACCAGCAATGTTCTCCAACTTGCCCGTTGCATAATCAAAAAACATCAAATCAAGATGAAGAGACTCGCCAAAAATTATTTTATTATCACTCCCAACGAGGCTCCATGCCCTCATAGCACGAGGTACGTCGAACGTGGACACCAGAGACCACGTCCATATGCTCTCATCCCACACCCAAACTTCCAAACTACAAATAGGATCATCAGTAGGATAACTTAACGTGTAAACAACAGCACCAAGCGAACCACCGAATTCCACCAGCGTCAAATTACAATATGGTCTACTGATTTTCTCGCTTTGAGGCACGTGAATAGGACGTGAACCAAACTTCTCAGTAACAAAGTTAAAAGACATGATAAAACCCATCTGTGAGATATTTATCCAGTAATAAGAATCATTTACGCGAATGCCCCCACAGCATGGTTTAGTGTGAGGAGGAATGTTGACTGGTTTCCATGAATCAGTTGCGAGCGAATACAGTTCAGCTATCATATTAGTGTCCTTAGTCTTAGGTATGAGAAATCTTATCACCTTATAGTCCTCAGAAGCTGAATCAAACCCGAAACCAAAATTCGTCCAGCTCGACTGGCAAAGCAATGTTAAAAAAAAAATCTTACTTTTGTCCCCCTCTCATAATAAGTTCCTGGTTTTGGTTTTGCCCCAACACAGAAAGTTTCAACAAACAAAAGGCGCCTTAAGAGCAACAAAAGAGGGGTGTACTTACTTAGAATTTCCAAAGACTTCAAATTTTACATTGAAGTGAAAAATTGAGTTGAGATTGATTCCAAAGAAGTTGATATACTTTCCAAGGAACAGTTGATTGTTATGGATATATTCAATGTATCCAATTTATGAGGAATATAAATCTCAATAATTAAAAGATGCATTTCCAATAGTACCTTGGGTCCAAAGTTGCGGGAGATGGAGGAAGGATTTTGAGTTGGTGGGTGGTGGGGTTCCATAGTGCCTCCCCTGAACTCATTCTTGTGTCTGTCTTTTTATCGTATAATCCATAGAACAAAAGCAACACCAAACCATTGCAATTTGCAAGTAGCAACGGGGTTATGAAAAAACTTTGGATAATTGATATATTGTTCGAGTTTATGAGCCGTATCCTCGATCGAAATAAGCAACAAATTTAACTTTCCCGGGCCTCTATACTGCGATAAACTTGCTCTTATCCTTTGAACAGACGGGGAGAGGAGCGTTAGAGAAGGTTCTACACAAATTCAACAGGGGTTTCAATTTTGATCTAAGATTCAGAGACATGACTGCCATTTCTCTGTATGGGGCGCGCTCAATTGTTCATGAAGGAAAAAAGAAAAAAAAAACACTTATAGGGGTTATTGTTTATGGATTCAACTAGTTTTTATTTGGTTTGTTTCTTAATTATAGAAAAAAAGTGATATGGTTAGTTGTTAGTGGATATATTAAAATAATATTTAAATAAAATAATTAAAATTAATTTGAAAAGTAGGAGAAAAATGATTGGAAGTGATGGTTAGTTAAAATTGTGTGAGTGGATGAATAGTGAATTAAAATTGATGTGATGTGTAAGAATGATTAGTTGATATTATTTACTTATATTGATATTATGGGAGATAGTGAAGTTGAGTTAAATTTGAGTTTTGATTGTTTTTTTTACTGTACAAACTATAAACAATCGTCCCCTAAATAGGCTCTCTTTATTGGACAATTCATTACACGGTTCAGCCCAACCTAGACTTGTCAAAATTGCCGGTGGGGCGGGACGACCCGCAACCCGCCAAAACCCACCATTTGGCAGGGCGGGGCGGGCCGACCCGCCATCCCGACGGGCTTTTAAATGGCCAGCCCGGCCCACCCTTCCACGGGCCGCGGGCTAGGCGGGCTGGCCCGCCAATTTTTCAAAAAAAAAAAAAAAAAAATTGCTGCAGGATTGAATAAATAAGGCATAAGCCACCTGCTAGCCTAGACAATTGCATACAACATAAATAAGAAAACCACCTGCTGGTAAAAGATACACAAAATTTTTAAGAATTTATTTGTTTTAATTAGACCCCGACCGCAACTATGTTCTCTTTATTTGTTTTAATTTGTTTTTATTTTTTAATTTTAATTTTTAAGACTTAATGAAAAAAATAAATTAAAAATCATATATGAAATACAACATACTTATATTACATATATTATTATTATTATTATTATTTTTTTCTGTAATGACGGGCTGCCCGCGGCCCGCGCGGGCCAGTCCGTTTAGGCCCGCCATTTGGCGGGCCTATAAAATGTCAACCCAACCCACCTGTTTGCCGGGGTGGGGCGGGCCAGCTTGCGGGCCCAAGCCTATTTTGACAAGTCTAGCCCAACCCATCGAAAATAAAATATTAAAAATTGTGGGGAAAGTGTTTAAACATGATTTATATACATTAACTATCCTTTTATGTGTAGAATAAAATTTGTGGGCTTACAAATTCTATTAAAAAATATTTGGTATAAAATCATATAAAAATTGTCCACTTACAAGTGTTCATTCTCAACGCAATTAACATATTAAGCATCTAGAATGTACAATCGTCATGTGAAACACATTATCGAGTCAGATTAATGAAGTATATTATAAAGATTATCAGTAATGCTAAGGAGCTAACTGTTGGCTTCGTTATGGAGTCAATAGCCAACTGTCCCACATTGGAGTCATATAAGCATATAAGAATAATTCATGTAAAGGAAGTTAAAATTGGAGACAAAATATTAGTTCAAATACTTGAGGGAATTAAATCGTGTCGTATACAACGGCCTATGGGGTTGGATGAACGGGTAGTCACGTGAACTTAAAGTATTCTGTTGTATTTTTGACACCAATTCCATTTGTGGGCGATGACTATGAAACTCTCATAATCACACTTCGATGAGTTTTTTTCTGTAAAGAATGAATAAAACCTTGTACTTGGAAAACATCAGTGTTCTAGAAGTGTTCTAGAAGTCTGATGCGGATAGGTGTCGGAGGATCAAGAACGCATACAATCATGCGCGATGTGCGCGCATGAAGGAGAGCCGCACGACAACAACGAACTACGCAGAGACTGTGCGAGCACCAGGTAGCGCAATCGCGTGAACACTAGACAACACGACCGCGCGAGACAGCATGCGACTGGGTAGGACGCGCGAGGCAGCGACCGCGCGAAACCGCACCCAACTGGACGGGACGCGCGAGGCAGCGAACGCACGCAGAGCGACCTGAGAAATCTGCGCAAGACTTGAGGCGCAAGGCGGATCAACGTGTCTTGAGGGCCAAGTCAGCCATGTCTTCTAGAATAGCTATTATTATATTTCTATGCCTTGTGAGCACAGATATTTGATTATTATGGAGATTTTTAGGATCTTAGATATTTACTTTTCTTAGAACTAGACTTTATTTTCTCATAGGATTAGTATTTCTCTCATTAAATAGCTAATGTATTCATCTTCATTTTAATTAAGTAATAAGATATGAAAAAACACTATTTCGAGCACAAAAGCTCTTGTGTTAACTAAGGCCGTTAGTGCGAATTTCCACAAACACAAACACCACGATACACGATCTTCATCAAAGTCGCTAGGTGCCCGCTAGGCGCTCGACCAGTGCCTAGCGCTTAGAGAGCCTAGGTGTAGCCTAGAAATTAAGATTAAATATCTTATTTTTTATTTATTCCCAACTTGTATTAAATCCACACATCTAGTGTCTAAATAATAATATTAATATATTATAAAGAAAACATGATAATAAAATAATGTAATTAGTATTAGTATTTAGAAAAAAGCTGAAAACTTATCGTTGAACCCGCCTAGGACTGCCGAGGTCCCAGCCGCTTGGCTGCTGAGCCCGCCAAGGCTTATGGCCAATTTTTTCAGCCGATTCATGCAAATCGGAGGCGGCAGCCTAAGTCAATTTTTAGTACAGTGGAAAACACTTATTTCTCTCTTTCTTTCGTATAACTTCTCAAACTCTCTTTCCATCTCCTCACTCACACGTTTGGGCATGAATTATTGGATTGAGAGAACTGAAAAAATGTTGATTTATTAGAGTTTGGTATATTTTTGAATTTACCATTCAACTCCAAATTACAAAATTTGATTACAAATTTATTAACTCGTTTTATCTCCCAATATTTAAGATATAACGTCTGTTAATTAATTTAATTACTGACAATTGAATTAAATTGACTTCTTGTATATAAAATTAGTAGCACTCAACCTTTTCATTATTTGAAAGTTAATACACCTGCAAAGTTTAGCATAACAAACGTTTTGAGCTCATTTCGGGTATGTCATCAACCAAACACACAGTAACACAGTGTCCGTTAATAACTTTGCTTGCACATCATGTAAATATATTATTACCCAATCACCCAGTCTTGATCCAATTTATGAATCTCATTTTATGGTAAATTAAAGTAATAAAAATTAAATACATATGCCCATTTAATCTTACGGATTAAAAGTATGAGCAATAACTAAAGTCTAGTTTATTTACTCGGTCATTATAAAATAAACTTATCCTCCTATATACTTGATAAAGATAAACTTGAACAAGAAGGAAGGAGCACTTAAGCGGAGGATGGAATTAAATTTGGAATCAAACATGCAATTCACAGACAATAATAGAAAAGGTACTTACTCATCGACATGATTGCTCAGTGGGTGGAAGATGTTGCAGTGTTCGATGGCGGAATAGCAGTGGTGAAAACTTAGTTTTTACCGTGGGAAGCATCGAAAGATTATATAGCAGAGAGATTTTCGCAAAGGTGGAAAA
>BKCP01006071.1:2004331-2026123 GCA_008636005.1 Striga asiatica | reverse complement strand
AGGTGAATTTTTATAGGCGGGAAGGAAGGGGATCTCGAGAGGTAGGTCGACCTCGACCGTCCGATGCAAAGGGGGGTAGACGGTCAGAATTGTGAGTTAAGAAGGCGAACGGTTGGTCGAATAAAGCAGTTGGATTAAATTCGAAATGGACTGCAATATTGATAGGGTAAGTTAAACAGAAGGTCGCTAAGGGCCATTGTACTAAAGGCGAATCGTGCGGATAGTATCGAAACAACATTTAATGGGTGTACTGCACGAAGGCTGCACAAATTACGAGACAATTACATAGGGAGGATGTTAGGCTGATTGAAAGGACGTCAGTCAGGTTGACTTGACAAAATGTAAAAAATCTGAAATTCAAATTTTGATTTCAAGACCTATGTCTTAGGTCAAGAAGATTATATTGATTCAATAAACGAAAACACGAGGGGGTAGGTCGATCAGATAAGCAGCAAGCTCAGTAAGCAAGACCAAAGACAAACGAAGTTACTCTTATATCGAGTTATCTTAACCCGAACAGAGTGGGGGAACCAAATGCTATTGGATACCACACCAGGTCGATTAGACCCGACTAGCGACCTAACCTAATCAGGTGGACTGACAGGTCGATTAGAGATTGGAAACAAGGGAGGTAGTCGAAGCACCAGATTGATGGTGATTACACACGTAAGGAGGCTTGCCAACAGGTTGAGTTAAGGCCCTCGGATGGCTTGGTAGAAACTCGACCTGGAGGTATGCAGATCGACGAATCGACCTGAGAAACAGTGCAAGAACACCACAAGAAGGCAATCCAATTTTAAATGAAACTAAGCTGGTCGTATGATTAGACTGTCTAATGAGACAGACTAAAGGATAATAAAGAATATTATTAGCCATAGGTGGATAGAACCACATGGCCTAACAGAGAATCAGGCAGTTTGAGCACCTGGGCAGTACAAATGGGTAGCTCGGGAAACACGTCAGCCCATCTGGGCAGTGTTGTGCAACAAGATAACACCCATATATCGTGAGGTATGAGTATGACAATCCAAACCCTACACATTATATACTACAAGCTTATCACTATTGTTGTTCATCGTTTTCATCACTGTGGACTAGCTTGAACGTCGTAGTGCTAACGCCGGGAACACGTCTCAACCCATTTTGTAGGTCTAGGTCTTTGAAACGGTCAAGAAGCAGATCCAAGTCGTTCGAGCCCAGTCGAAGCCCTTTTACACACCAAAAATACAAATAATATTAGTAAAGGAAATATATAAATAAATAAAAGTAATAATATTATTAACGAAAAATCATAATAAATAAAAGCAATATGTATAAAGTGGTATAAACAATTTTTTTGGATCAAATATTCCCTTGTTTGCCGTTTGGCTGGAGACACATAATTGGATGTAGCACACTTTTTTATATTTTTTTTTTTCCTAGTGAAAACTATTGTTGGAGACTTTGATGTGGCACGCTTTTTTATATATTTCTTCGTAGTGAAAATTGTATTTGGACATGGCACATTAACAATTTAGATTATAATGGTCACAACCAAATCCTTGGATATGTCTCTTTATAATTGTTACGAATTGAAAATCATCAATCCAGCCAACCAAATAATTCAAGTACACACACTAGATATTTCAAGTACACATTAGATACGTTTCAGCTTATGGCTCAAAATGGAATATGCATATATCAATAGCTGAGGTACCGGGCAATGTATTGAAATAACTGGTAAATGTTCCAACACAGTAATGTAAAAACTCACTAAGATACTAAATTCCTTCAATGATATGTGTTTCAAACTACTATGACACCCTCATTGAAGCCATATCCTGTTATACAACTTGAAACTACTCCAGAAATGCTGTAACCTGTATGAGAATAAGCCACTGTTAGTCCTACTGATGATATTTTGTCTACAATCTGATTATTCAAAGAACAAGCAGCTTACTCCAATCAGTTATCAGATTTTAGATTCCAGTGCGAGAAGTATCTTCTTCCTCGGTCCCTAAAAACAGAATAAACAAAAATTGTGAAGATTGCATCAACGGATGGATTGAAATTCTGGAATTTCGAAACAATGAAAGCCTCTCCATGAGATAATCTCACAATGTGTTCTAAAAGTAATTTTAATTAGCAAACCAGGGATCAGAATCAGATTATTCAAGCAACATTGGAAGTATTTGTGTAAATGAGCAGAAATGAATAAGAACTGGTGGGTACTATGTCTATAATGTTGGCGAAAGTTTGAAAACATGAATCATTATTTACAAGGGGAAAATTGTTAGTGTGTATATTGCAAAAGCTTGACTTTGTGTTACGAACTCAATTCCATTTTGAATTAGATGCATGTTTAGTCAAATGTGGTTTTGTGTATTGCTTGTTACGCAAACAAGTTTCATTTATTTTTAAAATTGTATTCCACGGTGTTAAGCAGAAGATCATATTATCGGTGTCGGTGCCTTGTAAAGTATAAAAATAGTTCACAACCTAGACAGAATTGAACTAAATGTCTTGAACGGTTGTAGTGTAATTTTGAAATTAATTGATCTTGATTCTTGACTAATAAATTACGCTAATACATTACATTTGTAATGTATTGCGTGGACCGCGGAGGATAAGCTCATTTTGTACTGAAGTAAATGACGTAGGTCTTAGTTATTACTCGTATTCTTAACCCGCAAAATAAAAATGGGCATATGTAATAAGTGGTGGCTTATTTAATTCGTCAATGAGTGAGATTCATTGAGTCAATTAACCTCAGTGTTTTGGTAAGCAATATCGAGCACATGATGTGTTGATTATTAGTCCCCAGTACGCTGGGTTGATGACGTTCCCGAAATAAGCTCAAAACATTTATTATGTCAAACCCTATAGACGGATTGAGTTCCGGCATGATAAATAGGTAGAGTGGTACTAATTTCGTATCAAGAAGTTAATTAATTATATTGTCAGTCATGAGATTAATTAACGAACATTATATTTTAAACATGGGGATATAAATAGAGTGAATAAATCTAGAGACGAATTACATGTAATTCAGGGTTAAATAGGAGATTCAATAATATGCCCTTAATGGAATGAAATATTATTTATATGGATTGGGTGTAGGTGGTCCAGAACATAAGTTACTTAATCCCATGGGGAGTCCTTATTTACCACCTCCTCTATAGGTCCATGTTGTAGCCTCTATATATACATCAAGTCCCAAGAGAAGTCCACACACGCTATATACTCCTCAGTAGCTCAACAAACACACGAGAGAATATTATCAAGAGGCTCTAGAAAGAGACAAAAAGATAGTGTTTTCGAAACGCAAGATCTCATTTGTTCTTTCCCAAGATCCACTCCGCCGTGAGACTTTGAGGGAGCTCCGAGCAAGGCGTCGCCTACTAAGACAAGTCGGAGAGGTGTCAGGACATACAACATAAAAGGTCATCCGTTTGTCCCATCCAAGTCTGTTGTCTCAGAGTCGGCAAAATTTAAACCTTAAGATTCAATCTTAACTTTAAATCTGCTACGCTTAGGATTAATTTCTTAGATTTCAGATTAACACATCGATCGACGTTCTTTATAGAACCCAACAAAAACAACTATTAACCATTTGCCAGGTCCAATGAGTCAATGGTACTAGCATGTGGCTATCGCTACACGTTAAAGGCACTCAGTTCTATTTTGCTTAGTTCCTTACTGAATATTTCTTAGTGAAAATTGTCAGTGACAATGAACCAATCACCTCACAATATATCCCATGTATAAGAGTCAGTAAAAATCATATCCAATTCCAACACCTTCTAGTTGAGCTTGACTAGGCAAGTGGAAGTTCACAGCGTTCTAAATATAGAATAAAAATGGTAATATCTAAATGGGTATCTCTCTAACTAATACCTGAAATTTCATTGGTCTGGTGTTAGCCAGCGTCTTCGACTTTGCTCACAAACAACTCTAATTGTAGTACTTTCCCATTATAACAAGACCTCTAACAACTTGAAAAGAATGGTGATTATTCGGTTTGTAGTGGATATCATCTTCTCCAAGACTCACTCTACAAAAACCCAACCCCAGGACAAGGTGGCTTCTGATATGGCGACTACATCTTCCCTTTTTTGGCGTCTTACCCACGGGGTGGTGGGGAGAGATCTCAAAATGTAGAGGACAAGATCTGAGGCTGAGATTGCTCAGATGGCAGCAAGCAGTCGGACTTCCGGATTCTTGTCATGTTTTTGTGCCTCGAGTGGCAGGATCAGAATTAAATTTTGAATGGTAATCGCTTGGATGATATTAACTGTCCATAAAGGCTCGACGTGGGTGGAGGAGTTCGATAAGGTTCAAGCTCGCATTATGTTTTCAAAAGAGTTAAAGAAAGAGTGACACCCAGGAATAAAAGCTAAAATTACCTTTTACCATGAATGAAACTTAAAGGTATGATGCACTGTTTATTACCAATTTTTCCATTTTCCACCTTGTTTCTCCAAAAGACCGAAACAGACCAAACAAAATCACATTCTTCAATACACTTTTTGGCAATAACATCACACTGTCTGATGTCTGATATCTCTGCAACTTCCTTTCCTCAAATACTTACCCAAGGAATCTCCAAAAGCTAAACATGATATCACTAAGTATTTGAGAAACAAAGTGAAGGACCAAGCCCTTGTAGTTGACTTGATAAGCACAAGATGATACCTCATTTGAATTGAGTCTTCTTGAGGTTTGGCTAATTTTCAAATGATGGATGTTTAAAATAATAAGCACAACATTGTTGATTGGGTAACTTTAACATATAATAAGGGCGTCAAAGTCTTGGGCACGATCATTCTAAACCAGGGCTATGGTAAGCTTGAAAATATGAAAAGCTGGATTTGAGCAGCTAAATTACAAGTCTTGGACATAGAATATATCACCACCACCTTTGGTAGTTCTAGATTACACCAACTTCAGCAAAACAACATTTTATCATTAATTTGATACCAGACAGGAGAGAGAGACTAAAAAGCACCACAATGCTGGGAAGAGTAGTAGCTCTCTGAAGTTTCATGTCCCACTAAATTCCAATTTATTAACCATATTTCTGCATTCATATTTCTTAAAACAGCAAGAAATAGACAAATACATGAAGATCTAAAATCTTGCGACACAATATGATGCTAAAGTCTAAAACATAAAGCAATTGTAATAAAAGGCAGATTCATAACATGTAAAAAGGCCAGCAAGGAAACACTCACCATTGGTATTCCCATGGCCTTGAGATCTTCCTCACCCATGTGTACTAGGGCTGTCATATCGACCTGTCATTTCCCACAATTTTATTATCTGCAACATTGTTGCGAGTAAAAGACAGCAACTTCAAAGAAATAATATTAAACCTACTTCTTCAGCCTGAAATGTTACTGAATATTTCTCGAGACCCAGGGACTGCAAGAAACTATCCACCCTCTCAACCTGAATAAACATAATGCAAAATAATCACTGTGAAAGATCATAGCATTATTTCGAAAAGTTCTAAACAGAACAGGGCCAATCCCTAACTACTAAAGTGTAAACAGTATCTATCAGAAAAAGGTGCTATTTGTAGTTTACTTTCTGTTGAGTCTTTTTCTTTGATACCATGCCAGAGATCTTCTTTGTTTCTCGAGCCTGGATCTCACTAATGGCAGTAATAGTATTCCTATGAGGTTTACTGACGTCAGGTGCAGGCTTTGGTATCAAAGACGGAGGCTGAGAATCAATATGACGAGAATAGAGGGTCCCAGAGAGCTTCTCACGTAAATCCCTTGCACCACTGAAAGCAGATGCCCTAGTATTTTGTGTAGCTTGCTCCATGCTTTTCCTTTGAAGCTTCATACGAAGATCATTTACACCAACTCTGGGATCTAATGCAGGGAATGAATACAAAGTGAAACCCACATTAGTTGAATGAATACACTAATACAGAGTAAAGCCAGAATGATACAACTTCACTCAAAATACTTAGTACTTGAAAGTTGAGGCCCGTTGCCCTCGAAAAGATCATGCTCCCATTTGTCATCATCTTCTCTCTGTCTGCAAGAAGCAATTGAAAATTGATAACATGAAGTTGGCCATTTTCTCTCAGAGAAAAAGAATGACGTTGTGACCTCCCATAATTCTTCCCACTGGAAGTGCCCCATTTCATGTGTAGGTGTAACCAAAAGAATGTTGTTAGGAGCTTAACAGTGCGATGGGTTAACCCATTATGTTTTTGTTTTATACAAAAATGTATACTTATGTTGTGAAATATCATACTTTTATCTCTGTTGATGTTTTAAAGTATGACATGTCATAATGGATGTATGCATTTTTATTGAATAAGCATGTTACTCTAATGGTTATTCTATCCTGACAACAATGAGCCATATTATTTATTGAACTTTACAAAGTTTATACGCCCTCAGCCGTATCAAAACGAAATGGAATATCACATAGCTTCACATTACCTAGGAAATACGGAAGCACACACATCCAGAACAAATAATACAACTTGATCAATTGCCTAAATCAAATAACCAAAAAGACGTCACCGTCGAAGCAACTATTAGTCTATTCGCCTTGCAAGCAAAATTAAAACCTAAACCCAAACACATTAAAGAAACGAATGTTAGAAAAAACTGAAGGTTGACCTCTTGCCGGAGGTGGGCCTCCGTCGACTGGAACCGGCGGTCGAATTGCCGCTCATACGCTCCTTGATTGACCTATTAGCCTGAGCCTCCACTAGATCAGCATACATCGTATGGCTGCTAAGCAAAATTGATGACCCAAAAAAGTCGGAATCCGAATGCGGAAGGAAGTTTGTGATTATGAATATGCTGCCGGGCAATTGGTGAACTGAAGAGATTGTAGGCGCAGAGAAAAACTGAAGCTTGTGATTCAGAACTGAAGCTGTTCGCCGCACCTTCGTTGAGGGATTAGACAGGATTTGTCGTTCAATCTTAGCCCTTTTTCTTCGTTTGTTATACACAATTAAGGCCCGCCCGATTCCCCAAGGCGCGTGACCGTTTCTACTAAAATCTTGAGGGCATGATTGAACATAAAATGGATTTTTTTGTTACCTATATTAATTTGAGAAAATGTGATATGGCGAATTAGTAAATTTTAAATTTATATTAAAATAATATTAAAAAAATAGTAATTAAAATTGAATTGATTTAAAATTATAAGAGAGAAATGTGGAGTGATTATTACTTTATTTAAAGAACTCACTCAGGGCATGTTTGAAAAGGGAGATGAGATTATATTATATTAATCTTGCAAAGGAGGATTACACTGTTAAGATTTGTGAAATCTTGGGTTTGGTCTCCATGATTGCGTGGAATTAAAACAATTGACACAGTTCAATGTAGTGTTTGTTGTAAGTGACAATTTGTATGATAAAATACCATTTTACTGATTTACCCTTATTTCTGACAAAACATTCCACCACATCTGTACATGAAAATTGTCAAGTAATATCCCCAAATTTTAACCTAACATCTCGCGCTGGTGTGTGGCGACCAACGATTTGCGTCGACCGTCAAGCAAAATGAGAATCGGCAGGAGGTGCTGCGCCATCTGGTTCGCATGTCAGTTATTCTTCTATTCTCCGGTCAGTCGTCGTAAATGGGTGTATGAAAGTGGTTTACAATTTCTTTCTTGTTTTCTCTGATATCTGGGGTAACTGCTAGATAGGTTTAATTTGTAATGGTGTTTTTGGGGTCATGTCGGTAGGCAATGGTGGTGCACATGCCACCAGATTTGAAAAACAAAAAAGCAAATTTTGCTATGTTGTTGTGTCTAATCAATAGTCTGCTTATTCGGACCCATGTGCTTGTATTCAAAAATGTATCATTATATTCTCTGTTGTGAAGTTCTCTACTGCGGAGTTCCTGTCAATTTCCTGAAGATTCGATTATAGCAGTATCATCCTGTTTGGGAGGGAGATTAGACAACCAAAAAATGGCTGAGATGGTGTATTGTATTCTCTTTTCAGCTTTATGAGTCATTTACAACTCATACATTGTGTTCTGTGCTTATGCATCTATGAACTTTCCTCCTTTTGTATGGTCCTTTGATCCTCTATATATAGACATAGTCATTTGACAATGAAATTCAGACCAAGGTTGCGAGCAGAAAATTGTATTTAGTTAAGGAAAAAAAATTGTGATTTGTGACCTTCAAAAGCAGTTTAATGCCTCGTTTGGGAAGGGAAGCCACACAAGACGAGCTTCTTTATGATGCTCGTTGGACGAAAGACGTGGACAACCTCTTCATAGACCTTCTTGCCGAGGCCCATGTTGGTGGAGAATGGAGACAGGGCAGACCAAGCCCTCATGTATTCCACTACTGCCATGGTGTATTAGATGCAGATCTTGGTGCAACCTTTACTCTCAAAGAACTTCAGGAACGTTTCGATTTCCTTCACAAGCGGTTCCGTGTTTTTAGTTGGATGCTACGAAAACACGGGTTGCGTCATTGTGTGCAGTCCAACATCCTTACGGCACCGGTAGCAGTATGGAATGACATCTTCGAGGTATACCCTTGATATTTTTCTTTCTTTGCGAGCTTGTCCTACGTTTTTGTGGTTTTCATTATTAATTGAAAATGAAACACAAATGGGTATTTATTTGTCTTGCTATGTGTTGAAGCCAAAGTTCGAGGGGCCTCTGTTGTTCTTTGGGTTTTACTGACTGAGGTTGTTTAGGTTAATGGGTATGGTAAGTACGTATTAAAAAAAAAAACTTGATTATGTTTATAAGATGTGTATTATAAAACTTTGAAACGGTAAGTACAATGCAAGTGTTTTTAAACACATTATTGAGCCTTGTCAACATGAGGTACTTTGTGTTGTAAGGAAGTTTGTTGAAAGTTATCAATTCTGAGGAGTAATCACTTTTTATTGTCTGATTTCCATTACTTTTCTGTATGTAGTCTGACCCATTCTCGGTGGCATACCAACATTCCGGGGACCCGCGTTAGGCAGACATATGATATTTGTTCACAGAGGTGTACGAAGCCACATCAAATGCACCATTGGTCTTGGACCAAAATTCCACCAACGAGAATGATGTGGCTTGGTTGACCGAACAGTCCTACGTCTTCTCGCTTTCTTCTATCACTAATGCACCATTAAATGGCTCAATCGGAAACAACCTTTTACTTCTACCAAATGCCCGAGAACGTGAACCTTCCTCCGAAGGTTCAGTGAACACACACACACATGTGAACATTCCAAGGCGGGGGGGTGGAACACCGTTGCGTATTCCCCGACCACCGCGTAGGCCGGCGCCATCATCATGCAAAGGGTCTTCTAGTGATCCACAGAACTGAACTGTTGTCATTTTCCTTCAGTGTCCTGCTTTTAAGATTCCGTACTTTGTGGGCATTGACCCTTTTATTATTGGTAGTTTCTAATGTGTTGATGCTTGTATTGATGAAAGCCCGTTTCTTATTTGATCCTCGGTTTACCTTCATTTGATTCATGTATGTGTTCAAGAAAGTTTTGCTCGTCGTACATCATGTGTACCAAAGTTTTTCCATTGGAGATTGTAGTGTGTGGTATGGTTCATACAAAACTAGGTACTTATTTGTTTCAATGTACGATTCGCGTAAAAGGAATTCTGTTTGTTTTCAACTTCGGTTACCACTATGACATACATAGGCTGGATGTATTTTTTTTGTAAATGTATAAAGTAAACTCAGATTCAAATTTCATGTACAAATCTGACTTAGAACATAATGCTTGAAATTGTGTTTAGTAGAAGGACAACTTGCTGGTTTAATTAAAAAAGGCACACAACATGTATTAGTAGCTTCAATACTGACATAAAATTTTAATACACCACATGAATCTCCCATTACATGCCATGCACTTCATCTTACTTTGCACCAAACACACCAAAACTTTGGGAGATTGACTTATCAAAAGTACTTAAGGTTAAAGCCAGCCTAATTTAAAAATAAGCACACTAATGACCTAAAAAAAAAAACACACTTACGAAAGATAGAAATGAACAACATATACTCGGGACCCAATTACCAAAAAGAGTTGTAAGACCGTCCCTAAAACTTGCTGTAAGCTACACGGAGTCTACGCAGGAGTCGACATCCGACTCGTGATCCATTATATCCTCATCGGCCTGCACATCATTCAGCGGATCCACCCACAGTGGGTTTTCATGAATTTGGCCTGCAACATCCTGCTGAACTTCAACTTCATCCTCCATGCCATCTTCTGACCACACATCTGACATAGTATCATCTAGACAAATTGGATAGTCGTTATTCGCACCAGGGTTAGATTCGAGATCAACATCAGCGGCCCCTCGTACGTTCCACAGTTGCAGACAATGGTTGTACCATTTGAAGCCATTCGAACGAAAAAAAACCTGCAAATCGGTCTCTTGCATTTATGGAATAAATTTATATTTTGCTGTCAACTTTATACCAGGGTGATTAAAAAAAGATGTTAACCAACGAATATACAAATACCTCTCCAACGACATTCCAATAATCTCTGTTCACGCTAACCAAACCGCCGTCATCATGCACGCGAACTCCCGGTGTGGTCATGTAGCGAAGGAAAAGGCGGTAATGCCCCTGAAGACAATGGATTTTCTCCCGCACCTTCTCCCACGTAAAGTCCTTTTGCATGAGTTCCGATAGCTGACGGGAAATTCCGAACCATAGGGAATTTAGGACTGGTGCCCTGTCTACGTCCTCTGTTTCAGAACACTTTTGGAAGAAGAGACGATAGCAAACCTTCTCTTCCCCCTCGGTCCACCCCTCCAACCTGAACCCGTGCGCAATGTTTTCCAAACTCGTCATCCGATCCATCACAGCGATGCAAGAACCTGTTCTGTGAAAACAAATAAAAAAAAAAATAAAACAAGTATTAATACACAAAGGTTTTATTTAATCATTTAAAAGAAAAATTGGTTTAAGGACCTACAGAGCAAAGTGCTTTTATGACGGTGGGAATGATGTTGAAGTGCCATGCAGAAAGGTTGTATTAATAGCTGATGGTGAGGGTCATCACAGCACCAATTTACACCATATTAATTTTGGTTGGTAACCGTCTATTCATAGCAGTCAATAAATGAAAATCATGATTAACCTTTGGTTAGCTTCTTTGTGGACGTTTTTGGCTCATCTAAATCCGGCACTAAATGTGAGTAGTTAAGCTGATAGCCATGTTATCATGTGTGTTATGGAGTCAACTTTTTGTATAGACAACAATTAAACCATACAATTTTAATTAAGAAACAAACTCCCGCAGTTGGGGTAGTACTCGTACAAATAATATTAGTTACAGACAGGGGCGAAACCACATACAATTTTAAGCATCGTTTTCATGTCCCGACTTCGAGAACCCGTCGGCCCTCGTTAGGCGCAGCGAAATTTAATGGGAGTGCTTTCTAGAAAGTACGAGAAGAGTAGAAGCCGTTCGTGGTGTTTATTTTGCAATTCAAGGTCCCGAGCATTTATTTTGAGAACCTCGAGTTGGAGTGCACAAATTAGAAAAATAAATAAAAAGCCGTTTACGTCCGCCCCGCAAGGTCGCGTGAGATTTCGGTTTGCTGAAAAACGAGTTGAGACGTGCAGACCTTATTGGCACGATGCCATTCGAGCCATTTATTGAGTGTTTCGGAGCTCCGAGGATTTGTTTAGAGGAACCTGAAGTTGATGTATAAATATTAAAAATAAGCGAATTGTCGAGGACAAGTTCGATCGTTCGAGGCTTCATTTTTCTCGATTCTTTCAGTTTCTCGTCTATTCGAGAGGAGATATAAGTCTGGACTATCCTTTTTAATTAATTTCGAGCATAGTTTGAAGGTAAAAATCGGTCATCCCTTTATTCGAATTCTAGTTTCGCCACTGGTTACAGATATCTAATAAATTTTATTTGTTAATAAAAAATTAAATGGTATAAATTTTACATGTATTTATCAAATTATTAAGTGCTTTTTTTTCTAATAAATTAATTTCAATTTTAAGTAGTTTAAAGAATAAGATAAATTTTTTAAACAAAAGCACGTGCACAATAACGAATGTTGTACTAGTGTAAATTAAACCCAAACAAAAAATAATTATAAGAGTCCATACGCACCATATTAATTGATTTTTTTAAAAAGTTGGATATATGTAATTTCATAATTACCATTAAAGTAAAATTTAACGTTTTGGCACATGTACATATGCATTTGCACATAAACGATGGAATTCAAAAATAATGGACCTCTCCAACTAGGCTTGTAAACAAATCAAACTTTTTTGATTCGATTCGATATTCGTGATTCGAATTCGAATATTCGAATTTGAATTCGAATACGAATAATGTTTTATATTTGAGAGTTAAACGAATCCGAATTCGAATTTGTAGGTATTCGATTCGAAATTTGAATATTCGATTCGTTAACAATAATTATATAAATTTTATAAATTATATATAGTATACATTTTGTTTATAATATATATATATATATATATATATATATATATTTTGTTATATTCATACTATTTTTATGACATAAAAAGTAAAAACATCATAAATTAACAATTTTTTCTAAAAAATATAAAAAATAAAAATTATTTTTTATGTAATTATAATATTTTTTAATTATAATGTTTTTAAAAACGAATATTCTAAACGAATCGAATATGTTCGAATATTCTAAACGAATCGAATACGAATTAGAAAATAAGTTCGTTAACGAATCGAATACGAATTCGAATCTTCGATTATTTTAACGAATCCGAATCGAATCTCTGAGTATTCGCTTTGATTCGATTTCGTCCACTGGTCGTGGCATATGCAAAATCTCGCGTAATAAAAAGTTTACGGCATTAGTCAACACCACTCGTGATGGTGGGGCCCGTTCTTACTATGGACGAATCACAAAATCACAATGACTGATGAGCCATTTTCTATTTCATTTTATTTAAATGCTTCGCCCAGCCCTTGACAAAGTGTACTTAAGTTTGTAATTTTTTAATTACCTAAATTATTTTACACAGGTGAAGACCGTATCTGTGCTACTGTGTAGAGAAGGGCTCGATCCCACAAACCCACGAAGGATTGTGGAAGAGAACGACGACGGATTGTGGAATACAGTACATCGCTTGAATTCAGAGGTACGGATTCTCGGACGTTTGCGCTCTTTTGTTTGATATGTACAGGTAAAAGGGTTAATGGTTATTTTCAAGGATAAAGGTTTTCTTGTTTTCAAATCCGGATATGACGGTTAAAATTGGGAAATTGTGTACCGATTTTCCGCATTACAGTTTCTGATTTACGCGAAATTGATATTCTACATCTAAAAACCGAATCAGAAAAACACGGGACGAAGGTAAAGGGTTTGTATCATATATTTGGGAATTAGGGTCTCTGATTTTGGGATTTAGGATACGTCAAAGGTTCTAATGAAAACCACTTTACCAGTTATTCTTGTTTATTGTCTCACATTTACTTGTGCCGTTTTGATTTAAATTATCCTGCACCCTATTCTTTAGTGGGAGCCATTAAGTCGCCCTTGTCTGTATATGTTGTGAACATTGAAGCATCATTGTAGGGTTTGATTCATGGATAATGTAATTTTCTTAACTATGACATTCCAAATGTTTTGGTAAACAACATTGTCTGAATTGGTGTGGTTTAATCTTGTGTTCTATTTTAATTAAATTTGTAAGAACTCCTGTGATAGTCGTTTCCTTCATTATTTATAATCACTTGATTAATGTATTTTTACGTACATTTTTAAATCTTAGATGCAGTATGTATATTAAGTGTGGCTTTCCGCTTGGACTGTTGCTTGAATATTACAATGAATTTATTAACGGTTTATCTTTACTTCAAGACTTCAAAGATGTCACAGGCTTCAAGCAGTGCTAAATATGGAGGACCAAGCAAACTGAAGTATGTAGAAAAAAAATGTGCGGAATGCGGAGAAAGACTTGCAATTAGGATTGTCGGGTCCCGAACTCCGAATTATCAAAAACTCTATTACGGTTGTGACAGAGATGGGTTTATGGGTTGGGCTAATCCAATAAATGAAGACGAAGTCTGCACAAGACAAGAAGTTAACATGAGCGACCATGTCGTAGTGCATCGTGAAAGCTACAAAGATATGAAAATAAAAAATAAGTTGGAAGTCATTTTCAATTTATTGATTGTGATATTGGTACTTGTACTTGTAGTTCTTCTTATGATTGTAACGAAATAAAAACAATGTGTATGTACAAGTTGGACACGAGAGTTTGTTTGGTCATGAAAAAATGCATGGTTGTTTTTATTGTTCGAATTTGTCTATGAAGGTTATTTTAACATATAAATAACATATGGCCAAGGTTATTGTGATTGTGAGGCTGCTGAACTAATGAAGAGGTGTATTTTTTGGTGCATATAGGAAAGGGAGAACTTTTAAAGACGCAACAATGTTGCCTCTTTAAAAAACAGTTGGTGACCGTGAATTTTTGTAAACGGACGACATCCTTACGTGTGGCGTCTGTGAAAGCATTCTTAAGTAGGTACCCAGTGGGAACCCGAAACTTTTCATTGTTTGAAGGGAAAACTCATCTCGAACAATTCACATATGTCACGTATTCCGTTGCACAATAATTCTGATAATATGCCAAGTTCTACAAACATGAGCAATACAACTACATTCACGTACTCCGAAGTGCTGTAATAATACAAATGAAATTAACCCAAACACAGCCTGGTCATATGGTAGTAGTAAACGTAATAAGTACTTCCATACATCATGATGGATTCCAAGTTAGTGCCACCTTAATCGATTACAGGCCAAAAGGAAACAATGAAAATGCAGGTGGCAATGTTCTCCACTTCCAGGGTACAGATTACATAAAATGTATGACTACACATCCGCACACATAACATAAATAATACATTACAAAAGTCCACAGTTCAAAACGACCAAGGCAGGTACCCGAACACATACAAAAGAAACAAAACATGTGGAATTTCTGCGGACTACATAGGCCCGCTCAATATTTGGTGCACCATCGAGGTCTTTGCATCATCGTCCAGACTGAAAAAAAGATCCATCTCGTCAGGATTTTTGCTTAAGTACCGCGCGACGCCTACCCTTTCATCCGTTGTTAAGTGCGGAATTTTTTTTAGTGCGTCATAAACCGCGATTCGCTGCTGTTTTGCATTTGCTTGGTAACCAACACGGGTAGACAATTCCGAAAGACGGTTGTTTGTCTCTTGGCAAACAGATGAAAGAAACCCTATTATTTTATCCTCCGGCTCAACATTACGCTTTCTTTTTCCATCACGCTTAGACTTACCGGATGCACTACTCTCACCTGCTTGAGCTGAAAAAGAGTCGAAGTTAGTCTGAGGGTAGTCACATTGTTCCGGAAATTGGTCTTCAGTGGGGACAGGGCTCGGTTCTTCGACGTTAGTATCATGTAAGACATCATTGACCGCGTCAGTGAAACCTTGTGCCCCCTCTCCCGTTGCACGGTCCTTACCGAAAATTTCTACCCAATCGGCATACAAGGGCCAAGATTTATAACGCATAGATTTGGCCTTTGGGTGAGCCTAAAAGAATGATAAGAAAGAAAACAATGATATTGTTACTTTTCAACTGGCTCTCATTTCATACGCAATGACATGTGTAACTGGAATTAATACCTTGATGTAGCTGTCCCACACCGTGTCATCCCTCACTGTAACCATTTTCCCCATCTCATTCCATCCGAACCCCGTACTACCAAGCATATCCGAAACTATACCATAGTTTTTTTTCCACACCGTAATCTTTGATGATATGTGTGGTTCTGCTTTTATGGTCGTACCCGGGAATTGCTGCCGCATATGTTGTTCCAATATGGTGGTGTAACCGTTGCGAAACCCGTTGTCGCATTTCCAACCACGCGTCACAAGATCTCGTAAACCATTAATCAATGCTTTTTCCTCATCTGCATTCCAAACTCGACGTTGCCCGCTGGGCTGGGAATTGCGTCCCCCACTACCAGTGGATTCCATGCCTAACTAATGATCACAGAAATAAATCAACAATGGTAAGGTTAAAGGGTAAAACAAGAAAGAAACATTATATTATATCGAAGAAATGTGAAACAGTTATGTGAGGTATAAGAGTGTATTTTTCCACAGCACAAAAAAAGGCAAACAACCGGAAGTAGTAGTAATCACACATTTCAAACAATCGTTCAAATAAATAGTTTTCCAACAAACATCTACCAGACAAGTAGAGATAGTCTATATATGTTTTCTGGTACAGAGAAAAAAAAAAAAAAAGTCTCCTTATGGCCATCATTGTAAGCTGCAGTGTTCAACTACGCCCGTCCCATTCATTAAACATTGACACAGCCAAAGCTTCCCGCATATTGGTCCATTCACTGCTTGGCTCAACAACCTCAACATAGTCAGAGGGATTATTTTCCTCGTGGGTTCTCTGATGATTCATCATATTGTCAATCTCATTTTCCAGTGGGTCCACATGCATGGTCATACGGATAAAGTTTTGAAGAAGGCAACATGCAAGTACAATTTTATTTTGAGTGTCTATGTCGAAATAAGTTTTGCTCCTTAGTACAGCCCAGCGCATCTTCAATACACCGAAAGCTCGCTCAATTACATTCCGCGCTCTGGCATGTCGTAAGTTAAACAGCTCTCTATGGTTTCTAGGCATTCTGTTACCTTCACCAAACTCATCTAAATGATACCGCACACCCCTATACGGAGCCAAGAATCCAGGACCATTCGAGTATCCTCCATCACAAAGGTAATAGTTCCCTGTGTGTGGCAAAAATATTAGACAATCCTCACAAAATATGAAAAAAAAAAAAAAAATTATCCTCACAATTAATGTTAAATACTATATTGGATAACCTTTTATGGAATTGTATAAATATGTATTTATGTAACACTTACCATTTGGTACACGAAGGCCCCCTGGTCGATGAACAGCATCTCGTAAAACCCTACTGTCTGCCGAAGAACCTTCCCAACCGGTCAGTACATAACAAAAATTCATTTCTTGCGTGCAAGCACCAAGCACATTAACAGAAACTTGTCCTTTTCTGTTGCGATATCGTGGATGTAGACATGCAGGAACACGAACAGGAATATAGGTTCCATCCAAGGCTCCTAAGCATCCCTGTGATTTAAAGCACAAGGTATACCGGTTTTAACAATTACTTATGTTAATATAATAGGGTGCTATTTGCAAGATTTGTTGGATTTTCCTCACCTTGAACCATCTCCATCGCCAATCGGTGCATGAATCGGTAACTGCAGTGCTTTGGGCAAGGAGGATGGGATACAAACGCAGGACGGAACGAAGTACATTACGGAAGAATTTGCTTATTGTTTGACCGGATCGTTTGAAATCAAATTTCACAACACGATTTTTTTTATGGTGAGCTAGCACACTAAGAAACATTGCTACTTGCTCAGTTATGTGTATATTTCTGCTGTTCTTAAGCCCACCAACATGTTCTAACAAGTAGCATAAGCGGACGAAGGTACTTCGATCCATGCGAAGTTGTTCTATGCATGTCGTATCACTTTGTTCTACTAGCACTTTCATGTGTTCAATTTGCGAGGGAAGACGGTCTAACATACAATAGGACGCATTTCCCAGCCGACCTCTACGTCTACGAATTTGTCTAGGTTGAACAACCAACTTAAGGTAAAGGTACGCAATGATAAAAAACAAATTACGCAGATTAATTATCTCCTCCACGAGCAAAAGTACAACCGCATTCTCCGAATCTATGTCCATCATTTAAGCTGATGATCTAAACAACAATATGTATTTAGCCATGTAATCGATGAAGGCAAACGCAAACATTTGTTATACAATGTCAGTGTAAGTGTAAATTCAAAAGGATCCAACTATATCTAAAAAAATAAGCAAATAAAATTCTTCTGCATAGCAATTTTTCAAAAAAAAAAAACATATGAAAGAATTATCTCCAAAAGGGGTATATTAAAAAAAATGAGAATTTTAGCATATTGGACCAAAGAATATATGAAAGAAAACAACATGCTGCAAGCTGCTTTAGTATATTCAAAAACTTTTAGAAAGTAGTGTACGTGAGTAAATACTAAATAATAATACGCAGGTTAAGGTACCAATTTGCTTCTGCAGAAAGAAAACCAGAAAAAAAGAAGAAGTAAGAAAAAAAAATAACACCTTCTTTCTATCTTACATTGGAGCAAAATCAGACAAACCAAAAGCTTGTATTCTCTCTCTCTCTATCTCTTTCTCTCATATTTCATCAGGGAATCTGATCTTTCACAGATATATGTACCTTTTATTCCTTATTTCTTCTAAAGCAAAATATTACCAAACCTTCTTTCAAATGATTTTATCTCTATTTTTTCACCTTCTACTGAAAATAGTGTAAATAAAACATTAACAGATGGTGAATCAGTAGCAGATAGTGAGGGCAGGATCAACTTTTCCTGTAGCATTCAGGATTCATAAATAAAGAGTAAAGAATATAGCAAACAATTCCTCGGCTCATAAGAAGATGGTGAATCAGTAGCAGAGAGTGTAATATGTGAACTCTGGAAAATTCGATTCTTCTTCCAATTACCTGTGTCGAACAACGATTACGATGAAAGGAATCACTTTCTCCTTGGCTCGCAAAGCACCGGACGAAACACGATCCTAATATACCTGCAGCCCCAAAAAATGAAAAATTAGGGTTTTACGAAACAACCTATTCACAAAAACAGGGGAAAAGATTAGGCCCGTACAAGTAAAAATAACCCGTCTTTCTGTGGTAAAATTGGTTGTGACACAGACGTACCGTGAAGTCACAGCTGGAAGCTAACAATTTTTCGCCGATTGGTCTTGTTGCCAGAGATCTTCTGCGAAAGTGTTGGGGTGAAAGAGACGATGGGTCTTATACCTGGCACGCTGTAATTACTCGGTATGATGAGGTTACTTTCGTCCGAAATGTCAAATTTCAAGGTCAAAAATGACTTTTGTTTGTATGTGTACTATTGAGATGAAAAATATCTCTTCACAGAAATCAGACTAATTAATAGCCCATATGCAAGATTATTAAAATTTAGTCTCGGGCCCTGTCTAATCTTGCGGGCCTCAAACTTGGAAAGCAAACGACGGACTAACCCTGGACTGGGCGCCTAATCTTATCTAGTCTTGCTTTTCAAACATGGCCTCAAGGGAAAGACTTGGGTAAATGAGTCTTCTTTAGTTTTATCTGTGTTATTTACTTTTTTTTTTTTTTTATAAAATACTATAAAAAAGACAACCTAAATATCTAAAATGCCCTTAGTAATGCTCTATTCTCTCTTCTTCACATCTCAATACTTGGGAAAGACGCGTCATTCATGTTTTTCTCTTAAAAAAAAATCTCTAATCAATACATATCAATCTTGAATTCATACTGTAAAACAAATGTGTTGATGGTGGAAGAACGACAAAATTATTATTTCTTTTATTCGATAGAAGTTGAAAAATAAGTCTGAAAAAAATAATTGTAGGTAGGGTTTCTTGTTATTTTATCTTAATATGCATTTTGGTTTCATATTTTTTTATGATTTTTGTACCATTCACATTTTTTTTTTTTATTAATTGATAGTTGCATTTAATTTTACACAATGAATGTACAGTCTTTTTGATATTCGAAGGTAGATTCGTTATCTAATGATTAATTCAAAATGTTTACATTTTTAATTTAAAAAATCACATATCCCCAATGTTTTTAGTCCGTAAGCATAATGGCATTGCATATTATCTCTTATTTTAGTAACATGTGTTTCCGCAATTTCTCTTGTTCAAGTAACATACATTTTTTTTCTTCTAGATATTGATTTAACAAGGATGGTGGAGTAAGGATGGCACTTAGACGTGGAGACATGTGAATCAAGATGAAGAGAATGTCAATCCTCTTTATATTACCGACAACATTTCTTTCTTGAAGCTTGAAGATGTGGTCCTGAAGCTCATAAAGTTCGATAGCATTTCACTCATAATAGAATTGCTATCACTGAACCCGAAAATGACCAGATTTCCAATTCTCCCTATGAAGATCAATTTTTGATGGCAAAGTGAAATGGTATATATCTGTTTGTGAAGAATATTCTCTTTGCGTAACACTTATGGACATGTTGAAGAAGAAATGAACAATCACATTTCAAACGTGATTGAAACATTTACAGAAAATAATGAAACTCACAAGCGGCTTGAAGCCCAATGGGGAAGTATGATGGAGAATAGAGATAGTCCGCTCGAAAAAAGTCTTGAAGTTGAAGAGTCGAGAACCACTTTGTTGATAGAAGATGCGCGTGAGAATTTTTCAACAAAATATGCTATGGGTGGGAATACATGCTATTCTACGTGTCCGCTTCATTGTCCATCTTCCGTGATAACTCCAAAGAGTAAAGATTTGCAACATAACAATCTCTTTTCAACCAAAAAAGACTTAGTAAAGAAAGTGTTGTTGTTGACTGTGAAGTACCACTTTGCATTTAGAGTTGTCAAATCAACGAAGACCTTGTATGTTGTTTCTTGTATTGAGAAAAATTGTCCTTGACATTTGAGAACGATTGAAGACAAAAAGAATGAAATTTTTTAAGTACGTAAGCATGTTGGTAATCACACTTGCTCTATAGTGTGCGTCGTAGAGCTCACAAGCATGCAACGTATAAGCTTATTGGAAAGCACATTTCTGAAAAGTATAAAGATGCCAGTTGGATTTATAAGTCGAATGATATTATTTTCGATGTCCAAGACAAGTTCTGGATAATTATCAGCTACACCAAAGCATTTATGGCAAAGCGTTACGGATGTAGTCTCATTCGAGGTTGCCCAAAAGAAAGTTACTTGAAGCTCCTACAATAGTGTTACTTTGTGGGAAAAAAAAAATCATGGGACCGTCACTTCACTTAAACAAGTGTGGATGGTAAGTATTTTTCATGGCTTTAGGGTCGTGCATTCGTGGATTCCACTCTTCTATCAGAAGAGTAATAAATGTGGATTGAACATTCTTGATGTGGAGATATCGTGATACTTTGCTCATTACAACATGTCAGGATGCAAATCATAAAAATTTCGACTTGGTTAGACAATAGTAGACTCCGAGAACATTCCTTCTTGGACTTTCTTCTTTGAAAGTTGAAAGATATAACAGGTGATTCTCCAGATCTTGTTATAGTTTCTGATAGGAGATCAAGTATTCCTAGTGCTTTTGATATAGTGTTTCAACATGAACATCATGGATATTGTAATAGTGAGAAACCTAAAATTTGAGTTTTCAATGTTGGAATTAGATGCATTGTTTTGGGCAACAACCGAAGCATACACAATACCTCGTTTCGAATCCGACATGGTAGCATTATGCGATAACAAGGAGGGTATCTGGGAATACCTAGAGAAATCTGATTTGCACAATTGGGATAGAGCATATTTTAGAGTAACCCGTTTCAATATAATGACATCAAACAATGTTGAATCGTTAAACTCAGTGCTAAAGATTGCTCTGAAATTTCCTATCCTTGCTATGACAGTGACCAAAATATCAAAAGCATGGAATTTGTATTCCAAGATTTTGAGGTAATGTATATTTTCACTATACATTTTAAATCTATAATTTTGTCTATTCATTAGTTTTTTCATGTTTCTATACACATTTTTTTTTCTTTTATGTGCACGATATGATGAAACAACTCCGTCAAGTTTGGTGAAGAAATTTGAAGATATGCATTTACAAGAAAGCCGAGTTAATCAACTCACTTGGTTCAAAAAAATTCCTAATACTAACAGCTTCAAAACCTCTACGAAT
>BKCP01006071.1:1979149-1998324 GCA_008636005.1 Striga asiatica | reverse complement strand
TCACAACTTGAGGAGAAACTGGTTGCTGAGCCGCCACTTCCGCTGCTGCTGCCATCCTGATAAGTGATACAAGTAACAGACCTATAGAAACATTAATTACATGAGAAACCAGATCAACAACAATCATTTCACCTTGAACCAAAAATGCAATACCATATGCGCGAGGGATCTTCCGATCGGTTCATACCTGAAACGAATCGGATCCGATATGCTGAGAGAGAGAGAAACCGGCGTTGGTTCGTTTCTCTCTCTTAGTCTTAAATTTCCGGCGAGTGTCCGCAGCTCCGATGGTGGTGTTGATAGGGTTTAAGAGGGGAAATGAGGAGGAGCGATGGATCTCGAAAACAGAAGGACCGAAGATTTATATACTTATTTATATGGGTGTGTATATAAATGTGCGTGTGTGTGCTTGAGAGCAGCTAAAAATGGCCGTAAAAGAGTGTGGTCTTTGTTGGTGGTGGGCCGAGCCCCTCAACATTAATTTCTAATTTCTACTCCGCTATATCGCGCTAGGGTTGGTGATAGAAGTCCAATTTGGAGCATCTCCAATCATCTAATATTGTTATAGAATAAATTTTAACAAATGTCAATAAATTAAATAGATTGTGAATTATGTAAAAAAAATATTCAGCTTACAACTATGAAATTAAAAAATTATCTCCAGTGCACAATGTAGTCTAATTATAACTCTATCTACTTACCAAATATAAAATTTTATTATATAGTAAGAAAATTAATTAAATAATAAAATTGTTTGGAATTGGTAAGAATTATTCTCTCCCTTCTCTTCACTGACTAACTAGAATGTGGATGAACCACATTATTCTCTACATTGTAAACATTAATTATGTTCACAACCCTAAAGCTTCCACCGACCTAAGGATATCTTACCCAGCCCAGGGCGATGGAATTATCATGATTGCTTTTGTTTAACATTAATTTCTAATTCCTTATAACTTCTGATCTGGTGTTTGACCCAAACTCGGGTGCGATCATGGGAGCTTTTGTTTTCTTCTATTGGGACTTGGTGTGCTTTTGTTTTTTGTTAGGTTGGTTCTAGGTTACTCTGATGTAGTCCTTCCAACCTGATTCAATTGTGTAAACTATTTGGTTGTTTAGTTGTTTTCAAATGTATACTGTGCGTATCGTTTTGTTATTTATAAAATCTATCCTTTTCGGAAGAGAGATAAAAATAAAAAAAAATAAAAAAAAAAAACTCATTGGACCAATGAACATGCACTTATGTATCTCATTGGACCAAGAGAACTATTGACGAACCTATTACAGCTTTTCTTGCTTATTGGTTGTACTTTAAATTATTAATAGCAGACAAACTTTAAAATTTTCTTTAATCCCATTTATTAGACATATCAAACCACTTGATAATCATATTATTGCAATATATAAGGAAAAGTTATAATGTTAAACTTTATAAAAATATCCCCCTATATATTAATTCAGAACGTGCTGAGTTTAAGTGGCAGGCTCGCATGCTTCTTGATCCTATGTGGCAAAATTACATGCTTCATTATTTGGCTATGTTAGATTTTAATTTAAGTCCAATCCAAAAATAATTATGTCTGGATTACCATAAATATGTTGATTATTTATGTTCATTTTAGGTGTATTAATGTCATTTCCTATTATAACCATTGAAATATAAATGTATTTTAAAAGTTGATAATTTTTGTATTTTTTATTGGTTTTACATATATAATATATTAAATTAATCATCTTTTTATGAGCTTCGATTTGACATTCATATTGTATGTTTAAAATAAATAAATCATATTTATCTTTATAATAATAATAAAATTATTTATTAATAAATCATATTTATCTCCAAGGATTTAGCGGTGGATAGGAGTGCTTGGAGGCTACCAATCAACATCCCAGAACCATGACTTTTGCTCCTTTCTCTTTTGCTCCAATCTCTTCCTTTTGCTTTGAGCCCTTTTTGCGTTTCTCTTACCATTGGTTCTCTTGGTTTTCATCTCTAGCCTACGCCAACTTGGTTGGGATTAAAAGGCTATGTTGTTGTTGTATTAATTAAAAAAATATAATTATTTCTCAATTAATGTATTTATTTTTATTTCATATTAATTCAGATAGTGATGAGTCTAAGTGGCAGGCTCGAATGCTTCGAGATATTATGTGGCAAAATTACACGCTTCATTATTTGGCTATGTTAGATTTTAATTTAATTCCAATCAAAAAATAATTAGGTCTGGATTACCATAAATATGTTGATTATTTATGTTCATTTTAGATGTATTAATTGTATTTTAATGTCATTTCTAATTATAACCATTGAAATATAAATGTATTTTAAAAGTTGATAACTTTTGTATTTCTTATTGGTTTTACATATATAATATATTAAATTAATCATCTTTTTATGAGCTTCGATTTGACATCCATATTGTATGTTTAAAATAAATAAATTATATTTATCTTTATAATAATAATAAAATTATTTATTAATATTAATTAAAAAAATATATTTATTTCTCAATTAATGTATTTATTTTTGAAGTAGTCATATGTTATAAGTTAGAAAATTTATTATATTAACACATGTAACTCGCACAAGTAACAAATGTCATTCTAAAATATATAATAATATATATTTTTTATAAAATGTATTTAAATTTTAAACTACTTTTCCTCATTAGATTTAAAATTTAAGAAAAAAAAATTAACAAGCACCCGTGTAGTACACGGGTGTTGTACTAGTACTTTCTTGTTTACTAACATATTAGTGTTACATTAGCCGGTTGGACCTAAGTTTGACTAATCAAATCCACGAATTAGCTTATTTGATAAAAAACTTACTTGATTAACATTTTAAACCCACAACGCTAATTATGAAAACATAAAAAATTAATGTTTTAGGAAGAAATGATTAAAAATGCAATACAACATATGAGCTATAAAGTTTTACTATTTACCAAACGCTCAGTTGACAAACCACTAATTGAATCTGCTAGTCAAATTGGCTAGTACAGTTGACTAATACAATAAGTTAGCTATCAGTTAATTGGTCAATATAAACAAGAACTATGTATCATTGTTTAACAAAAATGTTATTTCATTGGTCAATAAACAAGAATGATGTATCATTGTTTAACAAAAATGTTATTTTTGTTATAATATTATGCATGCACCTCACGAGGTGATAATATATATATATATATATATATATATATATATATATATGAATGACTATTTAGCCCTTGATGTAATTGTATTATTACGATTATGCCATCAGAAGTTTTCCTATAAATAGAGGCTTCAGTTATAATGAAAAACACACCAAAATAATACAATTTCTCTATTCTCTATATTCTCTATTCTCTATAGTTTTATAACACGTTATCAGCACGAGTCTCTACCCTCTAGAGCTTGATTTGTAATACGAAGAGAGTATGCTCTACAGTTGCGTCTTATAAACGATCTTCTGTATCAGAAATCATAATATTACAAGTCGTTATTGGAAATATTCTTCAAAGTATTTATTTTTCTTTCAAATATAAATAATAAATTTATAATCTCATATTTCATAATGTCTGATATAACTGAAAGAGAGTTTGTTGAGCTCTCTCTGGATGGGAGTAATTATTTAACTTGGGCCCTTGATGTTGAGATTCATCTGGCCTCGTTTGGCTTAAGTGCCACAATTGATTATACATCCAATAGTACTTCCGCCCAGAAGGCGAAAGCACTAATTTTTCTTCGTCATCATCTCAATAAAGATTTGAAAAATGAGTATCTCATAAAAAAAGAGCCTGCAAATCTTTGGAAATCCCTGAAGAATCAATTTGAACAACAAATGGTTATAATCCTCCCTCAAGCGCAATTTAATTGGATTAATCTCCGTTTTCAGGATTTTAAATCTGTTACTGAATATAATTCGACACTCTATCGAATTGTCTCACAGCTACTGAGATTGCTTGAGAAAACTTTATCTACCTTTCATGCTAATAACCTTGTACTCCAGCAGCAGTACAGGGCTAAAAACTATGCAACACATTCTGAGCTAATTTCTGCTTTGCTAGTGGCCGAAAAACATAATCAATTGTTGATGAAAAATCATAATGCTAGGCCAATTGGGACTCAAGCAGTGCCTGAAGCACATGCAAATATTCATGAGCATAATAATATGCGAGGAAGAGGTAGAAGATATCATAATCAGCCACCCCGTGGTGGTCGTGGTCATGGTTGCGCACGTGGTCGCGGTCGAGGTCGCGATCGTAATCATGTCTGGACTCGAGGTGGAGGACGAGGTAATGGTACTGAGGAACCGACAGGTCGGAAAGAAAATATTAACATCGATAATCCACAAGCTAATCAAGATAAGCAAGTTTGCTATAGGTGTGGATGCAGTGGTCATTGGTCCCGTACATGTCGTACTCCTCGTCACCTAGTCGAAGCTTATCAGAGAACGCTCAAGGATAAGAAAGGAAATGCTCCTCAAGGTGAATCACATCACGCTAGTTTGCCTGAAGCAAATTTAGCAATAAATGATGATGATGATTTATTGAAACTCGAGCTGGAAGACTTTGGTGATAATATGTGATCTAATATGCATTCTGTCTGAGTACTGGATATGTTTATGTTTGGTTTCATTATGATTTCTTTTGTTCTCTCAGAAAATTACGGTTTGTTTTTGTTATTTGTATGTTGTCATATGCTGTGTTTTGATTGGGATTATATCATTATTATGTTTGCTTATAATATTTTATTTTTCTTTTTAATGTGAAATTAACATTTAATAGTTTGCATGGAGAAAGAGAGTATTTTATGCCTGGTTGATAGTGCTACTACGCACACTATTTTGAAAGATCGAAAATTTTTTCAAACTTTAAATGAAAAGAAAGGGAGTGTTACTACAATTGCTCAAGATAAAATCTTGATAGTAGGCCCCGACAGAGCTTTACTGACTCTTCCTAAGGGTACCGAATTAATAATTAACGATGCGATTTTGTACCCTGAATCACAAAGAACACTCCTTAGTTTTAAAGATATCCGATAAAATGGTTTTCATCTTGAAACTAAGACTAAAAATAGTATAGAATACCTTCTTATAACTCATTCACAAAGGAAGTCAAAAGAAAATTGTAGAAGAACTTCCCACTTTCTCCTCAGGCTTATATCATACTTACATTCAACCTTCTATTAATCATGTTGCATTGAGCTTAAAATGTAAAGACCCAAATTCATTTAAATTATGGCATGAGAGATTGGGTCATCCTAGGCTTAGTATGATGCGTCGAATTATTTCTAACTCTATTGAGCATAATGTATCAAACAACAACCTCTCTTCTTTTAATGAATTTATTTGTGATGCTTGTGCAAAGAGAAAATTAATATTAAGACCTTCACGTACTTGGAATTGAATCTCCTATGTTTCTTCATAGGATTCATGGTGATATATGTGGACCAATTCATCCAACATCAGGACCTTTTCGATATTTTATGGTCCTGATAGATGTTTCCACTCGATGGACATATGTGTGTTTACTATCCACAAGAAATCAGGCTTTTCCAAAACTACTTGCTAAAATTATTGAATTAAGAGCTCAATTTTATGATTATCAAATTAAAACTATTAGAATGGATATATAATGCCGGCGAATTTACATCGAAAGTTTTTTATGATTATTGTATGTCATTAGGCATCAAAGTGGAGCATCCGATATCTTATGTTCACACACAAAATGTTCTAGCCGAATCATTAATTAAGCACATCAAATTAATTTCTAAACCATTAATACAAAATTCCAACTTACCAATTTCATGTTGGGGACATGCAATTTTACATGTTGCTGCCCTAATTCAAATCCGACCTACTGCATATCATGATTACTCCCCTATACAAATAGTGCATGGTAAAGATCCTAACATTTCCCATCTGCGAGTATTTGGTTGTGCAGTATATGTTCATATATCACCACCACAGCGTACATCTATGGGTCCTCATCGAAAACTAGGTACATATATTGGATATGAATCTCCGTCTATTATCAAATACCTAGAGCCCATGACTGGGGATCAATTTACAGCTCGATACGCTGACTGCATATCCGATGAAACGAATTTTTCGACATTAGGGGGAAATAAAAGCCCAAACTTAAATAAATGCCAAGAAATTTCTTGGAATGTACAAAGTTTACAACATTTAGACCCACGCACTAATCAAACTGAACTTGAAGTTCAAAAGATAATTAATTTGCAATATTTAGCAAATAATTTGCCCGATGCATTCACTGATCATAAAGGAGTGACAAAATCATATGTACCTTCTATAAATGCACCACAACGAGTGGAAGTCCCCAGGAAATATAATATTCCTACAGATGCTCTACGCCAGAAGCGTGGGAAACCCGTTGGTACAAAAGATAATAATCCGCGGAAAATAAAATCTAATAAAAATATTGAATCACTCCCAAAATCTCCAGAAGAGAATCGTCCAGAAGGCGAATATCCTAGTTTAAAAGTGCGTTCAATAAATAATAAAAATACTAGGATTGCAGAACATACAGATCAAAATATATTGGGAAATGATGATGATCTGGTTGATGTAAATATTGAAGTAGCTATAAATTTTGTTGATACGGGAGAAACTTATAACAGAAGTAACAAAGTCGTCGACGACACATTTGCCTTTATAATTGCCCTTACCATCTCTAATAATTTGGATCCAGAACCTAAAACAATTGCAGAGTGCCGGAAGCGCTCAGATTGGGTGAGATGGAAAGAAGCAATTGAGGTTAAACTAGACTCGTTAAATAAACGAAAAGTTTTTGGCTCTATTGTGCGCACACCTCAAAATGTTATCCCGATAGGATATAGATGGGTGTTCGTACGAAAGAGAAATGAAAATAATGAGGTGGTGAGATACAAAGCGAGATTAGTTGCTCGAGGGTTTTCGCAGAGACTCGGTATTGATTTTAATTAAACATATTCTCCTATAATGGATGGAATGACATTCCGCTATTTGATATCTCTGGCAGTAAATATGAATTCTTAGATATGCAGTTAATGGATGTCGTGACCGCATATTTATATGGGTCATTAGACACAAATATATATATGAAAATCCCTGAAGGATTAAAAGTTCCCGAAATAAAGGAAAATGAAACACGCAACATGTATAACGTTAAATTACAAAAGTCATTATATGGCTTAAAACAGTCAGGTAGAATGTGGTACAACAGGCTGAGTGAGTTTTTGTTGAAAAATAATTATGTGAATAACGATGTGTGCCCTTGTGTATTTATAAAGAAGTCAAAGAATGGTTTTTGCATCATTTCAGTTTATGTCGATGACATAAATATAATTGGCACGCAAGAAGAGCTTAATAAAGCCAGCTCATGCCTAAAGGCGGAGTTTGAAATGAAAGATTTGGGTAAAACCAAATATTTCCTCGGCTTGCAGATCGAGCATCTCCCTGAAGGAATTTTTGTACACCAATCAACTTACTTAAAGAAGGTTTTAGAAAAATTCTACATGGACAAATCCCATCCACTTAGCACACCAATGGTTGTCCGATCCCTTGAAGCGAATAAGGATCCATTTAGACCTAAAGAAGATACCGAAGAAAATTTAGGACCAGAAGTTCTTTACTTAAGCGCCATTGGCGCATTACTTTATCTTGCAAATTGCACCAGGCCTGATATTGCATTTGCAGTAAACTTGCTAGCATGGTTTAGTGCTTCTCCTACGAGGAGACACTGACATATTTTTAGGTATCTTCAAGGTTCAAAAGATCTTGGTTTACTTTATAAAAATAACCAAGATATGACATTGGTGGGATATTCAGATGCTGGCTATATGTCTGATCCCCATAATGCCAGATCTCAGACTGGTTATGTTTTTCTCTGTGGTGGTACTGCAATATCTTGGAAGTCAGTCAAACAGTCCATGGTTACTACATCTTCAACCCACTCAAAGATAATTGCTTTATATTTGACTTCACGAGAATGTGTATGGTTAAGATCTTTAATCCAACATATTAGTGGGTCATGTGGAATTACAAAGGATATAACTCCCATTGTCCTTTACGAGGATAATGCAGCTTGTGTTTTACAAATGAGTAGTGAATATGTCAAAGGAAACATGACAAAACACATTGCTCCAAAAATCTTTTATCCACACGAGCTCCAGAAGGGCAATGAGATTATTGTACAAAAAGTTCAATCTAGCGAGAATTTTGCACATCTATTCACCAAATCTCTTCCTACATCTACTTTTGAAAAATACATTTATGGTATTAGTATGCGTAAACTAGGAAGATTATTGTCTTCAAAGGGAGAGACAAACTCATAATAATCCAGAAGATTAGGTCCTGAAAACTAAATGTTGTACTCTTTTTCCCTTAGCTGAGGTTTTGTCCCATTGGGTTTTCCTAGCAAGGTTTTTAATGAGGCAACAGAAATGGAATATTCACATGAATAGTGTAGTCTTTTTTCTTCATTAGGATTTTTGTCCCACTGGGTTTTTCCTAATAAAGTTTTAACGAGACATATTCATGGTATAATGAGAATTACTGGATCAATTGATATGATTCCTCATGATAATAAGAAGATATTGGATTAGTTGTACTCTTTTTCCTTCGATCAAGTTTTTCCCACTGGGTTTTCTTGACAAGGTTTTAAAGAGACAACACGCGAATACTCCAATAAAGATAATCTATTTGAGGGGGAGCAATGTTGTGCTTCCACAATGATCAGGTTTTGTCCCAACGGGTTTTACTGAGGAAGCAATGGATTGATTCTAAAATGATCAGGTTTTGTCCCAGCTGGTTTTACTGACATGTTGAAGCAGCGATACTTGATGGCCACAAGATACACTTCAAGATGTTTAGATTATGTTTTATTCGAATAATGATATTTAGAAAATAGTCATTCAAGGGAGATTGTTATAATATTATGCATGCACCTCACGAGGTGATAAAATATATATATATATATATGAATGACTATTTAGCCCTTGATGTAATTATACTATTACGATTGTACCATCAAAAGTTTTCATGTAAATAGAGGCTTCAATTATAATGAAAAATATATCAAAATAATACAGTTTCTCTATTCTAAATCTTCTCTAGTTTTAACATACATAAGTATTTTCTCAAACAAAATGGAGTGAGCAGTTAACCATCATCACATATTCATTCATTATTCATTATTCACATACCATATATCTGAAAAGGGAAAACCGGAAAAATAAAATAAAAGAAATTGAGAATGGAAGTGACATCCTATTCTGTTTCATACTTCAGGTCTACCTCATTATCTCCACTGCCTTTTCCGGTAAAATCAACCCTTTTTCCCCGTGGCTCAGTCAATTTTTCCGGCTATAATTGCCTGGCCAGCAAGCTAAATTACAGTGCAATTAATGGGCTGAGGAAATTTGGTGCCATTACAGCTGCTTCTGGTTCTGAAAATCGTACAGCAATTAATGGTTCCATAAGATGGCTTCTTGAACCCATAGGTCTATGTGCGCGTGTCCTGAAACTTATTGTCTTGAAGTTTAATGTTGGGTCTGATCATGACTTGATAATTATAGACTGTGGAGTGTGTGTGTTGATATTGAGGCACAGTGTGAAAACTCTTTAGCAGATTTCAAATTAAGTGGGGGTAATAATTTGTTTTCTTTCACCCCTTATATTTTGGGGGTCTTTTACTGGGAGTTTAGTGTTAAGCCTTGATGGGTACTGATATGCTGCATACTTTATTTTTATTTACTTTGCTCTTGAAATTCTTTTGAATTTAACTTAGTGTTGAAGCTTGATAGGATTTGATGTGCCATAGTTGAGGTCCCCTTTAAGTTGCATTTTGATTGGAAGACATGAATTGAGAAGAATATTAAAACAAATTGAATGGATTTGGTTTATATGTTCGAATTCTCAATCCAAGTGGAGGCTTAAGGGGGAGAAATTGAGTTGGCTTGATGCTTACTCTGCATTTTGCGTGTCTTACAAGCGGATTGTACACTCGAGAACTCAATGATAGTTTGATTAGATTTTCTTGGTTTTTGAAAATACGAGCTTTAGTATTCCTATTATTAACCGGTCTATGGCCTTGCTGCTATTCTTCAGTACTCAAATATTTGTGTTTTTGTTTTACAGGTAATGGCGATACAAGGCACATAGGTTACAAAATTCCCATGCCTGGTACATTTGAGATAGATTCTGTAAGTATGTGAACAACGTTGAGAATCCCGTGCTTGATTTCAATATTTTCTAAGTGAACCCTTTTTTTCTTTGGACATGATTTAGAATGTAGTCACAGTTGGACGTGTGGGTGATAAGGCAGATATTGTGATTTCTGTGCCGACAGGTAGTCAATATATATTTATGATTCGAGTCATTCTTCATATTTTTCTTGAGCCCAAATGGCATATCATATTTCTGGTTTTGAGAAAAATATCAACAAAAGTCAAAAATACTTTTACCACATATTCTCATAAGACACCCTCCTTTTACTCCATTTCAACTTTTAGCTTCTTATACTGAAGCTTTTAACCACTCCTTTTTTCGCCTTAATTTGTTCCTCTGCACGCAATATAGTTTCTGCTGTGCATGCCCGGATTCAAAAGACAGAAGAAAATCTGTTGATTACGGATTTAGACAGCACAAATGGTACATTCATAGGCGAAAAAAGGCTCCAACCTGGAGTGGTCTACCCTGCATCACCAGGAAATCTTGTCACATTTGGTATGATCACTCTTTTACTATGATTTTTAACTACCAAAACACCTATTTAGGCTGAGGCTCGTCTAATTACTAAAAAAGTAACTATTATCTTTATTTACTTAACAGATAATCGTCACGCATTAATTGTGGCATTCTTTCTTAAATTCAATAATGTTACTACTAATGTTGTTCTCTGACTGCATATTTCTACTATTTTGGTAGTGAGCCCTCATGATTTTATGCCTAACAAGTCTGACTGGAAAAAAGCGATCCATTGTTCCTGAATAATAAATATTTCTCGGTTTCTGTGTATACATTTATTCGCCAGGCGACACAAATTTAGCAATATTCCGAGTCTATAAGCTTCGGGAAGAGGAGCTTAGTACTGAGCCGGAGGAATCTGGAGCTGGTTCAGAGAATGAGTCAGCAAGCTAATTAGAGACTGCAAGCTGATTTTGTGTATCATTTTTTTTTCACAGAACATAAATGTTTATTCAAACATTTGTGATGGATTTTACTGAACAAACTCACGTCATAGCTTTCTGCAGTTTTGGGGACCAGGAGAGTTTTCACATATTCGATCTTTTACTCTTTATTCTCCATCGATATTTGGGTGAAATATTATGTGCATCAATAGACTCTGCATAAATTCATTGTTGGAAATAGTTATCATACGAGATGCATTTTCTTTTTAACCGCAAAAAAGTGATGTCATTGAGATTTTTTACACTATGCACCAAATATCCTTTAACCGTTTTGTTCCCTTTTGAACATTTCATAAGTNCTCAAGAGCCGTTACAAAAAATAAACAAAAAAGCTGGAAAAAAAATAAATAAAGAAAGCTCAAAAAGAGCTGTTGACAAAACAACAAAAAAGGCAGCTAAAAAAGAAAAAAAAATTAAATAAGGCTCAAAAGAGGCGTTAAGGGCATTGAACGGTAATATGGGGCCCACAAATGAATGAATTGCTGTATTGGTTGGATGGGGCCAAATCCATTTAAATGATCCAAATGACTGCATTGATGCATGTGCCCTAATGGTATACCTTCTGTTTCATTTTAAAATACAACTAGTATTCAACACTGTGCATTTGCACAGATATAAATAAAATTAAAAATTATATGTTACATTTATGTATATAATATTAGAATTATAAATTATATAATAGTATTATATGTTAAAATTTGGTCATTGGTTAAAATAAATAGTACACACGATTTGATTGTATACGAATCACTATATTGATTGCATAAATGTAATAAATATATACTTTTTATAATTTTGAGTGATCATGACCAATTAATTAGTTGAAAAATATTACATTTATTATAACAATTGCTTATGTGATTTTAAGAAATTTTACTATGACATAAAAAAAAATTAATTTATCAATAAACAACATCTTCATCATATAAAAAAATATTGATTTTAGTGTAAAATATAATTTTATGTAACTTTCATATATTATTTAGTATAAAATATAATTACTAATTTTAATATTAAATATTATATTATTCAATAAAAAATATAATTATTAATCAATTAACATAAAATATAATGGTTTTGTCTTAATTAACCCAAAAAAATGTAATGAAATATTTTCTTATTAATGAGATTGGGTGTAGTAATGCCACATAAATAAAATTTATTAGGTTCTATTTATTAGGTTTTATTAATGATTTGTCACACAGGTAAAATTTATTAGGTAAAATTTATTGCTTAGCTAGCAATTATATATATATAGATATTTTAAAAATAAAAAAGAAAAAAGAAGTATAATATTTATCATAAAACTATAATGGACGACCAACACTATTGGACTTACTACTAGCAAAAACAATCTTGTCTCCAACGAGCTGATTGCTAAATCAATTTTTAAAAGATAAAATTGTCGCAACTAAAAAGCTGATTCATACCAGTGGTCAATGTTGGCCAATACGCAAGGGCTCCTATCTTCATATGTCATTATTCTTTAGATTAGTTGAAATCACTCTGTCAAAGAGGCAGGAATATAACAATTGGTCTGCTAATTATTGATGCCTATCTAATTCGTTAGATTCAGATGCAATAAAATAATCACAAAGGCCTAAACCAAGAAAATCAAACATGGCAAGCACGCTTTCACAAAGCTTTCTGATCCAAACACATCCACAGTAGGATGAAAACAATTTCCGAACAGTAAGGTCCACCAAAATCAACGACCTTTCCTTTTGTATTGAATTCAGTAATAACAAGATAAAATGGATACAAGATCTAAAAATCTAAGCCAAAATCCAAATTAACCTGAAACTACACTACTCAAGCAGCTGTTTCTTTCTTTAGCTTGGCGAGCTCTTGGTTAACAACACCAGCCCTCTGCAAATGTCAAGCACGATAATTTATATTCCTTATAGGAACATCAGGCAATAAACAATAAACAATCGTGATCTACAGAAAAATTTAGCCATACTCAATTTTAAAAGATTTTTCACAAGAGAATTCCTTGATTGCAAGTGAAGTTTTTCAGTAGAGATACAACTCAGCTACTACAACTCAGCTACCTATAAGCACTGATGTAATCGAACCGAACGAGCTAAGCTTAGGCGTTTCGAGCTCGTGTTCGGTTATATTTGAACAGTGTACGTGTTCGTTCGTTTATTTCTCGAAGAAAAAATTATGTTCGAGCTCGTTCGTTAATTGTTCGTCGAAGTTCGAATAATTTAGGACATAAACTTTTTAAATATATTTGATTAACTCGAAATTTGTTCGGTCGAAATCAAAAATAAAAAAAAAAAAAAATTAGATTATTGATTTTTATTAAAAATAATTTGTAAATATAAAAAATAAAATAAAATTATATTAAATTAATATTCGCGAACATTATCGAACATTCGCGAACGAGATCGGGTTCGTTCGATTATTAAAGCCTGATTTTATGTTCAAACTCTGCTCGATTAACAAACGAACGAGCTTTTGTCGAACACAAACTCGAACGAACTTTTGTTCGCGAACGTTCGGTCCGTTAACAACCCTACCTACCTTACCAGTAAGTTTTAAAATCTGTCACTTTGATAGGTATACAATTTCAATAGAAGAATATCACATCAACTATGTCTGTCTCGTTACCACTACAAAATAAAAGCTATCTGAACCATAGTTGTAAAAATTGGACAAGACTTGGCAAATTCAAATTCAATCCAACAATTGGGTCACTGACTAGTAAAATTGGTGAAAGCTGGTTAAAACCGGTCGAAACTGGCAGGTCAGACCTTTTGTTATAAAAATATTTTCCATAACTTTTTAACATAAATAAAATACATATTAAAATATATTGGGCATGCAACATTTAGTATAGGCATTTGAATATTCTCTAAATATTTAGTTAATGAAGTTTTCATATATAAAATTTATTACTTCAGCATTATGACTTTGAAAATTAATAATAATTTAAACACCAGCCCAACCAATTCTACCACTGATCTGATCACATCACCATTGAACTTGTAGTTTGAGAACCATGCTGGTTCTCAAAACATATCTGATTATCTATGGTTAAGTTGGTCTATGTTATTTTAAGCTTGCCGTTCCTACTTTCATTATCTTCTTCACCCGTAATATCTTCTTATTATCTTTACTCAATACTAGTAGTCTAGTACTCCAAAAAAAAATGCAGAACATAAGCCAAAATGTTAGATCACGTTTCACATACCTTGATCTTAGCTAGCATCAGTTTGAACCGATCAAAATCATTAAGTGCAGCCCTTCTCTTCTGAACAATAAGTTTCCTCCCCCATGAACTCTTTTCCCATCTTCCTTTCACATCTGCCATAAGAATCACAATATTTTCGTATAATTATCAAATACAATAATCACAAAAGTAAACACTTTAAACATATTAAAAACACCAACCAGCAGCCTCCATAGCAGCTATAAGAGTCTTCTTCTTGGGAACCCTCTTTACATCAATCTTGATGTCTGTCAGCGAAAGCCTCTTGAAATTCATCTGGCTCCTTACCATATCAGGGGCATCAACAAGAGCCTGCAGAACGGATTGTATCATCATATATTAATTGTATGGCACGCACACAAAAATAAAAATAAAATGAACAAACAAAATAAATTCATACTTCTTGGACAATCCACAACATTAAATTCATACTAAAATGGATTAAAACCACTATGCAGATAAATTAACGCCAAATAATAACAGTCAAAAAGGATATTTTAAATCGCCAGATTGTTTACTCAAAGAAATCCGTAAACTCAACTGAATTCTTGGTTCACGTTATAAACTAAAACCCACAAAGCTGAATCTAACGGAAAAAATAATATATTGTCAGGATCCTACTCAGAAATACACGCAAACAAGAAAGACCATGGCTAACAACAACACACACACACACACAAAAGTCGAAAATAAAACAAGCAAAAATCCCAGTATGAAGTTAATACAAACCAATAAGTCCCAACAGCATTCACATTTCCATCATGCAGAAAAAATGACAAAAAATGGCAGTAAAAAATAGGGAAAAGATATACCATCAGAGTGAAAATTTAGAATCGATAAAACATTAATTTTTGTTCTTACTCACACAGAAACAAAACAATTTAGGCTCTTACCCTGTTCTGATCGATAACGTCAACAATGACGACAAGCTTTCCATAGTCCTTGCCGTAGTTGACGAGGGCCACCCTTCCGATCTCAACGTACCTCTTGAACGGCTATAAATAAAAGGGATTACAAAAGTAGAGATCAAAATCCAGAAATTTTGAAACTTAGAAGGGTAGTAATGAAACAAGAGAAGACCATTTTCAGGTAGCTCACCATATTTGGAGAGAGGGTGTGTGCTACTGAGCCGTCCGAGAAGAGGCTGGACGAATGAGTTTGAGCGAGGGAACAATAAAACGATGTGTAGGGGTTAGAAGCAAAGCTAGGGTTTTTTATGGACCCAAATGGAGTTGGGCGTGCAAACCTGTTATGGTGGATTGGCGGCCCTTGCTCCTTGGGCTTGTGTGTTGGGCCATTTCACATGTCAATCTTATTGGTAGATGTGTGGAAAATAAGGGATAAAATGGCATAGTATGACTACTTTAGTTTTTTATTTATTTTTTAGCAAGTCATATTATTTCTTTATATTTTTGTATCTTTATTTTATTTTTTACACACTTGTTTACTTTAATATAATATGTAGTATTTAAAACGACGACATGGTCCATGCTGTTAACCTCGACGGCATCTCCAACTCCGCCACCTACGCCTGCCGCTTCATCGAAACCACCTGCGTCATTCAGGAGCGCAGCCTCGGCAGCCCCGTCTTCCCCAAAGCCATCGGCGAACTCCACGGCCATTTCATCATGCTCGTGTTTTCTTCTTCTAAATGCGTGGCCTCCTCTGCCTCGTCGACTTCTCCCATGGCACCAGCGTTGCCAATGCCGGCCTTGTCTTCTTCAACTGCAAAATCATCATCAGACGTTAGCTGAAGTACAACCAGTCGAATCTTCTCGATTCGCTCCACGACCGGGGGTATAATAGTCCAAATTTGCCTCTCGGTCGAATATCTATCTCTTTTCATGGTATAAAAAAGTAAGACCATGTGAAAAGAACCTAATTGTACCTTATTTTTATGCAATTTATGGCTTTAAATTCACAAGTCAAGTTGTTGCTTTGAAGGCTTTAAGTAGTTGTTTTCTAGTAGGTTTCATAAGCTACTGAAATTATAGTGGTTGATATTTTGTTGGCAAATGAGACAATTATCTTTCACATAGTTTTATAAATATGGTTTTTATTTTCATAAATAGTGTGATGTTAGTTTTTTTGTAATATATTTTTAACTATTGGGTAGTTATGTAAATTCACCACTGACCAAAATAAAATAAAACGAAAAAGAAAAAAATTAACTTTTCAAAAAAGTAATCTTTATCTATATCTATATAATGGATCAATTTATTTTACTATATTTGTCACAAAATTTTCCGCCTAAATATTTTGGGCAATTTTGGCAATTACTATTAGGCATTAATTCATTAAATAAAACTAAAATTGATTAGTTCATTAAGAAATATGAGAAGATTTAAACAGATTATTGATTGAATTAAAATTTGATCTCAAAGGTCCGTGAAGATCTTTATTAATTTTTTTAATAACATACCCAAAGATATAAATGTTTTAGTACAAGTTTTGTTTGTCATGGTTNAAGAGAGTTTGAAAATGGAATTAATATAAAATTTAGTTATATATTTATATATATTACCATCATTGACATAGTTTTGGACATGAAAAAGAATTTGTTAATATTTCGCATATAATTAGTTATTTATTTGCAAACTTTATTTATTAGCAAACTTCACATATTTATTAGCAAACATTTTAATAGCTATGGATATAACTTTGGTCAGTTATCGAGCAAAATGTAAAATATGAAGTGCTAAAAATGCTATAAGATTAATATAATTGATAATTATATAAGTACATGCAGGTAATTTTTAAACAATCATTATACTCTAAATATTACACTTTTATAATATTGTATAAACTAATAACTAATAAAATTCATAACTACATCAATAAAAATGAAAATATTTAAATAAATATTATATTATTACAGACTTGATATGTTGTGTCGAATATAATTGACATATTGTCTTAAATATTTGATAATAAAATCTTTTCTATACTATGTCCGTGCATCGCACGGGTTGCCACACTAATAGAGTACAACGAATGTTCCAACTTTTAAAAGATCCTCAAAATAAATTTTATCTCTTTTCATTACTCTCTTCCTTCTTTCTATCTTCTCATTTCCATGTTTTTCTCTCTTCTTCTTCTTCAAACATGAATGTCTAAAGAAAAAACCAAACAAAAAAAATTAAAAAATAAAAACAAAAAGATTAATTAAATTGGTTATATGCATACATAACAATTAAAATAACAAAAAAATAATACAAAGATTTGTTATTGTAACTTACAGAATTAATAATATATATTACGAAAACAACAAACAAAGATTTGTTATTGTAACTTACAGAATTAATAATATATACTATGAAAACAACAAACAAGATACGTAACAATAAAACAACAACATGACATCTTTCAAACAACATAAAAACAACTATCTATAAACAATAAAATATCCACCGTTAGCACTTGCTGCTCTATTACCTGAAAGCATTTTTGCTATGGAGCCATCGGATGACTCGAATTATGGAGCCATCCACACTTATTCATAAATAGAGTATTGACATGTGTCCTACAATAATTACAATTTAGACAGGTGTCAATACATTAAGTGGTGGATGGTTCTGTAAGAAAACCATCCGATGACTCCATAGAATTTTTGGACCTAAAAGATACACAACTGTATTAAAAAATGAAAAAGCAAAAATACCGATTCATCATTACATCGCTTGCATATCTCTTAAACTTTTGAATTCTCCATGGTTGATATCCCAAAGAAGGCTAATCGACATGAAATGGTAGCTGAGGATGATATCGTCCTTCTTCTCAGTTTCTCCTCCACTCGGACCAGTACTCCTCCTACCAACAATGGCGTCCACACCAAACCCACAACACGAGCCCTCCTTCTCTCATCCCTACTACCTCAATCTCATCCTATCTCTCTCCAGCCTTCTCCCCTCCCACCTCCTCCTCTCGCCCAAACAGATCGCGAATCCGCCAATGAAGGTCAAAGTCCACAAAACACTGATGCGAAAAATATATGAATTGGAATAAAAACTAATTCGATCTCATAGAGGTCCAGGATTTTGATCGTCTTTAACTAAGACAAAGATAAATTAGCCGCGAAGGGCTATCATAATCCAAAAGAAAAATAAAAAGAAAAGATGAAGAAAAAAATAAAAGAGAGAAGAAGAGAGCCGCTGCTCTTCTGCTGCGTTATTGCGTGAATGCTGCCCCCAGCCGATCCATTTTTTTTTTTTTTCGCTAAACATATTTATACTGCTCATGGGCCTTAATTAATAGGCCCAAGGGTCCAAAATCAACCAACATGGCCATGTTGCATTTGAACTATAATACCGACACTGCTATGCTAGGTATAACTGTTTTCTCTTCCAGGCACAACGAACTCTCAATTGCTCCAAAGTGGAATCTTCCATTTGACATGCTAAAGAGCCTAAAATCTGCACAGAAATTCAAAAGCTGGTAGTTTCCACTTGAAAATACAAGATAATGTCAAACATATGTCAATTGAACTCAAATAGTTAATATAAATTCTAAATTAATCCACTAAATCGACACATATTTTTGACTTGTCAATAGGATAAGGCTACAGATAGGGGAACAACTTTGGATTAAGGCGTGTGGCAGAAAAGGCGAGAGTCCTTTATATCTATGAAGTCTATACCATCTGGGTCCAGGATACGAGGAATCTAGTTGATGCCTGGTGGAGAGTTTGGATAGTCAAAAACCCCTTATGGCCTAGGATTTTGAATTTTCATCCACAACCCTTAGTATAAAAGAGTGTCTAGGTTTTTTT
>BKCP01006071.1:1945950-1979108 GCA_008636005.1 Striga asiatica | reverse complement strand
TTTTATGAAAATATAACACATATACACGTGAAAAATACATTTTGCCACTACACCATTGTTGAACATGAACTGACTTGACCGATGGAGTGTTTTTCGCCAGGACTCCTCCCGACGTTTTCCAGATGCCCAGAGACGTCGAAGCGGTTCGCACTAGTGATCTATGATCCAAATCGGGTAAGGAGACAATTTGCGCAATAGGTGGATTTGGAGAAACGACGCTTGAATTGATTATGGGGAACAATCCTATTTCTCAATTGATTTTGGTTTGGAAAATGTTTAAAAAAGTCACATCATGTATGGCATGAAATTCATAATTAAAATTAATAAAGTCACCTCATATGACACATCTATAAATTTAACCTCAATACTAAACATAAACGACAAATTAACCAAGCCAAATAACACGTAGGAAATACTGTTGGAAAAATTGTATGAAATTGTAAATATTACATTAATTTTAACAACTTGCAAATTTAAGTTGTAACTTGTTTTCATGTTACAAACTTAATTCTATTAAATGTTGAATTAATGAAGTTAAATGAAGTGGCTCATCTTATCCTATTTAAAGGAGTTGTCTTCCTTTGAAGAGCACACTCATGAGAAGAAGAAAACAAATAATTAAAGTCAATTTCCCTATTTGTCTTTTATTGTGTTTTTGGTCAAAGTATAATTCCAGTTCCCCGGATTTGTTTCGGTTTTTCCATTGTATCCTCGGAAACAGACGCTCATACGGGGCGAATCTATTTTAAGGACACTGAGTTCACACAGGCCTCAGTATTATATATTATGGCCATCTTATTTTCAATTCCCAATAAAGTTCCCTACAATCCTAAAACAGATTCCCTGAACAAAATACTATTGGCGTTGCTAATACTGGTGGTGCTACTACAATTTCTATTTCTCCTTCTGTTAATGTTCCGGTAAATCATGCTGATAAACCAGAAAAGTTTAATGGCTTAATTTTCAAGCGTTGGCAGCAAAAGATGTTGTTTTATCTCACTACGTTGAACCTTGCGAGGTTCTTGACGGAAAATCCTCCAAAGTTGGGGGAAAATTCGGATATTCAAGCGGTTAGTGCGCTTGAAGCATGTAATCAATTGGATTTCTTATATAGAAATTATGTGATGAACTGCTTGGTTGATACGCTATACAATGTGTACAGTTCTATCAAAACAGCAAAGGAGCTGTGGGAGTCTTTGGATAAAAAATATAAAACCGAAGATGCTGGAGCCAAGAAATTTCTTGTAGGTCGGTTTCTGGACTACAAGATGGTTGACTCGAAGACTGTAATAAGTCAAGTGCAAGAGTTTCAAATAATCTTGCATGATATCCATTCCGAGGGAATGGTGGTGAATGAAACTTTCCAAGTGGCTGCCATAATTGCAAAGCTTCCACCGAGCTGGAAAGATTTCAAAAATTATTTATTACATAAGAAAAAAGAGATGACTGTTGAAGAGCTCATTGTTAGACTTCGAATTGAAGAAAACAACAAGGGCTATGACAACAAACTGGTTAATCCTTCTTGGGCCAAGGCCAATGTTGTTGAGCATGGTGAAAGCTCAACAAAAAATAATAGGAAAAATTATGGAAGTACTGGCAAGGCAGTAATGGGGCCAAAGAAACAAATTTTCAAGAAAAAAATTTCTAGAAATTGTTATAATTGTAATAAACCTGACCATAAGGCATCTGATTGCAGGTTGCCAAAGAAAAATCAAGAAGCCCACATGGTGGAAAACCTGGCCAAAGATGTTGATGAGATGCACCTCGTTGCAGTTATATCCGAGGTGAATCTGGTGGGCTCAAATCCACATGAATGGTGGATTGACATGGGTGCTACCCGTCATGTTTGCTCAAAGAAGGATTTGTTTAATTTCCTTGACGAGACGGTGGATGGAGAAAAACTCTTCATGGGAAATTCTGCAACGTCTGATATCAAAGGAGTGGGGAAAGTTGTACTAAAAATGACATCTGCAAAAGAGTTGACTCTAAATAATGTTCTTTATGTACCAGAAATTCGTAAGAACCTAGTGTCTGGTTCTTTGTTGATCAAACATGGTTTTCATGTAGTGTTTGAATCTAATAAGGTAATTTTGACCAAAAATGAAGAATTTGTAGGGAAGGGTTATGAATGTAATGGGCTTTTTAAGCTCAATGTGATGACAATTAATAAAAATGTTAATCCTTCTGTTTATATGCTTGAGTCTTCCATTGTGTGGCATGGTAGACTGGGACATGTCAATTATAATACCCTGCGCAAGTTAATAAAATTGAAAAGCATACCTATGTTCCATATTGATTCAAAACATAAGTGTGAAACTTGTGTTGAAGCGAAATTGACACGATTACCGTTTCAAACTATTGAAAAAAATAGTGAACCACTCGATTTAATTCACACTGATGTATGTGATTTAAAAGCTGTCACGACACGTGGTGGAAATAAATATTTCATTACTTCTGTATATGATAGCACTAAATTTTGTTATGTGTATCTTCTCAAAAGTAAAGATGAAGCGATACAGAAATTTATTCTCTATAAAAATGAAGTTGAAAATCAACTAAATAAAAGGATTAAGGTGATAAGAAGTGACAGAGGAGATGAATATGAGTCATCTTTTGCTGAATTCTGTGCCCAACATGGGATACGGCATGAAATGACAACACCTTATTCACCGCAACAAAATGGGATTGCGGAAAGAAATAATCGTACTTTAAAAGAAATGATGAATTCAATGTTGTTAAGTTTTGGACTTTCGCAGAACATGTGGCGGGAAGCTGTATTGTCAGCAAATAACCTTTTAAATAAAGTTCTCCGAAAAAAATAGACAAATGTCCATATGAATTATGGCATGGAAGACCACCATCCTACAAATACTTGCGAGTATGGGGGTGTTTGGCAAAGGTAGCCATACCTACACCAAGAAAATAAAGATTGGACCAAAAATTGTTGATTGCATATTTATTGGATATACACACAACAGTAGTGCTTATCGTTTTCTTGTACATGAATCCAAAATTGAGGAAATTCATAAGAACACGATACTTGAGTCTAGAAATGCTTCATTTTTTTAGCATATATTTCCACGTAAGTCTGAAGTGGATTCTAGTTCCATTAAAAGAAATTTGGAAATAATGAAAAAGATCAAGATAGATATGTTGAGGTAGAATATCGGAAAAGTAAAAGAGACAGGATAGAAAAATCTTTTGGTCCAGATTTTCTAACCTATATGGTTGAAAGTGAGCCACAAACTTTTTCAGAAGCAGTAAATTCTTCTGAAGGACCTCTTTGGAAAGAGGCAATCCAAAGTGAAATTGATTCCATTTTGCAAAATCACACATGGGAGCTAGTGGATCTTCCTCCTGGAAGTAAACCATTGGGCTACAAGTGGATTTGAAAAGAAAAATGAAACCTGATGGAACAATTGATAAGTATAAGGCTAGACTTATAATTAAAGGTTATAAGAAGGCCTTGATTACTTTGATACATATTCCCCAGTAACGAGGATAACATCTATAAGGGTGATTATTGCAATTGCAGCTTTACGAAATCTTGAAATACATCAAATGGATGTAAAAATTGCTTCTCTTAATGGAAATTTAGAAGAAGAGATTTATATGGAGCAACCTGAAGGGTTCTCTGCTCCCGAGAAAGTGAATAAAGTTTGTAAATTGGTTAAGTCTTTATATGGCTGAAAACAAGCTCCAAAACAATGGCATGAAAAGTTTGATAATGTCATGATTCAATAAGGATTTAAAATTAATGAATGTGATAAATGTGTTTATGTTAAAGACACAGAAAAGGGTTATGTTATCCTATGTCTTTACGTAGATGACATGCTTATTGTTGGAAGCAATGATAAAATTATTAAATCCGCAAAAGATATGTTAAATTCAAGATTTAACATGAAAGATATGGGTCTAGCTGATGTGATTCTTGGAATTAAAATTCATAGAACATCACAAGGAATTGTTCTGAGTCAGGCACATTATGTGGAGAAAATCCTTGAAAAATTTAACAAGGATGATTCGACTCAGGCTAGGACCCCGATAGATACAAGTCAACATCTGTCGAAAAATAAAGGGGAAAGTATTTCTCAAGTCGAATATTCAAGGGTGATAGGAAGTCTGATGTATCTAATGAATTGTACTAGACCAGACATCGCCTTTGCCGTGAGTAAACTGAGTAGATATACAAGTAATCCAGGAGATGAACACTGGAAAGGAATTGTAAGATTGCTCAGATACTTGAGATATACTTGTAAATATGATCTGCACTATTGTAAATATCCAGCTGTAATTGAAGGCTATAGTGATGCCAACTGGATATCGGATATGAAAGATTCTAAATCCACTAGTGGATATATATTCACTTTAGGAGGTGCAGCCCTATCATGGAAATCTTCTAAGCAGACTGTTATTGCCAGATCCACAATGGAGTCCGAATTTATAGCATTGGACAAAAGTGGAGAAGAGGCGGAATGGCTTCGCCATTTCTTAGAAGATATTCCACAATGGTCAAAGCCAGTGCCAGCTATTTGTATACATTGTGATAGTCAATCAGGTATTGGCAGGGCACAAAGTAATATGTATAATGGTAAGTCTAGACATATCCGTCGAAGACATTATACCATTAGACAACTACTCTCAACTGGTACAATATCTATTGACTATGTGAAGTCAAAAGATAATCTTGCGGATCCGCTAACCAAAGGGTTAAATAGAGAGTTAGTTGCTAAATCTTTAAGAGGAATGGGACTTAAGCCTCTAGAAATGAGTTGATACAATGGAAACCGTACCTTGTTGACTGGAGATCCCAAGATCTTGGTTCAAGTGGACAACCTAATTGTAAAAAGACTCTAGTGATCACTGTGGTTTATTATCATCCATTGTTCATTCCTTAAACAGTGATGTCCGTGATGAGCAAGGGCGGATTCATGCATAGGCGAGCCTGGGCAATTGCCCAGGCTGAATTTTTATTGCTAAGTATAGGTTATAGCATCTTTTAATAGAGATTTTGGGTGAAAAAGGGCAAAAAATGAAGCTGTATGCGCGCAGGGAAGAAGAAGACCTGGTAAGAATTTTTTTTTTTTAAGCTTGCAAAAACGACGTCGTTTTTGGCTTTCATTTAATTAAAAATTTGGAAGCCAAACGACGTCGTTTAACTTAAGAGATAAATAAAAAAAAAAAAGTTAAAAACTTTTTCTTTCACACGCACGCAGGTATAGAGACAGATAAAAAAAAAATACGTTCTTTCTTCACACCTCACAAGAAGATCCCCAAATTTCTGTCATTCTGTGAGAAAAAAAAATTCCCCTCATTTCAATCGGTCGTGCGAACAGCGAAGTCCACCCAACTCTCATCAAATCATCTTCCATTTTTAATTCGTCCACTCATATTGAATCGGGCATAAATAGAATCCGAAATAAATTTCTTTTCAATTCTCAAGGACGGTTGATCGAGATTTCTCCCCTTTCGTTCTAATGTAAGTGTTTATGTTCAATTATTTATATCAATTTTTTTTTTTTTATACTTTAAATTCAGATTTTTGTTTTATTAAGTATGTTTTTCTCTTTTTTGGGTATTCTGTTGTAGTGTTGTGTCTTGTGCGTATAAAGTACAATTTATGCAGATGACAACAATTAGCATTTTATGTTGAGGATATTCCTTTTTTGAAAAAAATTATAATTGTTTGATTAGTTTTTTGGTCTTATTTATTGAGGGGAAATATGGACTAGTGAGTACAGTTTATGTAAGAACAGGAAGTCAGGAACTGTGATTGCGTGGGATTTAGGTGGGACGTGGGAGCCTGGGAGGAGAATATATTTCATAGTGCACATTACATAACTGTAAGAGGAGTATCAATTTTGTCCACAACTCAAAAAAGGATAACCCAGAAAAAAGAAATTAATTAGCTCCCATGATGAATGGCAATTGACAGATGATAAAAATGGTTGATGTCAAACCTTTTTTTTTTTTTTTTTTAATATTATATGCAAGAACATTAGAACTGTAAATGTGTGAATAGAATATTTTTTTTTCTTTCATGAGCGCTGGTAGCCTGGTACTATTACTTGTACGTAAATTTATTAGTTCACAATTATCAAAATGAGTTTGTTGACTGTTGATGAGTTTTTTCTTTGAATTTGGTAATTTCTTATGTTAATTGAAATCATTGTTGATTGCAGACTTACATTAATGGAGAAGTACTACCGAAAAGTATCAAATTTAGAGGAACCTTCAACTCTTTTGTCGTCTAAGAAGAAAAGTAAGCTCGATAATCAAAATTTAAAGAGAACCGAACTTGACAAAAATTCACAGAGCACCGAACTTGACAAACTTCTAGAAAATCTCCCTTCAGATCCAGCACGTCGAAAGCGTATCTTAGATTACTATCCAAATATTCGCGATCAAGTTAGACGACATTATCTACTCAAGGGGCCCTGTCAACCTCGAAGCCATAAGTTTCCTCAGCGAGACATCTACGGGACTAAGCGCAGGTTTAATTCTTCTTGGTTTGATGACCATGTTGAATGGTTAGAGTATAGCATAGAGAAAGATGCTCTATTTTGCCTTTGTTGTTATCTCTTTAAACCGGAACATGGTGACCAAGGGGGTAGCGATATGTTCACAGCTACAGGTTATAATAATTGGAAAAATAAACTGGGGGTTAAAGATCATGTCGGCACCGTTGGTAGTGTTCATAATCGTGCTCTGTTGCATTGTCAAGCTTTAATGAATCAGAAACAACACCTTGAGTCACTTATTAGTCGTCAAGTGGAAGTCGCAAAAGAGAATTATTATACTTTCTTGAATGCTTCAATTGATTGTGTCCGTTTCTTGTTACGACAAGGTCTTGCTTTTCGTGGTCATGATGAATCTGAATTCTCAAAAAATAAAGGAAATTTTCTTGAACTTTTGGAGTTTCTTGCTGAACATAATGATAGTGTTAAGGCTGTCGCCTTTGAAAATGCACCAAGAAACCTTCAGTTGAAGTCGCCTAGTATACAAAAAGACATTATAAATGCATCTGCTGTTGAGACTGTTAATGCAATTATGTGTCAAATGGGTGATGCTCCATTTTCTATTTTGGTTGATGAAGCCCGAGATCATTCGATAAAAGAGCAGATGGCAGTGGTTCTACGGTTTGTTGATGCTAAAGGTGAAGTAATTGAAAGATTTGTTGGCATTGAACATGTTCAAAGTACTGATGCACATTCTTTAAAGCTTGCAATTGATGAGCTACTTTCTAGAAATGGGTTGAGCATATCAAATCTTCGAGGGCAAGGCTACGACGGGGCGAGTAATATGCGAGGCGAGTTTAATGGTCTTAAGGCACTAATTTTGAAAGAAAATAGTTGTGCCTTTTATGTTCATTGTTTTGCCCATCAACTTCAACTTGCACTTGTTGCTTTAGCCAAAAATCATGTTGGGGTTGCTTCTTTTTTTTTTTTCATGGTGACAAGAGTCTTCAACCTTGTTGGAGCATCATGTAAACGTCGTGATCTTCTTCGGGAGCAAAAACGATCTGAATTAATAGAAGCTCTCTACAATGATGAGCTCCCAAGTGGAAGAGGACTAAACCAAGGAACTGCTCTTAAACGTCCAGGTGACACACGTTGGGGTTCCCATTATAATACTTTGTTGAGCATTATTTCGATGTTCTCTTCTATCATTAAAGTTATTGAAATGATAATCGAGGATGGGGCTAGTGCTGATCAAAGAGGAGAATGTAATTTGTTGCTTGTACAGATGCAATCCTTTGATTTCATATTTTGTCTTTTTCTTATGAGACATATTTTAGGTGTAACCAATGAGTTATAATGACCAGGATATTGTCAATGCTATGGATTTGGTCAAGGCAAGCAAACAACAACTCCAAAAAATGAGAGAAGAAGAATGTGAATGGGAAAATTTATTGGAGAAGGTAAATTCTTTTTGTAATAAGCACGACATAAATATTTGTTGAAGCAAAATATATTTTTACCGAGTACCGAATCGAAAGATTCGTTTCCCGGGTCGATCTCTCAAGGAAGGTTAGCCGGATATAATTGTTCGATTATTCAACCACAAAAGAAGATAAAAATCCTAAACACTCTATTTCAATGATTTGGGTTTTGATTATCAACTACCTACTGCAAATTAAATAGAGCACGAAATGAACAGTCACGAATTAACTGAGAATTTAAAGAGCTAGGGAATCGGGGACAACTGCTTTCGGTTCTTACACAACTACCGGCAATCAATTGCTCGGTTAAAGGAAATGAATCGTCTATCGTTTAGAGGTTCACTCTCAATAACTCTTCGTAACAAGAGAGTGAACATATACGATTGACTATCAAAGCCAGCAACTCATAGACAATACTTTGACGAACAAGTCTATTCTAAACGAGCCTAAGTCGACCAATGTCTCCCCTTTCGGTTCTAAACAATGATTTACTAGGTTATATAGGTGATCAATCTATTAACCTTAAATTGAACTCAACTCGCATAGATATGAACAATTAAGAACAAGCAATTATAATTGAACCTAATCAATTATCCCCTATCCCTAGCAGATGGATTTAGCTACTCATAGTGGATTTGATCACGCAAACATTCATAACCCAAGACATCATCATCAATGGAAGAATTGAAGAAAAATACTTACGATTAATGAAAATTCTGAATCCAATCCAATAGTATCCAAATCCAAAGCAAGATAATAGAGGTTTTAAATCTCTAAAATCAAATCTCAAGATCAAAACAATTCAAAAGTGCGAAAGAAAGAAAAGGAATGAGTTTCTCTAGAGAAAAAGTGTAAAAACGAAGTCTCTAAACTGAATAATCATCCCTAGGGTCGAATTCTGCTCTAAAAATCCCGTCCTCGAAATTCGCGCCCGACAAAGTCGCGAGTCGCGAGATGGACCTTTTCTTCGCTCGCGAGTCGCGACTTCCTGGCGAGTCGCGCGCTGTCAAAATATAAATTTCTGGGGTTGAGTCGCGAACTATCTCGCGAGTCGCGACATTATCTCGCGAGTCGCGAGTTCTAATCGACACTGCACCATAAGCTTCTGTTTTTTCCGCGGGCCGCGACATTCCCTTGAGTCGCGACATGACTCGCGAGTCGCGAGACATCTCGGCTCACGCAATTCTAACCTCGACCGGCACAACCTACCTCCTGAAAACACAACACAGAAAAACACGAAGCAAAACACGGCAAAAAGATACAAAAATATAAACTAAAGACAAAAACACAAAACGAACGAAACGGACCAAATAAACTACAAAAATCCTACAAATGGGGAAAAACGAAAAGAAAATAAGCATGAAATAAAGACACAAAAATGGGACAAACAATATTCTGAACATGGATGATATGTTTATTGCTCAAGGAAAATCTCAGCGTAGGGTTGAGAAGTTAACGGTCTTTCATCATTATCGAGTGCATGTGTTTTACTCGGTGATTGATAGACAACTTTCAAATTTGAACGACCGCTTTAATGAGGTAAACACCGAGCTTCTCATTTGTGTTGCAAGCTTGGCTCCAGATGATTCCTTTTCTGCTTTTGACAAGCAAAAGTTAATTCGCCTTGCTAAATTCTATCCGAGAGATTTTTCTGAAAGAGATGTGTTAGCACTTGAAGACAAGCTTGATATCTACATCAATGATATGCGTACGAATACTAATTTTTCCCAACTCAAAGGACTTGGCGGTTTTGCAAAGAAAATGGTCGAGACAAGAAAGCACATAACTTATGCATTCATCTACAAGCTTCTAACTTTGGCTTTAGTTCTTCCAGTTGCTACAGCTTCAGTGGAAAGAGTATTTTCGGCTATGAATCTCGTGAAGAGCCCACTCCGCAATAAAATGGGAGATCAATGGATGAATGATAGTTTACTTGTTTATATTGAGAAAGATGTATTTAATAGCATTAGCAATAATGCTATAATGCATCAGTTTCAAAATATGAAATTGCGTCGTGGACAATTACCTTCCCGTTAATTGACCACTTTTTTTTTTTTTTTTAAACTTAAGTGAACTTAGAAAAAAAATTTCATATTGCCCTGGCTGGTAAAAAATTCTGGGTCCGCCACTGGTGATGAGTAGGATAAGCATTTGGCTTTTAATGATTCTTGTATGGGAAGGTAGTACGGGCTACTTGTAATTAAGAATCACCTATGTACGAGAGAAGTGGGGCCACTACGAAAAGAATTGTGTGAGGCTCAATTCTTAGACCCTCTTACAGAACCAGGCTATGTCCAGGGCCATCAATGGACATAAAAATGAGAACTGGAATATGTTAGGGGGAATCCTGTGTGAAGTATATTTATCGTTTAAACAAAAGGCAGAACAATTCAAAGACATCGCGTCTACTGGTCAGCTAGTAAAGTTAATATGTTTTCATAAGGGAAGGTTCAAAGGGTAACACCTACCTATCCTATGCAGATTTCAACTGTTGGACCATTACATTATTTTTCATTTTCATTCATGTGGGGAATTGTTGGAAAAATTGAATGAAATTGTAACATGACATTAATTTTAACAACTTGCAAATTTAAGTTGTAACTTGTTTTCATGGTACAAACTTAATTCTATTAAATGTTGAATTAATGGAGTTAAATGAAGTGGCTCATCTTATCCTATTTAAAGGAGTTGTCTTCCTTTGAAGAGCACACTTACGAGAAGAAGAAAACAAATTATTAAAGTCAATTTCCCCATTTGTCTTTTATAGTGTTTTGGTCCAGGCATAATTCCAGTTCGTCGGATTTGTTTCGGTTTTCCCGTTGTATCCTGGAAAATAGACGCTCATACGGGGCGAATCTATTTTAAGGACATTGTGTTCACGCAGGCCTCGATATTATATATTATAGCCATCTTATTTTCAATTTCCCGATAAAGTTTCCTACAAATACAACTACTCTATAGGAGTCTAGGTCGAACAAAACTCATCACGTTTTGGTTCTAAAAGTTATTTAATTAAATTTAAAGGTGATCAACGATCATATAAAACACAACTTGCATAAAATGAACAAATTTAGAAAAACATGATAATCACAGAACATATGAACAATCACCCCAAAAAATAACAGGTCGTACGTCTATGTTTTGTGTAATATAATTAGCAACGTGATTTTTTTAGGTTAAGGTTAGTTCATAATTATTTTATTTTGCCTTAAATATGATAAGGCCACCGCTTCTGACTACAACTCTGTTCAAACAAAACATTCAAACATGTTATGCAATGAAAAAGTCAAAAGATTACAGTGTTGAGTGTGAACTGTCCACATAACTACAACAGTTTTCTCAAATACTAATGCTACTTTGTACTTTCATAATATATCTTCAATGTGAAGTGTGAAATTCAATATGTGAAATTCAATATTGCAATGAAGTTGTAAAAAGGATTGATTACGAGAACGCCCTTTTCTTGACTATTGTAATCACTGGGAACTCGTACTAAAATGCAATTTCAAAAATCCAAAAATTGTAACATAGAAATGAAATGTACATGGTACTCGCAACTTAGGAAGTATTGAATTAAATAGTTATCTGTAATTTTGGGTTTATGAATCAAAATAAACTAGAACAACCCTTAGACCAAAAAGATTTTAAAAAAAAAAAAGATGAAAAAAGTCGTGGGACCTTGCTGAAGTGATGCTGAAATAACATTTTATATATTATCCTCCTTTTGACTCTGACTGATATATTGGACGTGTCTTATCGCGCCATACTCGTCTTATGCTCTCGGGTTTCAATAATTTGGGATTGGAGAGACTTGATTGTTTTATTTCATACGCAAAGTTTAACTAAATTTTAATTCAATTCTAATATTTTTAATATTGTTAATGTAATTAAATAATACAAATCAATCATTTATATATATCACATCAACTTTAATTCATTATTCATCCACTCACATAATTTTAATCACATAATTATTTTAAATATTATTTTAATACATTTTTAAAATTCCACTAACACATAACCATAATACATTTTTCAAAATTAACTATAATTAACTAAAACAACTCACTTTGAACAAATTATTTCATAAACAATCAACCCCTTAACTTTTACTATTGTAAATACTATTAATCAACCTGCGCATTTACACAGAGATGAATACTTTAAAAAGATAAAAATATAAAAAAAAAACAAAAATAAATCATAATTTAATTCATGAAAAAAATATGAATTAAGAAAATAATTCTCAAAATTGATTTTGATCAAGTAATTGCTATGGAAGAGCCGTTACAACCATTTTCTTTTGCTAATACGCTCGATCATTTTCATGAGTGAGTGTAACTTAACATTTGAGTACAATTTTGTAACTCCCTTCATTGGTTTATGCTCATAATTTATGACATTCAAGCAAGTTATTTTGTAACTTAAAAATGAAACTGAATGCTGAAAATTTTGAAGGGAGAATAAAAATTTAATGCATGGTAATAAAATTAAATGCTTTGTTGTTCCTCTTTATATAAGGTATAGTCTGCTGGCCAACTGAATATTAAATACATGTTGCTTGTCAAATTCCAATGCTTCTCAGCAACTACAAAAGAAAAAGAAACTCCAATAATTCGTTATTTATTGAGTTGAATAAAGATTGTATACCCACTACCACTTGCCCAATTCAACCAACGCGTTGTTGAGTTGAGATTGAATGAAAGCAGCATTATTAATGGCAATAAACACTATTTGCCTCCACCAGAAAGCAAACCAAACCCAAAAGCAGCTCAGCCATGAATAAGTACAACACAAGATCCATTTCCTTTGTGCACATTTTTGTCCTCACCCTTTTCCCTCTCCAAACAAATTCCTCCACAACCACAACACAAGCACAGGCAGCACAGGCATTAGTAAGATGGAAAAACACCTTATCATCACCATCTCCATACCTAGCCTCATGGTCCCTCAACAACATCACAAGCCTCTGCTCATGGGCCGGGCTACTCTGCACCACAAACGGGGGCCCGATTTCCCGTATCAACTTACCAAACGCTGGCCTCACAGGTAATTTGGACAGCCTCGACTTCGCCTCATTCCCTAACCTCACGCTTCTCAACCTCAACGGGAACAGTCTCGAAGGCCCAATCCCACCCTCTATCGGCAACTTATCCCGCCTCTCGTTCTTGGACCTCAGCAACAACTTTCTACAACATTCCATTCCACCCGAGATTGGAAATTTGAGAAGCCTCAACTACATTAGTCTCCAGAACAACAACTTAATCGGACAAATCCCGTCTCAATTCGCAAATCTTCAGGAGCTGGAGTTCATCGACTTGGGCTCAAATTACTTGGAGACTCCTGATTGGTCACAATTCCCAAGCTTCCCATTGTTACAACACCTCAGCCTTTACTACAATGAGCTCACCTTGGAATTCCCAGGTTTCATACTAAACTGTCCCAACCTCACTTTTCTCGATTTGTCGGATAACAAGCTGGCAGGTCCGCTTCCCGAATCATTATTCGTTAATCTCATCAACCTCGAATACCTCAATCTCAGCACAAATTCATTTGAAGGCCCTCTGTCACAAAATCTCACCAACCTGTCCAAGTTGAAAGACCTTCGACTCGGGACAAATTCTTTCTCGGGCAGGATACTCGAGTCCATTGGCCTAATGCCGAATCTAGAAATCCTCGAGCTTTTCAATAATTCCCTTTATGGAAATATACCGCCTTCCTTAGGCCAGCTCAGGAATCTAAAGCGGCTGGACCTTCATATGAATGCGTTTAACTCGACAATACCTTCTGAGCTCGGTCAATGCAATAACCTCACATACTTAGCTTTGGCCCAGAATTTGTTTTCCGGGCCATTGCCTCTGTCTCTGTCGAACTTGACCGAATTATCTGAGTTGGGTTTATCTGAAAACAGATTATCGGGTGATATCTCGGCCGTTTTGCTGTCCGGTTGGACTAAATTGATATCTTTGCAGGTGTTCAACAATAGCTTCACAGGGCAAATTCCACCTGAGATTGGCCTATTGACGAATCTCAACTATCTGTTTCTCTACAACAATCGATTTTCGGGACCCATCCCAACAGAGTTGGGCTATTTACATAACCTTCTGGCAGTCGACCTTTCGACAAATCAACTTTCAGGCCAAATACCTTCATCAATTGGAAACCTAACAAATCTCTCACTGCTGAATCTTTACTCCAACAACCTCACCGGAAATATCCCACCTGATATCGGAAACTTAACATCTCTTGAAATTCTCGATCTAAACAGCAATCATCTCACCGGGACTTTGCCCGATTCCATTTCTACCCTTGTCAATCTCACAACACTATCTGTTTTCAACAATAACCTTTCGGGTATAATCCCGCCTGAGCTGGGCACCAACAGCCCCGGACTCGCGAACGTGAGCTTCACGAACAACAGCTTTTCCGGTCAGCTGCCTTCCGGATTATGCAGCGGGCTTTCCCTCGATCAATTCACGCTTAACAACAACGGGTTTTCCGGGCCTTTGCCGGGCTGCGTGAGAAACTGTTCGGGCCTTAGAAGGGTACGTCTCGAGGGCAATCGATTCACGGGAAATATTTCCGAGGCCTTTGGGTACCACCCGCAGCTCGAGTATTTATCTCTGAGTGGAAATCAGTTCACCGGGCAGCTCACGTCCAAGTGGGGGCATTATGGTAATCTCTCGAATTTCCAGATAGATAATAATAGAATATCTGGAGTGATTCCAGCCGAGCTCGGCAACCTCACACAACTACGCGTTCTCATTTTGAGCTCGAACGAATTTACCGGGCAAATGCCCGTTGAGCTTGGAAGGCTTAACCGTCTGTTCACTCTTAATGTGAGCAATAATCGACTCAACGGAAATTTCCCACGAACTATCGGTCAGCTGACGAGGCTTCAGTATCTCGACCTTTCGGGAAATGAATTCACCGGGAATATTAATGCGGACGTTTTCAGAAACTTCCGAGGCTTGCAGAGCTTGAACTTGAGCAATAACCTTTTAACGGGAAACATCCCGTACGAAATCGGAAGATTAACGAGCTTGCAATATTTTCTGGATCTCAGCAACAACTCACTTTCAGGGCAGATTCCATCATCTTTGGGAAGGCTCATATCTCTAGAAATTCTTAACCTATCACACAACAATCTTTCGGGTCGGATCCCGAACGAGTTATCTGAAATGATAAGCCTGAGAGGTTTCGATTTTTCGTATAACCGTCTTTCTGGCCCAATCCCAACAGGAGATGTATTCGTCCAAGCATCAGCAGAGGCATTTATTCAAAACTCCGGTTTATGTGGAGATGTAAATGGATTGCCTCCTTGCTCTGCAAACTCCACCAGTTCCAATTCTAAAAATAACAGGAAAAAGATTCTCATTGGCACCATTGTTCCATCAGTTAGCCTATTATTATTAACCTTGGCAGGCATCGTTGCTGGATGTCTACTCATGCGAACGAAAATAAATAAACAGGACGAGGAGGCTCCCATTTTGGGTGGCTCCGAATCCTTTAGGAAGGGAAAAATCACGTTCGGTGACATCATTCGGGCAACTGATGACTTCAGCGAGAAATTCTGCATCGGGAAAGGCGGGTTCGGGAGCGTGTACAGAGCCGATTTGCCGAGCGGCCAAAGCGTGGCCGTAAAGAGGCTCGACATTTTGAAATCTGACGAGATAACGCCGGCCAATCGCGTCAGTTTCGAGAACGAGATCAAAACGCTGACTCACGTGAGGCACAGGAACATAATAAAGCTACACGGTTACTGCTCCAGGGGAAGGTTCATGTACTTGGTGTACGAGTACGTTGAGAGAGGCAACTTGAGGACGGTGCTTTTGGACGATACGGAGGCATCACGGGTGGGCTGGCCTGAAAGGGTTGGAATCGTCCGCGGTGTGGCCCACGCGCTGGCCTACCTGCACCACGACTGTTGTCCGCCAGTCGTGCACCGTGACGTGTCGGCCGGGAATGTACTTCTGGAGGTGAACTTTGAGCCGCGTTTGTCGGATTTCGGGACGGCCAAACTGCTGACTCATCATTCGTCGGCTTGGACCACCGTTGCCGGCTCTTACGGCTACATGGCACCAGGTAAAAATCATTTATATATATAGAGACAAAATTGTATTTTTAGGCCCCAAGATTTCAATTTTTTGCCTTTTGATCATGTAATTTAGTGTTTTTGTTGCAATTTCAGTCCTAGGGAATGAAATTGCAACAAAATTTAAAATTACAGGACTTAAATTGCTAATAAAAATCCATCCTAACAAATAGTTCTTTGAGGATTGAAATTGGGTTGAATTTTTAAATCATATGACCAAATAGCAAAATGTTCAGATCTTAGGACTAAAAATGCTACTCGATCAAACCAACAAGACTAAAATTGTAATTATATATATATATACTTGTGCTGGTTAACAAGTCAGTTGTGACTTGGCATGCAGAGTTAGCTTTTACGATGAAGGTGAGTGAGAAATCGGATGTGTACAGCTTTGGTGTGGTGGCACTGGAAGTTATCATGGGGCGTCACCCAGGAGAACTCATTTACTCGCTCAACAATGCCGAGTCAGATCATGGGCTCTTGAACGAACTCATTGATCACCGGCTTTCGCCTCCCACTGGGGAAATGGCACAAGAATTGTTTTTCATAATCACTGTTGCTTTATCATGCACGCAGGAAAGCCCAGAATTGCGGCCCGACATGCGGTCTGTGGCCCAACAACTGTCAGCGACCACCCAGGCTAACCTCTCAAACCCAATGGGAGCCAAAAGAATAAGCAGACTATTAACTTTCTCAAAGTAGTTTATTGATTTTTTTATTTCGTTTTTTTTTTTAAATTTTGTTTTGTTATTATTATTATTATTATTATTATTATTATTACTCCATCCTATTCATAATANGTTTTTTTTTTTTTTTTCTTTTTCTTTTTCTTTTTTTTAAATTGTTTATGGAAAGTCAATGTATTAGAAAATGTGTAAGAATGAAATAACGTGAGTACTGCTATGCATCTATATCTACTAGTGGGTGTTCGGCTATGGGACCTAATTTAATCTATAATCAACCTTGAAATTTGAGTTTATAGTGACTCAATGCTTTTACTTTGATAGATGGTTGTGCATGCTCTTATTGTAATGACTACAATTTTTGTTACTGAAGTTATAAACTTCATACAACTTGATGTTGCATCAAACAAACTAAATCAAAATCATCATATACCACAAGCCTATACCAATTTATTGCAGCATTTGAAGAAGACAACTTCTTTTATATAACGTTTATGCTATTAATTACTAATTAGTCCATACTAATAGAGTAATAGGTGAGTTTTAGAAACCAAACCAACCGAAGAAAAACAACTACCTTTACCATCACCATAAGGAATTTCAAGAAATTGTTTAACAGCAGAAGAGTAAACAAAAGAGAGTAATGATTTGCAATCACCCTTCCATGGATAGCATACGACGAAGTAGTTCCTGTTGGGTTCCACGAAGAAAACGTCGATCGATGTGCACTCCGAGTCCAAAAAATTTATAGTCATAATCAACAGTTAGGATTAAAAACATAAGGTTTAAAAATTGTAGACTTTGAGACTTACACGGCCTACGGGAACGGACGAACGATTCTAACTTCTCATCGTCACGCCTCGAAGCTGGATGCGTCACACCATGTATCGCTGGGGTCGTCGGTCGTCGTCTTGCGCCTTGCCGCGTGTTGGTGGCCTCAGGTCCTCCAAGGCTTCTGCGTGAGGTGGTCGAGGTCGTGCGCGGCTGCGTGTGATGGTCTCGGTCGTGCAGGGTTAGTGTGGTGGTGTCTGGATCAGACGAATGGACTACCTTTGAGTCTTCTGTTGTATAATCGATCACCACTCCGAGTTGTCTTGGAGAGCGACTTGTTGGATCTCCCAAAACTCACCCGGTTCACACGTTTTTCTCTCTTTCTTTTGCTCTCGGTTTTTTCCGATTTGTTTGCTCAAGATTTTTGAGTATTTGCATGTGAATCTCGTATGTGCAGGCTATGGGACTTGGTGAATTTATAGGCAACAACAGGGATCCTAAGGAGGTGCCAAATAAGGACTCTTCAAGTGTGACTGCGCAGCGCTCGGACATTACGCCACTCAAGTGGGTCAATTCGACCTAGCCATAGGCGGACCTAGTCGAGTGGCGCTTACGACAGTTGATATGTCGATAACCTCCCTAACTCGGAATGCCTGTGATAGGGCCACCCTAGCTCATATCCAATCCCTTGTCCGTGACCATAGGCTCGACTTCGCCGCTTTTCTCGAGCCCATGACTTGTACCCCTTCTTTTGACTTCTACTTACGCTGCCTTGGTTTCCAATATGGCGTGGAAAATATCTCTAACAAGATATGGTTTTTCTACTCGTGTGACTATACTTGTCGGGTTATCCATGATACCGTGCAGATGTTGCACGTAGAGCTTTCTGCTGCCCATCTCCCTACGCCCATCTTCCCCACTCTGGTTTATGCCAGTTGAGCGAGGGTCGGGCGCTATAGTCTATGGGACACCATGCGTGAGATTGCTGAGAGTATGGAGAGATTACCATGGATGGTTAGCAGTGATTTCAACATCTTTATGCATCCCGATGAGTGCGCTGGTGGCCGATCGGACCGTTCAACAGACATCTGGGACTTCAATCAGGCGGTGGCGGACTGTGAGTTAATTGACGCTGGCTATGACAGTTCCCCCTTCAATTGGGAGCGGGGCGAATTCAAGGAGAGGTTCGACCGTTCTTTGGTCTATGTGGCATGGGAAAGAGTTTTTGCAGTTACGACCGTCACACACCTTCCTTAAATTGTGTCTGACCATGCTCTCCTTCTCATCCGGTGTCGATTCTCGAGCACCCCCCTTTGCTTCTCTTTCCAATTTCAAAACATGTGGACTCGCCACCACACTTTCCATGACACTGTCAGGGTCTCCTTGCTATAGCCGACTGGGCTCTTCGGGATGCTGCAACCTGGAGGCTAAGCTCGGGAGACTGCGGCGTGATTGTAGTTTTAAGCCGAGTACGGAATAAATTCTAATCTTGGGTTGTGTTTCTCGAGGAAGGCTATTCGAACACGAATTCAAACAAAGACTGACTGACACACGAAAAAAAAATAAAAACTCCTAAACACTCTACTCGCAATTTGGGGTTTGGATTAATCTAAAGATCACAACTTTAAAGCACGAATGAAAGCAAAATTCGATTTTTAAAGCAAGCAAGACCTCAAATTGCAAGAAAATGAAAAATAGAGAGAAAAAGAACAAGGTACCCTAAGACCCGAGATGGAAAGAAGACACTCAGAGATTCGAGAACATGTAATCAAGCAATCGTCACTCGCGAATCAACCAATCAAGCTCTCAATCAATTCTCGCTCACGCAGTCAACAACATGTCACTCGCGAATCAACTAATAGAGCTCTCATTTAATTCTCGCTCACGCAATCAACAACAAAATCACATAATCCCTAGCCTACAAGAATGAAAACATATTATACTCATGAAACTCTTACCTTTACCCCAGAAAAATTTAATAAGTAAAGACAAGAAAATCTTACGAGGTCTTGGACCTTAAACGAAGTCTCCAAGTCTTTAGTGCATCCACAAGAAGAAATAAGCAAGAAAGTTGCAATCTTTATTGAGAAACATAATAATAAAAATAGGGTCTTTGAGCCCTTATAGAAAGAAAGAAAATGTAGAGAGAGAGAGACTAAGAAGAAAAATCTTGCAAATGAAGAATTCTTAAAATAATACAAAGCACTAAGTCCATTTATACCATTAGCTAAAACACACACTAAAAAAATACACATTTAATGAGCAACACTGGCAGGAAAATGGATTTCGTGGGCAAGTTGGCTGGCGTCATGAGTGTGGTGGCTAGGCTCGAAAACTCGCGACCTGGTCAAGCTTCTCTCGCGGATGTGCAGGCGCGCGAGACACTAGGCACTCGCGACCTGTGCGAATGTTTTTGCGGGCGCGAGATGGGACAGACGCGACACTCACGAGATTGCGGGCCTTGTCCTGCGTCGCGAGTGTTGGTGTGGTCGCTGGTCTCAGGCGTGGCGCGCGGGTCGTGCGCAGGCGATGGGGGCGCGCAGGTGCTGGGCGATGTGGGGGTCTCTCGGGCGTAGACGAGCGGATTTTTCGGGCCGTGCGCGGGTCGCTCGAGTCCACCGGGCACTAATTGAGCTGATTGGCCGGGAACTCTCCAGGGACTTTTCTGGTGATTTCCCGACAATTTTTCGGAAAATTTTCGGTGACTCTCCGAGACAAAAGTTTCTAAAAAATAAATGATAAAAAGATAAATAAAAAACACAAGACACCAAAACGACACAAAAACACAAAAACGACTAAATGGATCGAGAAAAATCTAAAATAAAATAAAACGAATACAAATAAAACACATAAAAACCCACAAAATAACAACAAAAACATACTAAACAACTCCCCCACACTTAGCCATTTGTTTGTCCTCAAGCAAACAATCTCGCCAACCTTCATGTCCTAAAACATGCCAATCTCATTTTGCCCCGGGATCCTTATAGTCGAAATCCAACTTTAAGATGAGTTCCCCACAATCTCGAATTATACAAATTAAATCATTTCCAATGCTCTTCCACACATGATCCATTCAATTTAACTTTTACAAATCTACCCATGCATCATACTTATATTATCAATCCCCCAATACAAGTATTTTCAACAAGACCAAGAGACTATATGCCAATTTTTGTCTCGACTAGTAACTACACAAATTTTGTCTTGACTTTGAGACTTTTATCTTGTGATTGTTGTCGATGAGTAAAAAATATAATATTAAACCAACGGAAAAAAATGTACACAAACGATAAACTACAAATAAATCAATCATAAAAAAGTGTACACCTATTTTATTTTATTTTTCTCCAATATCATCATTTAAGATTTTAGAAACTTCGTCCTAGACTTTATGTAGTCAGAAATATCTTGGCAAATGAAAAAATATTATATAAGTAGATGATTGAATTAATAATCAACTTAAATAAACTTAGTTAAATCTAATTAAAGTAATAATAAAACTTAATTAAATCAATTATTTATTTAACGGATTATTAATAATCTAATAAAATAGGATCCGATTTCTGATATTTGACTTGAATATGAGTTAACTTTCTACATGAGGAATGCCTGTATGATTAGATTATAGGTCTCTTCTTCATGTATATACTTCTTCACAACCCTCTGTATCGGCTCATGCATAATAAAGATCCCAAGTTCCCAACAATAAGAAGGACGAGAAAGAAACAATTCATAAAGAGAGATGAGTGCTTAACTGAAGTCAGACATGCAATAATTTAAAATTAAATATTGATGTGTCAATTTGTCACGAACCATGTTAAACCAATCAATAATCGAACGTCCACCTTCCTTGAGCTCCCGTCACTTGCAATGTGTTGGGTGGGGAACCCGACGTAGACACTCTGATGCTCAAGTCCAAACTGGTTTGAGAATAATATGAGATATATGAAATATAATGCGTATAACTGCGATTGTCCTTGTTGGAAAAGAGATCTAACCGGATCCTCTTTCCTAGCTTACCACGTCTCTATCCGGGCAAGTCTCTTTAGCAAGCTATACTTTCCATCATACTAGGATTCCTTTGATTCCCTCCCGCTTTACAACATAGCCCTGAGATCCATAGGTCTTAACAACGACATCCTGACCTCCCTGCTATAAGACCTGACGAAGGTATATATCCTACCTCTCCACCTTGCGACCTTGAAACCTCGTGGTCACTCTTTGGATCCAAGCTCCTTGAGGTCGTTACCTCTAGGTCGTTTTATTCGGTCGTCCAATAACTTGGGTTGCGTCTGGGAGTTAGCTTCTCTTCATCGAAATAGAGCTCCTCTAGACCGACCTACCCCGAGCTAACCATCACACTAGTCCGCCGAGCTATTCTGGATGCTACATCATCTAACCCCTATTTCAGAACGGAGTTGTCAAGACTTGTGCTGAAATCGTGATTTTTTGTGTCTTTGAACCTAGTTTACTTTTTAAATTACATGTACTACCAGACATCCTTGAAGTATGTGGGACACCAAAAAGATGCCCCACTTGCCGGTATTTTGAGCCGTTGCAATGTCAGTTGTCCACGTGCGTCTGCCCTATCGATCTCTGTCGCACGAAAATGAGGCCCTTGATATACGTGCTCATGCAACGATCATAACAGCCAACCATTGTTCTTTTTTCGGCTTATAAAGCCTCAAGTTTACCCAAGAAGATCTTTATTAATGTAATTAATTTAAAACTATGTAAATAAACCTAAAATAAATATTGCGAGTAAATGATTTACAAAATATACACACATTTTTTTAGAATTTTATTTTTTCATAATAACTAAACAACTTTGATTTAGAGATTGCCATAAAAGAATAAATCCCTTATACAATCAAGAGATTTTCTAATTTCCATTCTAAGGCTTTATAGTTTATTTTGCATACTATTCAATGGAAATATATTTACAATAATCACATTATGAAAAAAAAAACAAAAAAAAAATTGATAAAAGGAAACATTAATCATGGCTGACAATAATATAAAAATAAATTACAGGTTGAAATTCTAAAGAATATACAATATATTAATTTCACTATCTCGTCAAGACTCACTTCACTCTCTGAGATATCCTTGAAAGTTACGAGGCAACGAGGACGCCGGGTCAAGAGAACATGGAAAGTTTGGTCCCTTTAGCCTTTCACTTCCGAAGAAGGGGTCGATCTTAAAGAACGAATACTTAAACCGTCTATTCTAAGACTTTAACGAACTTTTGGCTAAAGCCTCTGTCCACAATTGCAAACCACAAGAAAAGAAGCTTGTTCGGAGAGGGTAGGTGCTATGTTATTGGCAGACTACCAAGGATGCCTAGAATTACTGCAATTATAATAATTTGAAGATTTTTATTTTTTTATTTATTTTTTTGGTATTTGTAATGAAATAAAGCTTAAGAAAAAAATCACCTACTTGATTTCGCCTGATTAATTGGAAAAAAATAACCTGTTACGATTTTCTAAATTCAATATTTGTGAAAAAATTAATATGGTTAGAACTTAGTTATTTTCATGTTTAACTTGTAGCACCCTTTTGCTTAACTTTGAAAATATAAGTTTTTCATACTTGAAATGATTTTTTTTTTTATAAAAAACTTGTCACATAAGGCACTACAACGAAATCTTTTCTTCTTAACTTGCAGAAATTACTTAATCTTGAAACTTAACTCGAATAACTTGCTCAAATAACTGTGGGAATTTAGCTTCTCAATTCTCAATACTCAAACATGCTCAGAAACCAATTTCTCAATCAAAATCAACAATAATAGTGAAGCATCTAAAATATCAATATCAAGTGTACCAAAACACCAAACTCAGGGGACCTGAGAAACCCTATCCCCTTTCCCCTTTCCCCTTTCACCGCCGCAAAAGGAAAAAAAAAGAAATATCCTCAACGCAGCCCCCCCTTTTCCGGCGGCGCACTCCCGTGGTCACCGGGCCGTTCTAGCCAAGTCGCGGCTGGGTGCTTCCTTTCCGCCTCTAGGAATTCTTGGGGTGGTTGGCCAGCGGCGATTTTCGCTCCTTGGTCCCTCCCTCGTCTTCGGTGAGGTCGTCGGTTAAGCTTGAAAGGCCCAGCCGCTGGAGTTCGTCGGTCCGTTTGGAGGCTCGATCTGTGCGGCCATGTTCTTCTTGGAGACTAATTTTGGCTTGGACGAGCCCAACTCGCGGCCAGTGCGCCCCTGTTCAGCCGGGCTACATGCCCTTCGGGCTGGGCAGCTCGGTTTCAGGCTGTCGTCTCCTCGATCTATCCCTTCTAGTCCTCCGACGGGTTCGTGATGGTTCTCCTTTTTTATCCCCGCGGTGAAGGTCTTCCGGACTCAGATTTGGGCCGAAAATTCGTCTAGGCGGTAGAGTGACCGCAGTTTTCGGGTTTGGAGCCTAGTTTTGGTGTTCAGTTGGTTTTCTTTGTTGGGGTGTGACTTGGTAGACGGTTCAAGTGGTTTTGGGTAGTTTCAGCTGTTAGGTTGAGGGGAGGTTTTACTGTATCTTCTTGTTTATTAGGTGTGTGTTGCTTTTAATTTTTATTTTGTTGTTTTGTTTTGTTTAGTGCAGCTGTGTCTGCTTTTAGTGCAGCTTTGTCTGCTTTTCTCTCCTTTATGGAGTTTTGTTTTACGGGTGTTCGCCTCCTTGATGGAGTTTGTACCCCTTGTTTGTATCGACAAGGGGGTTGGTCCAGTTTTCTGGTTCCAGTGTGTCACTTGACACTTCGGTTGTACTCATTTTGAGTTTTTATAGTAAAACATCTCAAATATCAATATCAAGTGTACCAAAACACCATGAATAATAATAAGTCTAATCAAGTGATAACCAGAGTCTCAATAATCATAAATTATAAATTTGTTCAAATGTGACCACTCCACCATCCCGTGTCCCATCACCAACTTGATCAACCTGAAATGATAATAAGGGGTGAGCATCAATAGCTCAATGGGGAGTCATACTGCTCAATTATTCACGAAAATAATAGATTAATTTTGAATAATAGCATGTACATAATAAATCCGAATCCCACCGCACACCCCGAAGGGCGGTGATACTCAATCCCCAAGGGCGGCAAATCTCACGCCCCAAATGGTGGCAATACTCGCATAACATATTATACAAATAAATCGCATGTTGAAATTCTAAAGCATTGTTAATATATTTTAATTTTATTATCTAGTCGTAAATAAAGCTATTTAATGTATCTGGTTATTATCTCTTAAATGGTAAATTTTTTATATTTATAATTAAATAAAGCTTAAGAAAAAATTATATTGGCAAAGATCATTTCACCTACTTCATTTCGCCTTATTAATTGGAAGAAAAATTTCCCTAACCTGTTACGATTTTCTAAATTCAATATTTAAAAAAAAAATTAATAATATGGTAAGAACTTAAGATTTATTTTCATGTTTATCTTCACTAAATTATTATAAAAAAGAATCAAGGAAAATCAATTATTGTTTATTATAATTGACATCAATGATTGGAAAATCAAATTATAGTTTATTATAATGGATATCGATGAAATCTTTGTAGATGTTAACAAAATTATTGAAGGCAAGAATCTATTTGATCATATATAATATGATTTGATAATGTGTATATGCAAACAATAATGCATATATTTAAAAAGTTTTCAAAGAAGGTATGCAATAAATGTTTTCGAATATTTTTGGCTAATATTTTAGTAAATCTTATTCTATTTACATAGATCTTGAAATGGATATCTGTAACGCCCACTTCTCATTTAAAGAAACGAAAATTCTCACATGCCCACGGTGGGCATGTGAGCATTTATGTTTAAAGAAAATAGTAATATTTTCAAGGAAATTAAAACTTTTGAAAAACCTGAAAATTCTTTTTCTAGGGTCGTTCTTTACTAAACTTTTTCTTTTATGAAAATACTTTTCTTTTCTATTTAACTCTCAAACAATTCGAGACATGCAAACAACTCAACAAAATGCAATAAGTCTCAATAATGAATTTCATAATCCTCAAATCAAACATGCAATCGTCTCAAAAATTCAATGTCTCGACATGAAAAAAAAATAATACTGAAAGGAAACTGCAATGTCCGAATTAAATAACTGAATAAATAATAAACTGGTGACCACACCGCCCTGCCTCCAGTGCCGCCTGTCCAGCTACTTAACCTGAAAGGTTGGTGTGGGGATGAGCATAATAATCAACGTGCTCACCGAGAGTCTATAAAGTACGTACATTCGAATTAAACAACGAATACCTTGTAAGAAGATATAATACACAAATAATGGTTTCAAATAAAGTTCTAACAACTAAAGGAGTACTGCCCCTATGGCGCATCTAACATTCTGACAACCATCGGGGTACTGCCCCTCAGGCGTATGTTGTCTACTTAGCTCATCGAAGTACTACCCTCAGGGTACTAGCTAGTATATGACCTGACTGATCTGGGAACTATTACAAACATAGTTGTTCATAAAAATAAATTGAAAAACTGGAAACACATAATTCATCCAAATAACAGCAAACAAAAATATCAGTCTGTAGAACAGCAATCAACTCACCGGGACTTTGCCCGATTCCATTTCTACCCTTGTCAATCTCACAACACTATCTGTTTTCAACAATAAACTTTCAGGTATAATCCCGCCTGAGCTGGGCAAATAACAGCAAACAAAAATATCACAGTGTTTAATCAGAAGGATGCACTAGATAGACTTCCCCATCTGACTCTGCTGAAAGGATGAGTTGTCGCTTGTGTGGATACTCGAGTGCTCGACTCTTTGGAATCTACATAAATTAAGCGATACTCGGATAAATAATTAATTTTGACTCGGTAAATTAAATTTACCAATTGAAGGATTTTCTAGCTTAAGCTTCATGACTTATTGACTTTCTGCTCTTTCTTAGACGTTGGAACCCTCGACTCGGACTCTTTAAAAATTCTCGAAATTTATTCTTTTAAAATCTAATATTAGCCTCGACTCGAAAAACCATTTTAGGACTCGGGATGTTTTATAAAAATTCTAAAAATATTTTAGGATACTTTGAACCAAATAATAAAAAAGTGATCAGGCTTGACACGGGCTCAGTTCTGGCTCGGCCGGTGCAGTTCGGTAGCTAGCCGGTGGCTCAGGTCAAGTCCGTGAGTAGTTCTAGGTGCACTTGGTGTGGCGGCTTGCCTCGGCTTTGCACTCGGTTTGGCTGTTGGTAGCTCACGTATCCTCGGGCACGACCACGGTTGCTGCTAGCACTGGTACTGGGAGAATGTCGAGCGAGTGTTGGGCTGCGGGAGGATACCTAGGTCCGGATGGGTTGTTAGCAACACGGGGCCGCACAGGCTACAGACACGCGGGCCTTGCGACACGCGATGTACACGACAAGCGTACGTCCTGCCTGTGTACGGGCGCGCTTGCGAGCTCGCGGCAGCAGTCCTGGCAACACTAGGCCGCTGTGACCCAACACCGAACTTCGGCTTATCCCAACAACTACCTCAACCTTTACGACACCTCTTACGACCAATACAAAAATACATTTTTGGAGTTCGACTGTCTGGTTTTAAACATGAAATAACAGTGTCGTTTTAAAATAAATAAAACCCATTTTAACAATTATTCTAAGGCAATTGAACTCCACTTTTAATCATAAAAATGCAGCATCTTAATAATACTTTCGAAACCCAGCAAGGCTCCAAACATACCAATATTATCCCGACTCATCAATTATCTTTGAAATAAAAAATCCCGACCCTTGTATTCTTTATAAATAATCAATTTATGAGGCTAATACGACATCCCAACGATAGTTCAACACCAATATCAATAAATCGGAATTTTCAATCTCTTATCTCATGCATATATCAAAATATAACACGTCTCATCGCCATGAACCTCAAATAATTAAGATCCTTCAAATTAAACTCTAAACGAAAGAAGAGAAGTGAGGTAAAGCCGTATACCTCCTTCGGGAACTAACATGAGACGGATGAAGGAAAATCGGGGAAGAACGTCTCGAACGTCGGAAATTGGCCTCGGCTAGCCACTGCTCTCTCTCTCTCGGTTTTCTGTAACTCAAGGCACAAGGGCGCACTGTCCGAGTGACTCGCTGCTGCCCGAGAGAAATGAAGGGGCCCGTTGCTGCTCGGTGGTTCTGCTGGCCGGAAAAACGGACTAACGGGACTGAAAATCTGGCGAAACGATGAATGGGGCTGCTCGAAGGTGTATTGATGGGAAGATGTCTGTTGGTGGCGAAGGATGATGGGAGAAGGGTTATTCGGTTGCGGTGTTTGAAAAAAAGAAAAGAAAAATAACTCTCTTACCTTTGCTTGGGGAGAAATAAATTGCGAATTGAATGAATAAAATAACATATCGAGAATGACCAACTTTAAAAGGACTAAGGTTATGTTTGGTAAAACTAGCTGATAAGCTAGCTTATAGCTTATCAATAATTTTTTAGCTTATAGCTTATAGCTTATGACTTATAGCTGAAAAGCTAGCTTATATGATAAAAGCGTTTGGTAAAATTAGCTGATAAGCTAGCTGGAATAAAAAATTCAACTAGCTAATTTGAAAAGCTACCTAAAGAAGCTTATCAAATAAGCTCGAGCTTTTTAAATAAGCTCGTCCTACCAAACAAGACTTATTTGAATACAAGAAACTTATAAGCTAACCAAATAAGTTATAAGCTAGCTTATTTGGTTTACCAAACATAGCCTAAAAGGCGTGATTTAGAAGCTGGAATTCGGGTTTAAGGCTGAGTATAAATTCCCCCAAATCTAACATTTTAAGCTTTGGGATTATTTGAATTCAATCAAATAAATTCATAGCCGAAAAAGAAATAAAAAAAATAAGAAAAAAGGTACTTATTGACCCCATGGTCGAATGTACGAGCTTACAAGGATGGCAAAAATGAGGTTGAACGAAAAAAATAAGGCTAATAATCGGGCTCGCAAAATTCTAAGGAGTCGAGCTAAAATAAATTCGACGATAATCGAAATGGCTAGAAATTATTGGCTCTCGCTAAACTGGAAATATTCTAATATTCTGCTAAACTCTGAATTAATTTAAATAGATAAAAAAATGTCTAAATAAATTAATTATCTCAAAATGATTAAATAGACGTACACGTCTAATTAGTTCGAAACTTGTCGAGCTTAGAAAATAAAATGAAAATAACATGCATAATATGTTAACCTCATCATGATCTGCATCTCTACTTGCTCTTACTCTTTTAAAATGAATGGGACAGTTGATGGCTTTGTTCTTCCCACCAGAGGCATAAGACAAGGGGATCCTCTATCCCCCTATCTCTTCATCATCATTACTGAAATGTTAACAGCTCTGGTCTTTCAAGCTACTATCACTGGTCAATTCACTGGCTTAAAGATATCCAAGAATGGTCCTGCTGTTTCTCATCTGCTTTTTGCAGATGATTCATTGTTTTTTTGCAAAGCCAGTATTGATCAAGCACAGGCTCTCCTTAGCATCTTGGATAAATACAAGCTCTTTACTGGACAGACAGTCAACCTATCTAAATCCTCAGCCTTCTTCAGCAGGAATACACCAGAGCAGCTGAAAGCCCAAATATGTGCAACTCTCAATGGAATCACTTCCCACAGATCAACTAAATACTTAGGCCTGCCTCTAGGTATTGGGAGATCCAAGGTTGACACATTCAAATATATTCTAGATTCTGTCTCAGCAAGAGTCCTCAACTGGAAATAAAAAATGCTCACTCAAGCTGGCAAAGCTGTCTTAATCAAAGCTGTTCTGCAAGCACTTCATGTGTTCACCATGTCATGCTTCCAAATTCCCAAAACTCTCTATGCTCAAATTGTCTCGGTTTGCTCCCAATTTTGGTGGAGTTCAGGTGAGGACCACACTAGAGGGATACATTGGACTTCCTGGAAAACTCTGACACTGCCAACAGCCCATGGAGGTCTGGGATTCATGGACCTCCAACTTTTCAACACTACACTGATATGTAAACAACTTTGGAGGATTGTCACACAACCATAGTTGCTAGTCAGTAGGATATTGAAGGATAAATACTTTCCACATTGCTCCATCTTTAATGCTGTGAAAACTCAAAACTGCTCATGGATGTGGTCTAATTGGCTTTCTGTGCTCCCCACATTTGCCAAAGGCTTTGCAATAAAAATCAGAAATGGGGAAGACACTAGGCTGGAGGATATTAACTGGGTACCAGCTCTCCCATACCCTAAACCCCAACTCATTGACATTGCCATGGGCCATCTGATATGGGTGAAGGAATTGATTAATGACACAGGCTGTGGTTGGAACACTTGGCTGGTGAAACAGGTCTTCAGTGAAGAAGATAGTCAAGCTATTCTCAGCATCAACACCCTCAACCCTAACACACCTGATCAGCATTACTGGAAATTTCACAAAGAGGGCTCATTTTCAGTGTCTAGCACCTATGCTTTTCTGTGCAAGCAAAAACTGCAGCAAATGGACATCCCCAGTAGCAGCACTCAAGGGGGACAATCATCTACTTCAGCAATCCAAAGACTCATGAAACTCAAAGTAGAAAACAAAGCCAAAATCTTTATCTGGAAATGCTTAACAGACTCTGCTTGTGTGTGGCATGTTTCCCCAGTCACTTGACATTCCCAGAACTTCATGGATTCCTCCTTCAAATGCTGGTGGCAATTCATCTGCTCTGTTAACAAAACTGAGTCATCAGAGGCTAGGATACAATTGACAACGTATATCCTTTGGTAGCTCTGGAAGACACGCAACCTCAGCATATTTGAAGGAAAGCATCTCCCGGTGCATCTGATCCTCAAAGCAGCTCAGACTAATTGGATGGACTACTCCACTGCAAAACAGCTTGGATCATTTTCTACCTGACATTCCCTTTTATCTTAGTTTCTAGTTTCTGTTTTGTTGGTCTTGTAGACTCTTTGTGGTTTGTTTTTGATTTGGCAGTTTGCCACCTCTAGGCTTAGGTAGTGGAGGTTTTTCTTTTCAGTCAGTATGTTTGTTTGTTGAGGTTCTAGGCCGCCTTGTGCGAGTCCTCCCATTTCTCTATTCCGGTTGGTTTGTAATATTCGAACATGGTTCGTTTGAGTTTTAATAGTACCTCTATCGTTTCGTAAAAAAAAAAAGAGTACATTAAATCTCAAAGTAAGCACATCATGCCAAATAAAACACATAATGTAAACAATATACACAATTTAATGAGACGGGGTTCGACTAGGTACCGTTCTCAGAAAATCGTACGAAAAATGGGACGAAGGAAGAACAAACGGCACGTCGAAGGCGGCTGGTGGCTCGACGGCGATGCTTCGTCTCGCGGAGGAGGTGTGGCTGAAGACGAGTCGNTAATAAAAATAATAATAATAATAATAATAATAATAATAATAATAATAATCAATTATTAACAATAATATGTTATTTTCATCTTTTCAACCACAGTTCTCCTTTGGTCATTCTCGATTTTTCATGTTTTATAATTTAATAGTTTAAATCACCAAAACAATTTCTAGTTACTTTTAAGGTATACCCGAAATTCAGTTGGGTTTTAAATACATTTAAATTCCTTTTCTATTGATTCAACATACATACATATTATTATTATTATTATTATTATTATTATTATTATTATTGTTGTTGTTGTTGTTGTTGTTGTTATTATTATTATTACTATTATTATTAGTATTATTTTTTGTTAAAAGGCGAATATTTTTTCAGTCTTTTAAGATTTTAGGAGATTGAATGTGAATTGTTGCATTATTTTTATATTTTTTGCGCCCTGACTTGCTGAGTTTGGGGAATTGAATGTGGATGGCTCTTTTACATGTGTAACGCACTCTTTGATTATTTTAGTTGTAAAATTATGATATCAAATAAAAAGCATACATAAATGAATTATTTAAAAAAGAATGATATTCTTAAAAACATATTAAAAAAATAAAACACTGCTCAATAATTTATATAGAGTAAAAGTTGTTTGTGATTTAATTTTCTCAATGTGGAATTGGGTCATTACTTTCACATTTGGCCCTGGGCCCACAACTATACAAGATCGGCCCTTTCTAAAATCTAAACTTATGCTATCTTTACTAACCAAAAAATATTAAATAACATTGCCCCTCATAGCCTGCTGGTAACACGACCACCCACGATGGGCCAGAATGCTCTGCGTAGGGGGCTTGAATCCCAGAGAGAGAGGGAATTCTTGGCAGATATTTTCTCTTTTGGGGAAAAGGAGACAGACTGGTAATCACCTCTGTAGTGTTAGACCTTCACATATGTGGTGTTCGACCTTTTGGGGGGCTGTACGACTGGTAGCATGGCACATCCTGCGATTTACCTCCCGAAGTAGACAAGGGTCCAACTAGTGTTTTAAATACTGTACCAGTTATCATACCGGACGAGCCAACGGTACGCGGTTCAACCGGTTCGACCGGTATTACCGTCAATTTTACCGGTTTCAATAAATATTAAATTAATTTGGTATAATAATATAAATGATGTACAAAACTAACTTTAACTAATAGTAAAATTAATTAACATCTAATAACAATGTAAACATATTAAAATTAAGTGTAGAACTTTCAATTTATATAAATAAATTAATGAAAATATATTAAAAAATATTTTTTTTAAAAAAAATGGCATAAACCGATATTTTGACCGGTATTTTGGCCGGTAAAAGCGGTATTTTCCGACATGAAACCTGTATAAACACGTATTTTGGCCAAAACAGTATTTTAAGTGTAACCGTACCGGTCGGACCACCGGTATCCGGTATTATCGGTAATACCGGCCGGTACGGTACGTATTTAAAACATGGGGTCCAACTATAAGGATTTAGGACTGACAGGCGTAAGTATGGATCCTATGTATTAAAAGAAATAAATAAATAATATTAATAAATGGATTATTTTTCAAATAAGAGTTGGATTAAGTAATTGGAAAATGTATGATGGATCAATGCCAAAATTAATTCCAATAATATTATGGCACAAGACCAAGGTAGCTTTGAATCTTTGGCTACAATCATTTTAATGTGATTTTTGTAAATCTTCATTTTTGTTTTTCATTAGCAAAAGAGTCAGAGGGTTGGCATCATGGTGTCAAGGAATAACTTTGGATAATGAGATATGCAATCAGCTGGAACAACCACTGTTTTTGTCGACTTTATCTTTACAATTTCGATAGTTATCGAAAACAATCGTGAAATAATGATGAAAACATAAATATAAACTAGTACGTAACCCGTGCGATGCACGGACTGTATACTTTTTTCGGAAACATAATGTAGTACCGGTGCGCGGTACGGTGGGATTATTTCCTCAAACCTTTTTGTCTAAACTTTATTTAATATTTTTGTTTATAAATTAATAATTTGATTGTAATAGAAAAAAATAGAGAGAAATACAAATTACAAAAAAAAAAATTCATATATTATTAAACACTTCTCTATACACAACATTATTGGTTTGATTTGCTTTCAAACCTTCTTCTCCACAAATTAAAATTTTAAGACCCTTTCTATTAGTAACACGGGAGACAGCGACATATAACTGGCCATGACTAAAAACTGGTTTCTTCAAGAATAAGCCAACATGAGATAAGGATTGACCTTGACTCTTGTTTATAGTCATTGCATACGAAACCATAATGGGGAACTGCCTTCTT
>BKCP01006071.1:1886333-1915395 GCA_008636005.1 Striga asiatica | reverse complement strand
AAATCGCATTTTTACGCACAATATTATGCACTTCGCTAACAGAAAATAGCGTATTTATTATTTTTTAATAAGTTCGTATAAATATAAGAATATTATTTAATGTGCGTATATACACACAATATTGTGCAATTTACTTATTCATGGTGTTCAATTTTCAAATTTTAATAAATTTCAAATTTAACCCATGAATTGAATTGAAAAAAAGTTATAATTTTGTATTTTGTAGATAAGTCCTTGGAACTTATCTAATTTACAACATCAAGTCCCAAATTCCAAAATCCCCAAATTTTAAAATAAAATCCTCCACTCATGTCTTTCAACAGAACCCGCAGCTGATGACCACAGGCTCGAGCCCGGCAGCGGCTGCCTGAATCGAGGTGCGACCCAGATGTCTCGGCCACCTCATACTACTCATTTTTCAACCGGCCACGACAAGGCAACCGATGAACCGAAAGAAGATGTCCGCAGGAATTATAATTCGCGATATTTTCGAACCTGCCAGTCCATGAAAAGGTCGACGACAGTCGTCGTCGGCTTCCTTCCGCCGAGAGTAAAGGAAAAGATGAAGTCATATTGAGTGGCGGGGATGAGCTGTCGGCGTGAGAGGAAACAGAGAGATGGTGCAAGAGTAATGCAGCGGGTGGCAGCGGACGGCGGTTGGCGGCGGACGGCGGGCTTAAGCAGATATGTTCATCTTCCTGTGTTGGGCTGAATAGTGTGTGTGTGTGTGTGTGTGTGTGTGTGTGGGTGAGAGGATGAGGGTTAGTGGTTGTGGGGCCCGCATATGTAGGTGGATAATTATTGAGTGATTATGTAATTACCACATTGCCCTCATTTTATAGTTAAATGCAAAAATTTGACCACGAATTGGACACTTATTTACTATATTTAAATTTTTACTTGATCATGACCATTGATATGTTGGATCCGATGGTACACATTTATTCTTATTTTTTTCACTATCTACCATTCTCATATGATCCCACCTATATATGTATATATACACACACTACACTTATTAGTATCTAACCTAATTAAATGAAGAGATAAAAACAATATATCTTCCGTTTTAAATCTTTTACTTTCAACAACATCAAGATATTATTTAAAGGCACTTGACAAAAATAAATCTTTCATTGTCTTCTATCACTTTTAAATAATTTAAAATATAGGCGGGCTCTGGTATAAATAGGACAACACCATCGTGACATTAACAACCACAACCAAATAAAAAAGCAGTGATGAACACTCCCCAAATAATCACCCTCGTTTTGTTGCTTCCAATTTTCCTCCTCAAACCAATATCTTCTAAAGCACATGCAGATCCAAACCGAGCAGCCAAAACGTTGTTGAAATGGAAAAACACTTTATCAACAATACCCCGACCTCTAGATATTACATGGACGAGAAAGAACACCATTAACTTGTGCACTTGGTATGGGATTATTTGCGATAGTAATCAGTTGGTTATCGCTCTTAACCTAACCAATGCTGGTATCACTGGAACTCTGGCTCATTTCGATTTCATCTCATTATCCTCCCTCCAAATTCTAGACCTCAACGGAAACGAGTTCAGCGGCTCCATACCACAAAATATTGGCAATCTGCCCAACCTCACTTCCTTAATCCTCAGCAACAATAATTTCACCAATGCCATTCCGCCCCAGATTGGAAAACTATCCAATCTGCAGAATTTAACTTTCTTCAACAACAATTTGACCGGGGATATCCCTTTAGAGGTCACCTACCTCCAGAACCTGGTGTACCTCGATTTTAGCGGCAACTATCTCAATGGCTTTAATAAGAAATTATCTGAAACCAGTGGTTTCCCTTCCTTAACCTATTTTAGCGCCTCCCTAAACGAACTCACTTCCGAATTCCCGCATTTCATACTAAACAGTAAGAATCTCACATTTCTCGATCTTTCTCAAAACCACCTCACTGGTGGTATACCGACTCTCTTAGGTCAACTTACAGAACTAGAGTATTTAGACCTTTGGTCAAACAGTTTCAGTGGGGGAATTCCTTCCGAGCTCGGGCAGTGCACTAATCTGGCCTACTTATCACTTGACAGGAATTCCCTTTCCGGGACTCTGCCCATGTCCCTGTCAAAATTAATCAACTTATCCGTGTTGGGATTATCCGAAAACAACTTATCCGGCCCTGTATCCAATTTCCTCGCCTCGTGGACCAAACTAATATCCTTACGGCTCAACAAAAATCGTTTCACAGGGAAAATCCCACCCCAGATAGGCCTCCTCACAAATCTCAACCTTTTGGCACTCAATAATAATAATTTTACGGGCCATATACCGCAACAAATAGGGAATTTGATAAATCTGACACAGTTAATCCTCGCGGTAAACTTTCTGTCGGGCAACATACCTCAGTCAATAGGGAACCTGAAAAGCCTCTCGACCCTCGATTTGGTTGGCAACAAACTCAGTGGGAATATTCCTGCCCAGATTGGGCAACTCAAGTCCCTCCAATTCCTTTTGCTCAGCAACAACATGCTGACAGGGACCCTTCCCAACTCCATCTCCAACCTCCAAAATCTGGTACGAGTGCGTCTCGACGGAAATAATTTTAAGGGAAATATTCCGGATGGTTTTGGCGCACTTGAGCAGCTCGAGTTCTTAAGCCTGAGCAAGAATCAATTCACCGGCCAGATCCCGTCCACATGGGCCCTCAACTCACGCATCACCGATTTTCTGCTCAATGATAACAAAATCTCTGGACCTATTCCATCCGATCTAGGGAATCTCAAGGAACTGCGTGTCCTCAACTTGAGCTCCAACAGACTAACGGGGAATATCCCGGCCGAGCTCAAGAATCTGAACCAGCTTTTTTATCTCGATAGTAGCAACAACCATTTGAGCGGAAAAATCCCTGGGGAGGTCGGGCAACTAACAGCACTCCAGTTTCTTCTTTTGTCACATAATAAATTGGCGGGGATTGTTCCAGAGGAAATCGGGAATCTGAATCGCTTGCTGAGCTTGAACTTGGGCTATAACCGTTTAACAGGTGAAGTACCGGATTCAATTGGCAACTTGAATAGTGCCGAGTATTTGATAGACCTGAGTAATAATTTGCTGTCGGGGGCCATCAAGCCGTCATTTGGAGGGCTGACCAACTTGGAAAGGCTGGACCTGTCGGGCAACAAATTTACGGGCAAAATTCCACCAAATCTGTGCGAAATGGTTGCTGTAAATGATTCCGATTTTTCTGGCAACAAGCTGTCGGGAGTGGTGCCCGACCCGTATGGTCTCGTTGCAGTAGTCAGTGGACACGCTAGGTGCAACTTACGTTAACATTATTGTCGTCATCTTCTCTCGCACGCTAGTTTGTGTTTGTGCAATAAAGAGTTTTCTCAAAGCTAATAATGCTTCCTTCAGTAGTTGTACTTCTTCATCAATAAATTTTCAGTAGTTGTACTTCCTCATGCTCATGCATCAATAAATTTTCACGCTTTTCAATTGTCTCTCCCTCTATTTTTTGTCATATTCCTTGTTAATCTTTTTTAGTTTCTTTAGCCTGGTTGCAACTTATATTAGAATAAGAGAACCATTACATCATGGACTGTAGCCGCCCTAATAAATAAGAGTGGGATAAAATTGTTATGAAATACAAAGACACGATCACATTATTCATTGTCTCTGGAATTTTTGTTGTTTGTAATAAGCTATCCTTTTCTAATCTTCCTCAACATATTAGTTTTTTTCCTTTTTAAATCGTACACACATGAATGCTCTTAAATTGGAGAAATGGGCATATGATATTACCTGTAATATCGTATTACACATAAGAGCCTTATTCCACAAACAAACATACCACGCAGACACACTCCAATGGCAGCACGGATAAGATCAAAGCTCTAGCTTGCGAGAGGGTCCATAAATATCTTTCAGACTCGCTCTCGATAAGTTGTTGTGAGAAAAGTCCATATCCCTCAGACTCACCATACTGCACAATGCTTTAGGCATTTGGCCACACAGATTGTTATGTGAAAGGTTCAAACTCTCCAAATGTCATCACATAACTGATTCATTTCCAGACGCAGCCTCCAAAACTCTCTAACGCTTTAGACACATTTCCATAACTGTTCAGGCCTCGGCAATTCCTGAGGCAGAGCAGCAACGTACCCGAAAATCCATAAGTTGTGCGTCAGAAGGCCTGAAAGCTATTGTTGGAGACTCTTCTTTCCCAGGTCTTGTCTTGAGAGATGGGTCCTGAAAGTTTATTGTTGAAAACGGAAAAAAAAGGTAAGCTTAGAAAGGTTGGAGATGGAGTTGGGTAGGGACCCACTGTAAGCACCCTCTTTTTATACTTAAAGAAAATACTGATTTTACTAGAATAATTTCGAAAACAAATTAACTTTTAAAAACTTTTCTTAGTTACTTACTAAAACACTTTCTCTTCTTACACAAATTATTATCCGATAATCCAAGTTGGGATAAACTGGCTAAATTGGACAATGATAGAGGCAAAGGCCCAGAAAGGGAACTCTTGGCAAGAGATATATATAAGTCAACCTAGTACATTAATTGACCGAGCTCCACAGGTATTGTTGAATTTAACATGTTCATGTGAAGATCTAGCCGCTTCAGATTCGTGAGTTGCCCTATAGAAGATTGTATTACTCCTACAAAGGAATTGAATAAAGATTGAGGAATACGAGCGGACAGGCTGTTGCTTGACAAATGGAAATAAGTGAGGTTGGGACATTTTAATATGAAATTTGGGAAATTGAAGTTAGGTTATCACGGCAGGTGACGCCAGTCCAGTTGCAAGTGTTATGGATATGGAGTTAAGAGCATCGGCTTCTTGTGTTGTTGTCGGGGAGGAAATTGTTTTGGGAGGGAAAAGCTAGAGTGAGGAGAAAGATATGGAGAAGGGTGAATAAGTAGGTTGTTTTTGCCATGCGCGAGTTTTTCATGCCTGTGGGAAGTAATGATGATACTACTACTACTATTTTGGTCCGCATTTAAATTATACTGAATATTCCTGATTCCGTAGCAGACAAGAGAATAGAGAAAAATGATGATTCATAGAGGTTAAAAGGTTTTGAAAATTTATCAAACGTCTCGATATTCGTTCAAAAAGTTGGGCAAGCTTGTTTATATTTTGGCAAAATTGCATGAAAATGCACCACCTTTCAAATTTTTGCAATTTAATCACCACCTTTCAAAGTTTGCAACTAAATACACCAGCTTTAGACATTTGGCAAATCGAAGCATGGCAAACGGAAATCGGCAGATGCATGAAATCGGCAGATGTTTTCTTACGTGGCATCGTCGGAAACTTACGTGGAACGCATAAAACACACGTGGAAGTCCAGACAAAAAAAACGAGAAAAAGAAAATGCCACATCATCTTGTATATGTGTATAAAATCCGATTTATGCCATAAAATCAACCAAATTAATGAGAAAATCCCAAATCGACTCAGAACCCTAAATTGAAAAATTGTCGATCGATAAAAGATGTTCTCTTGTGGCCACTGATCCAAGAAGCTTGTCACAGTAATGGCGAACAGGTACTCTTGCATTTAGGTTTTGTTGCTGTCAAATTTCATTGATACGTATTTTATACTCTTGCATCTAGGTTATCGAACAACTGTACTCTTGCATATAGGCGTCGCAATATTTAAGGTCATTTTGAATTGAAATGTTGCATGTCATAACCGTATTTGAAAGAGGGATTCTGAAATTACATGCTTTCATGCTTAATGATGTTCTTATTCTGATTTGCTTCAATTAGAATTTCTGAAAATATATCCGTTTTGCTAATTGCAGTAACAATTTCAGTATTTATTTGAATCATGGGGGAAATTTATCAATCTTGCTGGGTCTGTTGATTATTTTGGAGGTGAGATATATTCAATTCACAAGTTAGACCCTGATAGATTTGGGTTCCTTGACCTTGAAGAAGAAACACAGAAACTTGGTTACAAAGAGTGGATGAAAGTCTGTTATAAGCTTCCATATTCAAATGAATTTACAGAAATACATAATGATGTTGAGGTGATGAGCATGTTAAGTTTAGTACATAGTGGAGAGAAATATATTTCTGTGTATGTGGATGTGGGTCAGAATGATGTTCCCTGTGGCAATGCATCAAATGAAGGAGTTCAGGAGAATGTTGGAGATGTACAGAAAGATGTTGATGACTTCACAGATGTAGACTATGAACCATCTGGAGATAGTTCTAATGATGATGGGTTGTCTGTAGGTGATTTAGGAACATATGATGAAGAGTATCTGTCTGCCAGGAGAGAGAGAGACATATAAATGCCCAAGATGATTCATTAGCTGATATAGAGGAAATTATCACAAACTATAAGAGTGGTGATTACTCAGATGATAGTGATAATTCAATAAACATTGATGAAGAGAGTGTTGATGGCTCAGATGATAGTGATATTGTTTGCAAGCCAAAGAAGAAGTGTGTAGTTTTATGATCCTCAGTGTGATAAAAAGACCATACAGGTCATGTTGTTTATAATGGCTTAAATATTCAGTTTATGAGAAGTAGTGAAAAACAAGTTGAAGTTAGGTGTACAGATGGTTGTCCTTGAAAATTGTATGCTAGTTTGGTAAGAGCAGAAGGGATGGTTGCAATTAAAACACTAGTGTCAGAACACAAGTGTCATAGGGACATGAACACTAGGCAAGCATCATCAAGTTGGGTGGCAAAAGAGTTCTTGGAGAAGTTTAGAAAAAAACCAAGGATGAAGGTAGGTGATCTAGAAGAGCAAATTCTTGACAAATATGCAGTGCAGCCATCTAGATGGAAAATGTACAGAGGCAAGTATAAGGCTCTAGAGGAACAGAAAAAGAGCATTATGGTTGCTTGAGGAGCTACATTGCAGAGTTACAAAGGGTTGATAGGAGTGGCAAGTTTGAACTATTGTTGGCAGCTGGTAGTGTTTTTAAGGGATTTTTTGTTGGATTCAGTTCATTAAGGCAGGGTTTCTTGGAAGGATGTAGGCCTGTGATTGGGTTTGATGGTTGTTTCCTTAAGACATATGTGGAAGGTTTTTTGTTATGTGCCATTGGTAAAGATGGTAATAACCAAATATTCCCTATAGCTTGGGCTATGGCAGACTCAGAAAATGAACAAAATTGGAAGTGGTTCTTGGAGATATTGTTTAATGAGCTCAGATTCATCAGTGATCAGCAGAAGGTTAGCAATTTTTTTGTGTTCTTAATAATTTCCTACCATAACTAAACCATATTGTTTTACTGATTTTTTACCTTGTTCAAAATGTAGGGACTTATTGCTTCCATTATGGAACTGACACCACATGCAGAGCACAAGAACTGTGCAAGACATGTATACATGAATTGGAAAAAGAATAACCCTGGGAAAACACTAAAAGACCTTTACTGGAAAGTTGTGAACATCACCTATAAGGCAGCTTACAAAGAAGCTATTGATGATTTGAATGATCAAGACCCTGATGCATGTAAGGATCTTTTGAAAAAAGAAACTTTTAGATTCTGTAAGGCTTTTATAATGGACATGCCTAGATGTGATATGATTTTGAATAATGCATGTGAAACTTTCAATAGCACAATAGTAAAGGCTAGGAAAAAACCCATAGTTGAGATGTTGTAACTCATTAGAACATCTGTAATGGAAAGGCATCACCAAAAGTTGATGGCAGGTGGTGGGTGTACTGATGTCATATGTCCTAGGATAAGGAAGAAAGTTGAGGATGCTAAGTTTAAAAGTAGGTTGTGTGTCCCTAAACCTGCAGAAGGGTGATAAGTTTCAGGTTGCTATCTATGATGATCAGTTTGTTATTGATCTGAGGGCTTTCAGTTGCACATGTAGAGAGTGGGATATTTGTGGCATTCCTTGTATACATGCTTGTTCAACAATACTCTATCTCAAATGGGATGTTTCAGAGTTTGTGAATCCCTACTTTAGGACAGAGAGATATATAAGAGCATACTCATATGCACTTGAACCCATGAATGGGAAGAAAATGTGGCCTTCTGTCACTGGGACCATGGTGAAACCCCCTCCATATAAGAGAATGCCAGGTACACCCAATTTGGCAAGGAAGAAGGCACCTGAAGAAGAAGCTAAGAGTGTTTCAAAATTGAAGAGGTTTGGCTTGCAAATGAGGTGCCAAAAATGCTTGCAGATTGGACATAACAAAAGATCTTGTAAAAATGAGGCTGCACCAAGGCCACCTAATGTGAGTATTTATTCATTCAGTTTATTCTTTTTAAATTGCATTGTGTCATGTTGTGATAACTACTCATATTGTACCTGGACTGCAGAGAAAAATAGGAAGGCCAAGAACCAAAGCCACATCTTGCCCTCCTGAAAATAAGCTTCATCATGCAGTTGATGTTGGACAATCAGGAAGCTCTGTCTCCACACAAGTCAGAAAGAGGAAAACCCCTATGAGAAGGAATCCATCCCAATCTGCTGTGGTTGGAAAACAACAAATATACAAAGAAAGAGCAATGGTATGCCAACTTCTGTACAAAGTTTGAAATAATTGTTATATATATGTGTATAAGTTCTAAGTTTCATTGCAGACAAGAAAAGGCTATGGAGTTATGGTTTCACCAGAATCAGGCAACATATATATAAGGGTTGGCATTTTCTTTAATTCATGTTAGTAATTACTAAATTGAAAAATTATTTAACTAACACTATAGTCATTCATTTTCAGATGTCAGGTGACAAAAGGACCAGAACTGTTCAAAGCACTGCAGGAACACAAGAAAGTGTGGCCAAATAGTTCTTAGATGTTAGGTCTTCTGTTTGAAGTTGAATAGGATTTGCACTGTATGACAGTTATTGTGTATTGGCTTCAGTTCATGTGTGTTGTTTGAAGTTGAATACTTTGCCCCTCTGGAGTGTCTTTTTGAAATTATTACACTATAATGTTGTTTGGGATTTGCCCCTCTGGATGGTGATATTTTTGGATCTGATTGCAATAGTTTGTGATTGTGATGGTGATGGTTTTTGGATCAGGCATTGTATAGTTTTTTTCTGATTTCTATAAGCAGTGCTGGTTAATGGTGATGGTGAATGGATCAGGTTGTATATATGTAATGTATTTGATTTCTATAGATAGTTATTTGATCACTCTTTAAACTTCATTGCCCATTGCACTCTTCAAACTGTCACAAATGAATGCTTAGGCTGCTAAACTCCAGCCATTCTTGCACTCTTTAATATCAACAACCACTTTGTAAGATTAATATTAATGTGAGATTATTGACATCATCACAACTTCATAATATTGAAAATTCAACATTCATAACTACCATTACAAAAACTTCCATTACAATAGCACCAAAGCTACCATTACAGTAGCACCATAGCAAACTTCCTATTTCAGCATTACAAAAACATTTGACATAAAAGAAGACAGAGAATTACAAAAGCATCCATTCTCTATTTCAGCATCAAACTACCATTAGGAAAAATTCTATTAATCTTAAACATAGCTAGAAAGACACAAAGCAATAGCATCATAGCAAACTTCCTCTCAAAATTCAATTTCTTGTTCTGCTGATGATTTTTCCTCTCCAATTCTTCAATTTCCTTGTTCTTGTCATGATTTTTCCACTCCACTTCTTCAATTCTCTTGTTCTGGTCATGATTTTTCCTCTCTAATTCTTCAATTTTCCTCTTCAACTGCTGCAACTTGTTTTTTTTTAATCTGAAGCTTTTCATTGAGTTGCTTTTCAACAATATCCTTGCATTTTAATTGTTCCTCCAACAAATTTTTTTGATTCTTCAACTTCAAAAAATAGGCTTTCTGAAATGGTGGTAATTCAGCATCATGCCAAACGAAAAATTTACAATCACGTGCCTGCAATATGTCAATAACAATGTTTAAATTTTCTCAACTTTCAATTTTGCAGCACAATAAATTGGAAATAATTCCCAATTCAGTGTTTAAAGTAATTCAAATACTACATAACCAATCTAATTTTTTTCAAATAAGGAATTAAATTCTTACAGTATTTCTGTGAGGACATCGATGATACCTCCTAGCCGGATTCGTATCAGTGTTCGAGGTCAAGAAATCTGGTTGGACTCTATGCAAGCACTGAAGCCCGTCAACTGGAGGGTCCAAATTTGAAGTTGAGCCACGACCTCCACTACCACACGATCCACACGACATCTTCAGAGTAGCCGAATTCTTTGAAAAGAATGAGTACGCGTTCTACAGAAAGGAGAAGCTAGGGTTCTTAGTCGATTTGGGATTTTCTCATTAATTTGGTTGATTTTATGGCATAAATCGGATTTTATACACATATACAAGATGATGCGGCATTTTCTTTTTCTCGTTCTTTTTGTCTGGACTTCCACGTGTGTTTTATGCGTTCCACGTAAGTTTCCGACGATGCCACGTAAGAAAGCATCTGCCGGTTTCCGTTTGCCATGCTTCAATTTGCCAAATGTCTAAAGCTGGTGTACTTAGTTGCAAACTTTGAAAGGTGGTGATTAAATTGCAAAAATTTGAAAGGTGGTGCATTTCCATGCAATTTTGCCTTATATTTTTTACTTTTGATTGGTTTGTTTGGTTAATTATAGTTAGTTTTGTAAAAGTGAATAAGTTAAGATTGAGTGGAATTTTGAGTTTGTATTAAAATAATATTTAGAATAAAATAACTAAAGTTGATTAGATATGAAAGTAAGAGAGAGGTGGTTGGAAGTGATGAATAGTTAAAATTTTGTAATTGGATGAATAGTGAATCAAAATTTGATATAGGATATCATATGACTAAAGAACAGACCGGCTCACCACGTCGGTCAAACCGGCATAAGTAGGGAGAAAACCGCGTGGGCTAAAGGATGATCGACCAAAGCAGAAGAGATCGAGCAGAATGGCAGGGTTGGTCGAGGATCGACCTAGCGAGGGGGAGCTCGATCATATCGAGCGCGTAGCGGGAAGGAGACAGTCGAGAGCGTGACCTGAACGCGAATAGACGCGTGGGTGATATCAAGGGATCCCAACGGCCTACGCAAACGAATATTTCCCCTCAGCGTGAAAGGGGGCACGTGGCGAGAACCCAGTGGTGCAGAGTAAAAGTGGCAGTAACCACCTCTGACGTCCCTGACTTTTCTGACAATACGCGTACTGTGTGTGTACGGATGGGTAGCGCGGGCAGGACAGCTCACCAAATAGCCGGGCAGCTCTTAGGGCAGGTATCTCACTCCTATATATAGAGGAGTGGGTCTTTTTTTTAGGATTTACGATTTATCCATTCTCTACTTTGGAAAATTGAACAAACATATACTGACTTAAGCATCGGAGGCACTTCACCAGAAAACCCCTCCGGTGTGAGAGTTTTTGTGCAGGAGCGCGACGTTCTATCAGCGAGGAAGAAGGAGGCAAACCAATTTCAAGCCGGTTGGAGTGTTTTGCGTTACCATTTGGCGCCGTCTGTGGGACTTTCGTTCGAAAAGTGGTGTGCTGAGATTTTTGAAGCTTGGTAGCTATGGCGGACGGAATTCCTAGAAGAGATTTGCAAGCATCGTTCGATGAGGCGTGGACGATGACGAGGCCGTTTGGAGAAGGCCCACCTCCGGGCTTCTCTGGACCCTTGCGCACACCGGTGACTCCGACGCCTGTTCCCCAAGGCGTAGAATTCGCGTCGGTGCAACCAGAGGCTGATGTGGGCTCAAATCGGGCCCAAGAGATCCACACACCTCAAGGCGCGGCGGCCCCAACGCCGCCGCAACCAGATCTGGCTGCGACGCTGCAGCGAGGAGTGACGGTACAAGGAGCGGTACCGCTGCCGATGGGGGAACCGCGTCCCGGCCAGCAGGTGGTGATGACAAGGCAGGAGATGCAGCAGATGGTGGCGAACGCGGCGGCACAGGCGGTTCAGCAGGTTACTCAAAGCCTTTCGCGAGTGGCTGCTGGGCCAACGATGGTGGATGAGGACGTGTCGAGCTATGGAGGAGATGGAGGCCTAAGAGATCGTGAGATGGAGAGGCTTGCGGAGCAGGTGAGGCAGTTGCAGGCCAAGATGGATGGTCGACCTGAAAGGCGTGCTCGAGGACATCCGTTCTCGAGGGATATATTGGTTGCACCATTGCCCGCAAACTTCAGAGATATGAGTTTGATGTTTGATGGGACCACTGACCCGTCGAGGCATGTGAGGGCGTTTGATAATTTGGCTGTGTTGCATGGTTACTCTGACTCGGTTAGCTGCAGGGCATTCTTGTCGACCTTGAGGGGAGGCGCGCTCGATTGGTTCCAGCAACTCCCTCATGGATCCATCAAGGACTTTGATGATTTCGCGGAAAAGCTGATGACCCAGTATGCGAGTGCGGTGGCACAGGAAAAGACATATCTGACGTTGATGGCTATGAGGCAAGGGGAGAAGGAATCATTGCATAAGTATGTCGCACGATACAATCAAACTTGTTTGGAGATCCCCACGGCCTCGGACGAGGTGAAGGCTGGAGGGTTGATACGAAGTTTGCGAGCGGGGCCTTGTCGTACATCTTTGGCTAAAACCCCTGCTCGTACGTATGATGACGTACTGAAGAGGTGTAAGAAGTACATTAATTTGGAGGAAACGGAGGCTGAGTTTGCTAAGTTGGAGGATTTGGCTAAGCCTGAGCCAAAGAAGGGGAGGGCAAGCTCGCCTCGAAGAGCATCACCGGGTCGGAGATCGCCTAGAAGAGAGGGGCGTGGCAGGACTGATCGAGGGCGAGAAGACAGGTGGAAGGATCGACCAGTATTGGGGGGAAAGCGGTTCCAACACTTTACGCCCCTTAATGCGAGGATGGGCGAGGTGCTGGTGGCCATTGAGAGGAAGATAGAGGACAAGGATGTGACGTGGCCGAGGTCGAGGCGTGAGGGGCCGACACAGCCCAGGTCGAACAAGTATTGCCGTTTCCATAAGGATTATGGGCACAAGACGGAGGAGTGCAGACACCTCAAAGATGAGATCGAGCGCCTGATCAGGGCAGGGTATCTGAAGGAGTTCGTGTGCGAAGGGAAGGCGAAGGGGAAGGATAAAGGGAAGTGTCGAGAAGATTCGGCGGAGCGGAGTGATCGAGATGATGATGAGGATGGTGATCCTCGAGATGAAAGGGGTGATCGAGGAGTCAAGAGGAGACGGGGGAGTCAAGATCGAGGAGGCCAGGGAGATCAAGGCCCGGTGAAGAGAGGAACGATTTACATGATCTCGGGGGGACCAACAGATGGGGACTCGAACAATGCGAGGAAAGGCCATGTTCGAGCAATAAAGAGGAAGAGAGAGGAGGTGGGGATCACTGCTCGAATGCCGGAGATAAGTTTTCGGGCGGAAGATGCCGAGGGAGTAGTGTTGCCCCACAATGATGCGCTGGTGATAACGGCGGAAGTGGCGGGTTTCGATGTGAAGAGGGTGTTTATTGATACGGGGAGTTCGGTTGATGTGATGTTTTATGATTGTTTTGTGCAGATAAACAAGGAGCTCAATCTTGACCTGAAGCCGGTGACCACAGCCTTATATGGATTCAACGGAGGCGAGGTGATGCCGATGGGAGAGGTAAGCCTCTCTGTTGCCTTAGGGCAAGGGGTGACGAGGAAGGTGCGAATGGTAAGGTTTGTGGTCGTTGGAGCGGAATCCTCGTACAACATTATTATGGGAAGGACTAGCTTAAATGCTTTCCAAGCGGTCGTGTCGACGTACCACATGACGATCAAATATCCGGTGGGGGAAAACGTTGGTGAGGTCGCAGGAGATCAGCTTACCTCGAGAAGTTGCTATCAGACCACGGTGAGCAATAATAAGCAGCTCTCGAGGAAGCGAGCGAAGACGGAGGAGGGAGTACCGAGCCGACCTGGGGGCTCGAGGTCGAAAGAAGAGAAGGAAAGAGCGGATAAAGGGAAAGAAAAGGTGGAGATGCAGCCAGGAGGGGAGATTGAGGAGGTCCAGATGGTAGAAGGGTGTGAAGAGAGGAAATTCCGAATAGGCAAGGAGATGGAGGAGCCCATAAGATCGAAGTTGATTGCGTTGATCAGAGAGTTCGCGGATGTTTTTGCGTATACGGCTGAGGAGTTGACAGGGATAAAAGCGGAGGTGATAGAACACCGTTTGAACATCGACTTAACGGTGAGACCAGTGAAACAAAAAAGACGACACCATGGCGCGGAGATGGATAAAGTGATCGAGCAGGAGGTCGAGAAGTTGCTGAAGGCGGGTCATGTCAAAGAGATCCAGTTCCCTGAATGGTTGTCGAACACGGTGATGGTGTCTAAGTCTGGGGGGAAGTGGAGGATGTGTATTGATTTTCGTGACTTAAACAAGGCGTGCCCGAAAGATCTGTACCCATTGCCTAGAATTGACCAGTTGGTCGATTCTACTGCAGGTTGTGAATTGCTTAGCCTTATGGACGCATCCCAAGGATACCACCAAATCCCTTTGGCGCGAGAGGATAGGAAGAGGGTGAGTTTTGTTACGAGCAGAGGCACCTATTGTTATGTGGTGATGCCTTTCGGTTTAAAGAATGCAGGGGCAACGTATCAGCGACTGGTCGACAAGATCTTCAAGGAGCAGCTGGGGAGGAATATGGAGGTTTATGTCGATGATATGCTGGTGAAGAGTAGGGTGAAAGCTGATCATGTGAATGACTTGAAAGAGACGTTCTTAACGTTGCGGAGGTATGGCATGAAACTGAACCCCGCTAAGTGTTCTTTTGGGGTGAAGTCGGGGAAGTTCCTGGGGTACATGGTGACGAAGAGAGGGATCGAGGTCAACCCGGAAAAGGTGAAGGCGGTGATCAAGATGAAGCCACCCACCAAGGTGAAAGAGGTGCAAATTCTGACGGGTAGGATAACGGGTTTGAGTCGCTTCATATCCAAGGTGGCGGAAAAGAGCGGGCCCTTGTTTCGAACATTGAGAAAGAGCTCGAAATTCCAGTGGACGGAGGAGGCCCAGAAGGCGTTCGAGGAGCTGCAAAAGGTGTTAGCTAACTTGCCCCTCTTGGCTAAACCGGTTCCGGGGGAGGATCTAGTGCTGTATGTATCTATCGGAGAACTGGCGGTAAGCTCGATTTTGTTGAGGGAGGAAGGTGCAGTGCAATTTCCAATTTATTACGTGAGTAAAATAATGCAAGGGGCGGAAAGGAAATATTCGGAGATCGAGAAGTGTGCTCTAGCGGTGGTAGTAACAGTGAGGAAGTTGCGGCCGTATTTTTTGGGGCATAAGGTGAAGGTGAGAACGAATATGCCATTGGGAGAGACGTTAGGTCGACCTTCGGTGTCGTCAAATGGGCAGTCGAGTTGAGCGAGTACACGATAGCATATGAGCCAAGGAGGGCAAAAAGGCGCAGGCGTTGGCTGATTTCATACAAGAAGGTACGAAGGGGGAGGAGGAGGAAGAAGGTGTTTGGCAAATGTTTGCGGACGGTTCGGTGTCGAGAGTGGGAGGAGGCTTGGGCATTGTTCTAATCTCGCCCAAAGGAGACAACTTGGAGTTTGCAGTCAAAGTCGAACATAAAGTATCAAACAACGAGGCGGAGTATGAGGCGGTTGTCAAAGGGATGCAGCTGGCCATAGCAGGGGGAGCTCGAAAAATTCAAGTATATTCTGATTCTCAGTTGGTGGTGGGCCAGTTTCAGGAGTATTTTGAGGTAAAGGAGGAAAGAATGCAGCGGTACGTCGAGGAAATGAAGAAGTTGAGGGACGAGTTTAACTCGTTCGAATTAGTGCAGATACCCCGAGGTGAGAATGGTCGAGCAGATCTGCTATCCAAAATAGCGCAGAGTCTGGTCGACTGTAAGAGCAGAAGTGTCACTTTGCTGCGCATGGAAAGGAGCGCAGTCGAGCATGAGGTAGCGGAGATTGAAGAGGTCGACGATTGGAGAACTTTGATACTGAAGGAGTTGAGAGAAGGAGGGGCGAAGGTGTTAAGAAGGTTTTTCGAGCATAATGGAGTGTTGTATAAGAGGTCGTACGCCGGACCTCACCTGAGATGTGTGACGCGAGAAGAAGGGCGATACGTACTAAAGGAGACCCATGAAGGATGTTGTAGTGATCACAGTAAGGCGGGGTCTTTGGTGGCGAAGATACTGCGAGCAGGATATTTTTGGTCGACCATGAAGGAGGATGCAAAGGTAATGGTGAGGAAATGTTTACAATGCCAGAAACATGGACCGCTTATCCACCAACCTGTTGAAACGATGACGACGATGAGTTCCCCAATCCCATTCGTGCAGTGGGGTGTCGACCTGGTGGGGCCGATGCCTCAAGGAACGGGGCAAAGGAAATTCTTAATAGTAGCAGTGGACTATTTCAAAAAGTGGGTGGAGGCTGAGCCGCTGGCAAAAATCACGGAAGAGAAATTCATACAATTTTTATATAACAATATTTGCTGCAGGTTTGGTGTTCCAAAGGTGTTGGTGTCCGATAATGGAACGCAATTCAATGGCAAGCGGATTCGAGCATGGTGCGAAGACATGAGAATCGAACAACATTTTGCGTCAGTCGCTCATCCGCAGGCCAATGGACAAGTCGAGGTAACCAACAGGATCATATTGAACGGTCCAAAGACGAGGCTGGAGAAGGCGTCGGGTGCGTGGGTCGACGAGCTCACATCAGTACTTTGGGCCTACCAAACGACACCAAGATCGACCACTGGAGAAACACCATTCAGCTTGGTATATGGCATGGAGGCATTGCTCCCAATTGAAGGCGAGATCCAGTCACAGAGATCGAGCACGTATGAGATGGAACAAAATGAGGACCTGATGATGGCCGCCCTAGACACGATCGAAGAACTTCGAGAGCAAGCCTCGATCAGAGTTGAGGCATACAAGCAGAGGATGCGGGCAGCACATGATAGGAAGGTAAAAATGAGGAGATTCCAGGTGGGCGACCTAGTTTGGAAAAGGGTGAACGTGTTGAAGCACGTGGGTAAGCTCGAACCCAACTGGGAAGGACCATATTTGGTCGAGAAGGTTCGTGCGGGAGGTGCATACTCACTCAAGGATGCCGAAGGACGATCACTCCCCAGGTCATGGAATGTGGCTAACTTGAAGAAATATTATGTTTAAAATTTTTGTCTTTTATCTTGTCGGAAACTTTCCACAACAGAATGATGTACTGAAATTCCCAATTTGAATTAATGAAATTCCTGTTCAAACTTTCAATACTGTGCCTAATTGATTGTTTTAATTTTATTGCATATGTGTGGTGGCCTATGTTGAATGAGTGGTTGAAGAAAAAATCCATCATGATTAAGGCCGAGAGGCTGGATGGTCGCATGTATCGACCACTCCTTGGAGGGTGGACATGTGCTCGAGGACAAAAAATCCATCATGATTAAGGCCGAGAGGCTGGATGGTCGCATGTATCGACCACTCCTTCGAGGGTGGACATGTGCTCGAGGACAAAAAATCCATCATGATTAAGGCCGAGAGGCTGGATGGTCGCATGTAACGACCACCCCTTTGAGGGTGGACATGTGCTCGAAGACAAAAAATCCATCATGATTAAGGCCAAGAGGCTGGATGGTCGCATGTATCGACCACTCCTTCGAGGGTGGACATGTGCTCGAGGACAAAAAATCCATCATGATTAAGGCCGAAAGGCTGGATGGTCGCATGTATCGACCACTCCTTCGAGGGTGGACATGTGCTCGACGACAAAAAATCCATCATGATTAAGGCCGAGAGGCTAGATGGTCGCATGTATCGACCACTCCTTTGAGGGTGGACATGTGCTCGAAGACAAAAAATCCATCATGATTAAGGCCAAGAGGCTGGATGGTCGCATGTATCGACCACTCCTTCGAGGGTGGACATGTGCTCGAGGACAAAAAATCCATCATGATTAAGGCCGAAAGGCTGGATGGTCGCATGTATCGACCACTCCTTCGAGGGTGGACATGTGCTCGACGACAAAAAATCCATCATGATTAAGGCCGAGAGGCTAGATGGTCGCATGTATCGACCACTCCTTTGAGGGTGGACATGTGCTCGAAGACAAAAAATCCATCATGATTAAGGCCAAGAGGCTGGATGGTCGCATGTATCGACCACCCCTTTGAGGGTGGACATGTGCTCGACGACAAAAAATCCACCATGATTAAGGCCGAAAGGCTGCATGATCGCCTGTCGGGAGGTGTTTATGACTGTTAAAATTCATTAATAGATCACGTTTAGTCAGGTGGATGAATGGCGTAGCTTACTAAGTTGATAAGAATAACATTAGCGAACGGAGACAATGCAGACTTTGTAACGGAAACATTAAACGAAATAAAGCATCGACTGGCAAATAAAGGGAAATAGTGAAATTACAATAACATTCATTTCACAATATGGAGTATAGCGTTCAAACGCGATTCAAGTTACAAGCCTATAAGTTAGTGTTTGGGTCAATGTTGGCAGTAGGGGCGGTCGAGGTCGGCTCGTGCGATGGCTCGGACTGCTGCTCCGCAAGCTCAGCTGGACGACTTGAGCCAGAGGTCGAACCAGCTCCGTCAGTAGATTGAGCCTGACGAGCAAGAGGAGGAATGTAGCCAGCAGGGAGCTTGAAGGTACGCCGCAGAAGATCATCCTGCTCCACGACGTGCTCGAGCAGACCGGACCACCAGTCGTGGTCATCACGCAAATCGAGGGCGCTCTCATAGCCGACAGGAGCCTTGGGCATAGCATCCCATATGGCCTCCATATTAAACTCCTCAAACCCGTCCTCAGCGACTTGGACCCCTGCCTGCTGCATTATGGCCCCAAAACAATGGGTGCCATAGTCCTGCACATCCTTCAAATATTGTGGTGAATGCTTGAATGCAGAAACCACTTGTTCGCGGTAAGCTTGTAGGAGGCGTTGGCCAGCTGTAGTATGGAAGACCATTCGTCGAGCCCGAACGGCAGCCTCATCGACCGACGGCTTAGCCCTTTGTTCGAAGGCAATGTTTTCGCGCGCTCGCGCCGACTTCTCCTCCTTGAGCGCAGTCTCGAGAGCCTTCTTGGAGGCTAAGAGAGCCTCCTTCTCTGCTCGCTCTGCTGCGAGGGCCTCCTCGAAGGACTTCAAAGCCCCCTCGAGCGTATCTTTTTCCTCAGAGAGGGCCTTGTTACGGGCAGCCGACGCCAACAGCCTATCGTGGAGATCGTTTGCCTTGGCCATGGTTTCTTGTAGCTGTGTGCCAAGGCGAAGATTACTCCGCTCGAGAGCCGAGATAGACCAACCGGGGCTTGCGAGGGTCTGCTCGATTAGGGGCGCGAGCTCGACCATTCCCTACAAGGGCACATAGTAGAAAATGTTGGAATACTTAACAAGCGAAAGACGAAGAATAAAAATGGACAGGCATTGAGAAACAGCGAGATACCTGAGCCAGCCAGTGGGCAAGCTGTTGGCCGCGGTCGCGAAGGGAGTGACCATCGTTATAATGGTCGGTGGGACGGTCGACGGGGGGAAGAACATCCCTGAGATAATGGGAAAACCCCGGACCGTCGAGCGTTGTGATCGAAAGGGCAGTTTCATCAACACGGCAGCGTTTGGCAATATTTTCATCTTCCCCAGCAGCGGAGCGTTTAAGTGGATTCTCCACTAGCTGGGTCTGCTGGGGAGAAGCAGGAATATGTACGACCGGGGTCGTTTGATCGCGCGTGGGAGAATGCAGCGGAGGAGAGGACGGTTTCTCGAGCTGCTCTGATGGCTCGAGGGGCTGCTCGGTTGGAAGGTTGACTGAAGAAGGTTGCTCGACAGTCATGTTCGGGGGAGGAGAGGTCGAGCGCACAGGTTGGGAGGTGGTGGAGTCAGCAGGCTTGGTACTCGACCCCTCCGCGGCGGTTTTCTTCTTCAGAGGAGCTCTCCTTTTAGGCACGGAAATAGTGGGCATGTCTGCAAAAAACGTACACGCAGGTATAACTGCAATGAACACATGATATATAAGACAAATATGGCGATGCTCGAGCCTATTTAGTAAAGATGCACACCTGGGTCGCTCTCGATCAGGATAAGATTTAAAGTCTTTTGACTAGGAAGAGGGCACGATTTATGGGTAAGCAACCCACAAAAATGCAGAAGGTCATCATTCTCCAGAAGGGTCTTCGACGCAACGGGCTTGCTATTCCATCCTGCAATCCGTTGGTCGAAGAGGGCGTTGGCAGGAGGCACGGAGTACTCTCGAGGGAGTTCCTTAAGCCAAGGAGATGGGGCCCAAGGAAAAGCAGGTTTGGGCTCGACAAAAGCGAATTTGTGTTTCCAGCGGGGAACGTTTGAAGGGGTATCCGAAATGAAATGGACGTCGTTGCGGCCCTTGAGGTAGATCCCCTGAGCGTGTTTCGAAGGAGTATAACAGTAATGGAAAAAATCCAGGTCAAGCCGACCTAGACGAACGCGACAAAGGATGATGAAGATGGTAATAAATCTGATGGCGTTGGGTGGAAGTTGGTTCAAGGGTAGATCGAACCACTTGCAGAGATCGATCAAATCCTGGCTTAAGGGAAAGCGGATGCCAAGTTTAAATTGAATTTCAAAGAAAGTATAGCAGTTTTCGGGAGGATGGTCGTAAGTGTCTCGTGAGCCTGGGGACAAAAAAGCCCAATTGGTAGGATAGCCATATTCTTCGGCATCCAACCAACCAGCTATGAGGGAGCGAGAAGAAGAAGAGGACTTTTTTGAAGAGGCGGGTGCCTTAGCCGACTTACCCTTCTCAGGAGCAGCTGTAGGAGAAGTAGAGACGGGGATAGACGAAGAAGCAGCTCGAGCAAAGATGGAATGGCGAGAAAGAGGAATAGTGTCTTCGTCTTCCTCAGCAGCGGCTTCGGCGGCATCCAGGGCCTCTTCAACGGCGTCAGAAGCCCCGAACGCAGGTCGGCGACGATTCAAGGGGATGTGATCGAGGGTATCCCCATCCGACTCATCAATCGGACGAGTAGATTGGCGAGGAGGAGAAGGTGGAGTATAATCAGAAGGGCGTAGAACACTGAGGGGAACGGGATTGTAGATTTCCTCAACGGAGCGGGAAGGCGAGTGAGGAATAGGCCGGCGAACAGGAAAAGACGATGCGCTTGCCTCATCTTCACTGAAATGATGGCTCGGCGCGTTAGAATCAGCGGAATCTGAAAAGAAGAGCAAAAATTGAGGGAAAGAGAAGAGGAATTAGGGTTTTGAAAAGCAAGAAAGGTAGGTTTTTTCGGCCGTGAGCGAGGCGAGAAGAATTGGGGAAAAAGGAGAAGCAACAGGAAAATCGAAAAAATTGATAAAGTAAACACACATAAATATAAAATTGGAGCACAGAAGACTTACTCATGGTCGCGGTGAAGAAGTGGTTGCCGGAAAGTGCTTGAACAGGCGTTGAGAGCAGGCCAGAGCAATGTGCAGAAGGAAAGTATGGAGCGCAAAGGAGGTTCAAAATCGCAAGGGTGAGAAAAGTCGCAAAAATGACTAAGTGTCGTATTTATAGGAGAACAATTGAATAAGGTGAAGAGTTGGGAGAATAGGACCGTTAGATAAAAGGAGATCCAACGGCCGAAACAATTAAAGAGGCGCAGATATCGGAGCGGCACAAAGTACGAGAAGACGTGATGATTAAAGTTACAGAGAAGGAAGACATGTGGCAGGCGGAAATCGCGCTAAAAATAAAGAGAAATGAAAAGCGATCATTGCAGGCAATAAAAGAAACCACGTGGTCGAAGAAACCACGCGGTCGAGGAAAGGTAACAACATCAAATAGAATGATCGAGAGAGGAGACCAGAAGGCGACATCGACAAAAAACAATCGGAAAAATACGTGAAACGAAGAAGATAGCTCGGACTCACTCTTAGATCGAGTCATTCAGACTCGACCAGAGTGGGGGGGGACTAGATGATATAGGATATCATATGACTAAAGAACAGACCGGCTCACCACGTCGGTCAAACCGGCATAAGTAGGGAGAAAACCGCGTGGGCTAAAGGATGATCGACCAAAGCAGAAGAGATCGAGCAGAATGGCAGGGTTGGTCGAGGATCGACCTAGCGAGGGGGAGCTCGATCATATCGAGCGCGTAGCGGGAAGGAGACAGTCGAGAGCGTGACCTGAACGCGAATAGGCGCGTGGGTGATATCAAGGGATCCCAACGGCCTACGCAAAGGAATATTTCCCCTCAGCGTGAAAAGGGGCACGTGGCGAGAACCCAGTGGTGCAGAGTAAAAGTGGCAGTAACCACCTCTGACGTCCCTGACTTTTCTGACAATACGCGTACTGTGTGTGTACGGACGGGTAGCGCGGGCAGGACAGCTCACCAAATAGCCGGGCAGCTCTTAGGGCAGGTATCTCACTCCTATATATAGAGGAGTGGGTCTTTTTTTAGGATTTACGATTTATCCATTCTCTACTTTGGAAAATTGAACAAACATATACTGACTTAAGCATCGGAGGCTCTTCACCGGAAAACCCCTCCGGTGTGAGAGTTTTTGTGCAGGAGCGCGACGTTCTATCGGCGAGGAAGAAGGAGGCAAACTAATTTCAAGCCGGTTGGAGTGTCTTGCGTTACCAAAATTGATGTGATGTGTATGCATAATTGATTTATATTATTTAATTATATTAATAATATTGAGATACTACTATTGAATTAAATTTAAGTTTGAGATTGATTTTTATTTTTTTTATAACTAAGGTTCGGAAAACCGAACCGTTCATCGAACCAGTGAAGCTACTGATTCAATGGATCACTGGTCGGACCAGTGGTCGACCGGTTTAATTAATATATAATATTATTTATTTTATATGTATAATAAATAAGTGTTTATAAATTTTTATTATAATTTCACATTTGTCTAAATAAATAGAGGAAAAAATAAATAAAGAATCATGCATATTCTAATTATTTTAGCTACCACACCTGATTCTAGTGAAATGATACAAAATGTTTGATACAAATACAAAAGAAAAATATGATATAAGAACAAACATTAAAGCTACTATAACATCACCGGATCTGCTCCCCTGCCCAGGGTGGGCAAGGAATTAATATGCTCACTGCTTATGTGGCACGTACACATTGGGCATATTAATTCTTTCTCACTGCTTATGGCCAATGTGTACATGCCACATAAATAGTGGACATATTAATTCCCTTTCCACCGTGGGTAGGGAAGCAGATCCCGTAACATCTATATATCCAAAGTGTCAAATCACAAATTGGTATAATCATAGAAATATGATGGCTGTTAAAATGCATTATATTTAATGTTGATATTACTTTATGCATCAATTCATGGAAAATTGGCTTACAAAATTTCTATTTTACTTTACTATATTCATGAATTTGCACCAAAAGTTTGGCACTATCTACATGCAAAAGATTTGATGTGTATACATATACTCCGTAAATTAATCTAAGTTTCATATATTTATAATAAAGAAAAAAAGTTTCATATATTTATCATCTATGACGCATAAAAATATAGGCCAAAAGCATAATATGCATAAAAATATATGCCACTGGGCCATAATGGCCCTTTATAAAAATATAGGCCACTGGGCCACAACCAGCCTTGGCCAATAGACCAACAAATCAGCCTATAGGCACTGATGCCAATACAAAGAAAAAAAATGGGTATTGTTATTCACCGCTCTCCATTTTACTAGTCACCACCTCTCTTGGACAATTTTGGCCTTCTCATTTTCTCTAAACATCTCAGAGGAAAGTGTACGGTGAAATGTCGTCAAATTCGGAGGTACGAAAAAATACGTGTCCGGCCGCCGGTTCAGGACGACTTTTAGCCCGTCCGGCCGCCGGAACCGGACGGTTTTTAAGCCGTCCGGCCGGCCGGTCCGGACGAGCTAAAAGCCGTCCGGAAAGTACGGCCGGTCGGACCGGCCGTGTCCGAACCGGCCGGCCGGATGGCTAGAAAGCCGTCCGGAAACGACGGCCGGTCGGAACAGGTCCGTCCGGTCCGACCGGCCTGACGGCCATTTTTTATTTTTTTTTTTAAATTATTATGTTATTTATTCGAAATAATTATGTTATAAATTGGACTATATTATTATGTTATAAATTATTATGTTACATTTTAGACTTGATTATGATATAAATTGGACGTTTATCGTGTTAGGAGTTACAAATTATTATGTTACATGTTAATTATAATATAAATTGGACGTTTATCGTGTTAGGAGTTACAAATTATTATGTTACATGTTAATTATAATATAAATTGGACGTTAGATATTATCGTGTTACGAGTTAGAAATTATTATATTACATATTAGTCTTAGTTATGTTATAAATTGACGTTAGATAGTATCGTGTTAAGAGTTACAAATTATTGTGTTACATGTTTATTATAATATAAATTGGACGTTAGATATTATCATGTTACAAATTATTATGTTACATGGTAGAATTAATTATCTTAATTTAACATGTTCTAAAAATATAAATATTGTACTATATAGCAGGAGTCATGGGAAGATTTTGGAGGAGATGGTGTTGATTACAGTCTGCGTTTCGATACATGTACATTATATAATAGTGCTCAGGAAGCTATTGAAGCTGCAAAACACCAGGCAATGCTGAATGGTTTCCTATTAATAATTTCGAGCGACAAAAAGAAAACGGTCAGACTTTTGAAGTGTCATAGAGGCGAACGGTACAGAGGCACAGGCGGAAATTCTAGAAAGACAAAAACGAATAAGTGCGGCTGCAATTTTCAGATCAAAGTAAAAAAGGTGTCCGCCGCTCCATACTGGAGGATCTGTAAATGTAGCAACGAAGAGAAAGGCTACCATAACCATGCATTTGTTGTGTATCCCGAGGGTCATAGCCAGTTGAGCGGCCTCAGCGCTTCATCTAAGAAAATTGTTCGTGACATGACGGACGCTCAGGTGGCCCCGAAAAAAATTATGGCAGCGCTGAAGGAAAAGAATCCGGGAGACAACGTTCATGTGCGGCAGGTATATAGATTTATATCTTGTAATATATGTTTTAATTAACTTTTTTAAATTAATTATGATAATTAGTAATTTCTTATATGTAAAAGTTATTGTGATAGTTAATAATTTTTTTATCAAATTAATCGCATTAATATACTTTTTTATTTATTAATATAATAAATTTTTTGTTTTAAATTATAATAATCATTATAATTAACGGTAATCGGTGACAGGTACATAACTTTAGAAATAAGCTACGGACAGATAGTTCCGATGGTAGAGACGTTCCTTCCCAACTTATGCATTTGGCCGTGAGCAGCGAGTATACAGTTTATGCAGAATCCGATCCGAACACGAAAGCGTTGACGCATATATTCATGGCCCATCCTGCTTCGATCAATCTATTCCGGACATATCACTGGTATGTCGGTATAGATTCCACGTATAAAACCAACAGGTATGTTACTTTATAAATAATTTATTAGTATGAATCTTAAATAATGTGTTTGATTAAGTTAAGTTTTATGTGCTTATATTTTTTGTCTTCTTGGTCACATTTGCACAGGTACAAGATGTCGTTGGTCGAGATGATTGGGATGACGCCGTGCAACCAGAACTTCCTAATTGCGTATGCCCTTATCAGGGACGAGAAAGAGGCCAGTTACGACTGGGTTCTAGAGAAGTTGAGACTACTGATAGGCCAAAGCGTATATCCTTATGTTGTTGTCAGTGACAGAGAGTTGGGTTTACTCACTCCTATTCAGAGGCATTTTCCTGAATCAGCCCACTTACTCTGCACGTGGCACATCAACAAGGATGTGGAAGCCAAAACCTACCAACTATTTGGGAAGAATAAAAAATTCTCGGAGATTTTCACGCACAGTACGTGGAAGGCGATTGCAGAGGCCAGTACGTTCGATGCCTACACCGATGCTGTTGCCGAGCTTCACGCGAAATATTCGAACAATGCAGAGGTGATACGGTATGTGAAGAGCACATGGTTAGTGCACCGCGAGAAGTTTGTGAAGGCTTGGACCAACCGAGTGACACATTTTGGAAACACAACTTCCTGTAGGGTGGAGAGTGCCCACTCTGCGTTGAAGGAGTGGCTTCAGACTTCCACCGGCGCGCTCGATACGGTTTGGCAGAAGATTAATAAGCATATCGATAATCAAGTGACTGAAATCAAGTACGTACTGCAATTTTTAAATGCGTTATTATATTACTGCATTAATTAATTATAATCTAACGTTATGTAACGTATTATCAGGACGGCGCTTGAGGCCTCGAGATCTAAGAAGAATACACGGTATAAGGGAATCCGTTTCGCGAGCGTGATACTGAGGGTCTCGCATTACTGTCTGAGTTTATTGGACGCTGAGCTTACGAAGATGCACAAGTTGGACACCAATGTTTACACTAGTTGCGGTTGTGTATTGCAGGTCACTCATAGACTTCCTTGTGCCTGTCTCCTCCGTAACGCAGTTGATTTCGACGTTCCGATTGATCTCGGAATGATTCACCAGTTCTGGAGAACGCTCGAGATATTAGAGCTAGGTAATTTAAGATTAATGTTTTATTTATAATTTTCTATTAAAATACATTATTTGTTTTAATTCATTGACTTTTTTATCGTATACTTGTAGGGACTGGTCATCCGAGCCAGGCGAGCAACGCTGCATGGTCAGATGCGGCGTTCTTTCAGAAGCTTGTGTCTGAGGTTGAAACCCGCGATCCCGCGACGATGCGGTACGTGAATCAGTTCATGTACAGTCATCTTTACCCAGACCAACAGGATTATGCGGAACCTGATGTTAAGGATAACCCGCGAGGTCGTCCCAAGAAGACTAATTCAACTAAGCGTAAACCATCTGCTTTTGAGCACAACAATAGATCGCGAGGTCGGAAATCGAGCCGTACGACTAATTCTTCGCGTGGACAGACAAGTTCGTCTTCTCAACAGTCACAAGAGGATGAAGGTCATACATTTTTTTTTAAATATGGCTGAGCGTTAATTAAAGTATTTATATGATTATATAAATTGTGACGTGAAATTATTATGATATTTATTGCAGAGTTTAGACCGACAAATATATTTGGATTTTCAATGTGGCAAAGTATCCCCTGGCATATGTTGGACTACATAGTGAGTTACCTGAATGTGGATGCGGATGGTAACTGCGGATTTCGGGTCATCGCGAGTCACATGTATGGTCATCAGAAGTACTGGGCATATGCAAGAGAAAACATTGCGAAGGAGGTCGACAGCCACCCTGAATTGTACGAGTACATCTATTTTAGAGATATCGAGGCCGGACTCCATCGCGTAAGGTGGGGCAAGGGCCCTTGTGGACGGGCTCACTGGTTCGAAGTTCCGCAGGACCTCTATGCCGTTGCGACCCTATTTAATGTGGTTGTCGTTCATTTGAGCTCTGGTCCACAAGGTGGGCAGCACGACTTATTCAGCACCACAGTGTTGCCTCTCACTGCACGATCATCGGCTAGAGGACCATGTCGTGAGATTGCCATTTGCCATCTTGGTACCGTAGAACACTACATTCGTTTAGATTTGACCGATGATTGTCCATTACCGCCTATTCATTTCATGTGGTTCCAGTACCGAGATCAATCGGTTGTGGGTTGGGAGGATCAGTACGAGTCTAGGTTGCGATTGTGGTTTACTGTTCAAACAAATCATTCTTGAATAAAAGAACGATATTATTCAGTTATGGTATGACGCTTCTCATTCAACTTAAGTTTAGCAAATAAAAATAAATAAATGAATCAGTTCAACTTAAGTTTAGCAAAAAAAAAAAAAAATCATTCAACTTAATGTTTTACAATAATAATTAAAAAAAAAAACATTCATTACATCATTATTGGGCATTGTCGTAATCCAACTTAAACTTAGCCAGCTGTTCTTCGACTTCCGCCGCCTCCGGACAGTCTGGAACAATCTGCTGCAAGGTCGATGTAATGCCCAAAAGACGGTCCACCCACTAAAAAAATGGAAGAATGAAAACATAAGACTAAAATTTATTAAGAAAAAAATTATTGTAATGAATTAACATTAATTAAAATTTAGTAACCAACTTACATAGGCGGTGTTGACACGCGTTGGGACCTCGTTCTCGTCCGGCAGCTCCTCGCCCATGAGAGTCGGATGGGAAACCCGACTGTACCACTGCTGGTAATCCTCAGTCGCCTCCCCGCGATCCTGTGTGGTGTGGGTCAACATACCGATGTTGACCATCCCAGACATCGGGAACTGGGTCCAGGCACATACTGCACCAGCCTCAGAATGCTCAACCTTGTAGTTCCTAGACTCCCAAGCACGTACTGCACTGATTGGCGGGTTTATAGGGGGAGGGACAGTCTGGACATACCCCAGCTGACGCAGACACCGCGCAGGCAAGTACGGCTCGACGACATCGCGGTATCGAATCCATCCGCTATAAAGAGTCCTCGGCTCTATCGCATCTGGGCTGGAGCTGCCGTATGGCAACCATTGCACCTGTTCACAATTGCATAAGAGCATTTATAAAAATAAATTATATTATTTTTAATAACGGGTAACTAAATTTAAATAAAATAACTTCACGTACATCGGAGGCAGTGAGTCTGTCGAGGCGCCGGCGGATGGCTGTGAGTCGATCGTCTGACTGTGGCGCATTCCCTACGCTCCACGAGCATGATCGTGCGAGACAGTCAGGACCGATGGGTAGACGCCCCCGGGATCGGAAATCGGGGAAATACTCATATATCCAGGACTGCAGTCATGATCGTGCGGGAACTCTGGCTAGCCTGATGAAGCTGTACCCTACGAGCCTCATCGATCAACGTCTGCCTTTCCGTGTCCCTCTCCCGACGAACGAACGCATTGACACCTCGACTTCTAGTGTGTCGGGTGCCAAAACCATAATAATAGTCATCGTACGCCTCGTCGTCGTCCCTGGCATTAGATTGTCCAGGTCTGCCAACACCCTGAATCAGAAATATAATTATTAGATTTTTCCAATGTAATGATTATTCTAATAGCTATTAAAATAGATTATAATTCATTTTTCTTTTCATATATAAATTTTATTAATTATTATTATAATTATAATTGTTGAGATTTATAATAGTTATTATAATTTTTTAGTTCAATTATTATAATTAACATTAATTTATAATTATTTATATTTAATTATAATTATCATTACAAAT
>BKCP01006071.1:1853068-1885759 GCA_008636005.1 Striga asiatica | reverse complement strand
TGGGGGGGTGACTAGTAAAAGGGGGGCGGTGAATAGCGATTGAGAAAAAAATTCGCCTATTTAAATGATTATGCATCAACATCTATTCAAAGTTCTTAGTTGGGCCGCTGGGTTGGAACATCTGTTACTGGTTTTGCCGATTTTTAACCGGTTTGAACGGTTCTTATTCGGTTTCGAAGTCCAGCGGTTCTATATCTCTAATCGGACCGTGTATAGATCGGTTCCCAGTTGAACCGACCTAGAACCCTAGAAAAAACTTGTAAACAAACAAGCATCCTCTAAATTTTTTTTTTCTTGTGATGCCTATATATACTACTTTTTTGGTTTTTTTTAACTAGTAATTTCAATTTTATTAAGATGTTGTGACTGTAACAATATATATATATATACATATATATATATATATGATGTGGTTTAAATGAGAAACAAGTCTTAGTGTGAGAACCGTGAGAATCGCTATTTTTAATTGTGCGCAGTGCTATGATTGATTGTGTTTGATAATATTTTTAACTAGGATGAATCTTATTAAAAATATCAACACATTTTCTGTTAGCATTTGTAAAAATGATAGCATCATCTAATATGAAAAATAGCCTCATAAACAATTAAAAATAGCATCAAATACGATTCTTACGGTTCTTACACCAGAACTAGTTTTTATTTGAACCAACCAATTAAAAGTAACATCAAATACGGTTCTCACGGTTCTTACACCAGGACTAGGTTTTAATAGGAATAAGAGAAACTCTACATTCAATGTACTTTACTCTACGGATAGAGGAATACATAGAGTTGAACATAGTAAAATAAGAAATTGAAAGATTTCGTTGAAATTGTTCGTTTGGAAATTTCCCGAAAAGCTAATCATAGGTTCTTCTCTCCATCGGAACGGCCGTTATGCTCATTACTAAACTTGTTGAAGAAATGAAATATAACCAAGATATATCTTTTTGATCAAAGGTTGAATCGATGATCAGAAGAAGAATTAGGCCAAAAATTAGGATACATTCTGGGAAAATCAAACTTCCATCGAAGAGAAGCAAATGAAAGGCTTTAATAAAAATTCTCGTAGAATGGAGAATGAAGTTTCCATTCTGTCCATGCCAAATCATGAATTAGTAACTGCATCCAATTTCCAAAAAAAGTCCCAATTGTGTTTTTCATTTTTGGAATGGAATAGGATCAAGATCAAACATTATTCCATGGTATTTACATGAGGCTCCTCTTTAAGAAAGTCCCTGAGAGGGCTTAGTTGATCCATGATTTATTGTTTGGGTAAAATATACAAGACCCCCTTGTATTATACGAAATCTGCGCGTTTCCCCCCTGTATTTTAAAAATTGCGTCAGACCCCCTTCTATTAAGGTTTTTTATGCGCGAAACACCCAAAATTTAGACGATTTTGGGTGTTTCGCGCATACAAAACCTTAATAGAAGGGGGTCTGACGCAATTTTTAAAATACAGGGGGGAAACGCCCAGATTTCGTATAATACAGGGGGTTTGGTGCATTAAACCCATTTATGTTTCATCTTTCGTTTCCTTTTCGTTTGTTTCGAGAAATCTAGCGATCGATTCTGATTCTTTCTTTTTCTCTTGATTCTTTTCGGATCGAGATAGATCCTGTTCATGGATTAACGCAAATGTACAAGAGCTCTATTTGCTTCTGCCATTTTATGAGTCTCTTCCTTTTTTCGTATAGCACCACCCCTCCCTTTCATAGCATCCTCTAATTCGGAACTTAATTTGAAAGGCATATATATATATATATATGGATGGGTTCATATGAGAATGGTTCTCAATAAAAAAATGAGAATAAATCGTAGTCATTAGATCATTTGATCTAATGACTAATAAAAAATTAAAATTATATATTCATTAAGGAAAATGTGGTAATTTTCCTACAATACCAAATCATAAGTGGGCCCAACAGACAACTCACACGTTTCTCTCTCATTAGCCACACGTTTCTCTCTCCTCATAAACACTCACACGTTTCTCTCTCTCATTAACTCTCTCTCACAATTCTCTCTCACACACCTCTCTCTCTCTCACAGAGATGCCATTACACACACATTACACATACTCATAGTTTCTTGCACACACAGATAATCCGTCGGGCTCAACGACGGCGCCATATCCCGACCACCGCCGGCAATTGGCTGACCAACGGCTAAGGCGCCGCCGTCTCCTTCCGCCTCTTCAGCCGCGCTGCCCCTCCGGTGGACCTCTGAATTGCCGCCGTCAAACTCGACTTCTCCGACATCCTCCTCCATCCGGCCACCGTCGTATCCGTCACCCTTATTCTGCCTCGCCGTTTAAGGTGCAGCGGGCGCTAACACTAGGAAGACGACATACAATGGGACGCCATTAATGGCGGATTTTTTTTTTTTNTCAAGTGCCAAATCTGTAATTTATAGAAAGTCTAATAAATGGATACTAATTATAAATAAAATGCACATCATATACATAATAATTTAATTCAAATGTTTATATTAATTCGGTTGACTAAAGAATGACTACGAGTGCACATTATTATTTTTCAACGAACAATAATATAAAAAATATAAAATAATAAAATCATAGATATTAAATATATTTTTTAATATTATAAATAATTTGATAAAACTTTAGTATGTAAATTTTAATATATAACTATAATAAAATTATAAATATATTTTTATAATAATAAGAAATAAATTATTTCAATTACTGAGGTTAATTTGATGTACAATTATATCGACTAAATCTATTTTTAAAAACACATAATATATATATGTGATCATATGAAGTAGTGCATTTTATATATCAGCATAATGCACTTTTTCAAGCAACACTTTGCACTTTATCAACACATTTCACAATTAACGCCAACAGCTCCCCGCAAAAAAATGTCACATAACATAAATCTAAAAAAAACAAATAAACATAATAATTTAACACCAATCACATTTATTTACAACAAACACAATCACGCTAACGTACCAAAATTACATTAATTCACTTTATACGTCATCATGTTTCATTTTATAAGATAACATGTTGCACTTTACAAAACAATGCGCTGCACTTTATCACGACTATCAGATTGCACATTAGAGATAACCAAACAACAGAAATATATAACAATATTATTATTTTTCTAATTATATTTTTTATGCATTGTGATTGCACAATAAAGTTAGACCAATTGCACTCTAATGACTATCTGATTGTACAATGTCAACAAAACTCAACCGAAAAAGATATCTTATATTTTGGTGATTGCAAAACATCTAAATATAAATTTTCTTCAAAGTTTTATATTTCGGTTCGATTTATTTTTTTTTACATTAAAAAACTCGATTATTTTAGTTTGGTGTCAGCTTTTTTTTTAAACCGAAATAATCAAACGAACGAACTATATATAAATATTATTATTGATATTATTATTATTATATTTTATGCATTACGATTGCACAATAACGTGAGACGGATTGCACTTTAACAACTAACTGATTGCACAATAACATTAGACAGATTGCACTTTAACTACTAACTGATTGCACAATACATTTCTGTTTAGTTATTTATTGTTACTATTAGAATTTTTGTTACTTCACAATATATTTTTGATTATTTATTTTTTCTTACTTTTAAAATTTTGGTTACTTCAATTGAATTTCATATTTAATTTTCAAATTTTACTTTTATTGTGTATTTAATAATTTTTTAGAAATTTCATACAATATTGTCTAATTTACTTACCTATATTGTGCATCTATTAAATTCTTGACAAATTACAAAATTGGCTCATGAATTAATCTGCAAAATAATTATATTTTATTAATTTAGAGATGGGTCCCTAAAACTTATTCAATTCTCAAAATGAAGCCCTCATCTTCTTAACACTCTTCGTCTTTCACTCAATCTCGTCGGCCACGCTCGCTTCAGACTCTCAGATACGTGTTGGAGACACGTTGTCGATCCCGACGGCGACGACGGCCTGAATTCGCAGATTGTGACCGGAATTCGCAAGTCGCAGATAGGTGAATTTCAGATCTAGGATTTCATTAATTGTCGATCTGATGTCATCGACGAGGAGACGAAAAGGAAATTGATGGCAATGGCGACGACCTTTCAGGGGCTGGCGGCGACGACGTCAGTCGGAATTGTTTTACCTCGCCGGAGAAGACAATCCGGTGGATAAAGCACTCAGCGGGTGGCGTTGACGGCATCAACGGGGCTGCGCGCGGCAACTGGCGAGAGATGGTCGACGGCGTCTGCAGCGATGCGGCGGGCGGCGGCTCGCTGCAGCTGGTGTCTGGCCGGAATTGCTTGTGTGTCTGTGTGTGCAGGGTGCGTGAGTCGTGAGTGGTTTACTGTGTGATTTTGGGGAAGTGTGAGAGAGAGAGTTGTGGATTAGTGGGGTGGGTGGGGTCCATGAGTACATGAGTACATGAGTAATGTCTTTTTTATCCCTAGTGAGTGGTCAAATGAATACATTTGACCATAAATATATATCTATTTACAAGATTGCCACTCAATGTTTGAGTAGAATTAATAAAAATTGACTTGATCATGACCATTGATATGTTGGATCCGATAGTATAGATTTATTCTCATTTCTTTCACTATCTACCATTCTCATATGATCCTAACTATACATACATATATATATATATATATATGATGTGGTTCAAATGAGAATCAAGTCTTAGTGTGAGAATCGTGAGACGCTATATTTAATTTAATTGTGCGTGGTGCTATGATTGATTATGTTTGGTGCTATTTTTAACTAGGATGAATTTTATTAAAAATAGCAACATAATTTATATTAGCATTTGTGAAAATGATAGCATCATTTAATATTAAAAATAGCATCATACATAGTTAAAAATAGCATCAAATACGATTCTCGCGGTTCTCACACCAGAACTAATTTTTATTTGAACCAGCCCCTATATATATATATTTGGGGCCGCATCATTTTTACACCATTACAGTTTTCACCCACATCATGAAGATATATTAAATTTTTCACATTGTTGACTCAAAATTTAACTTTTTCATTACTAGTAAAGTGCACGTGGTGATAAGTATTTTTGGTTGATTAAGTTTAGTAAGATAAAATAATTAAAATATTAAACGTATCATTTCTAGAACGAAATAAAATGTAGAACAAATGTGCTTCTAATGTATTTTTTTTTTTTCAAAAATAATATAATGATGTCCTAATATAAAAAGAATGAAATAACATATTAAAACCCCAACAAAAAAAAATATATGAAAAATGAGGTCCTAATGAAAAAAAAAAAATATACTAAATAACTAAATAAGGACCTAACGTATATTGCAGATGCATTAGTTCTTTTATTTATTTATCTTAGGTGATTCAAGATTGTTTTCCTTTCATTTTCGTTTTCCACCTTCTCATAAGATATTTATACCCGTTGGAGTCCAATACATAGATACTATTGCAAAATTCTTCTTTATATGATCTTTATAAATTATTTCTACTAACAGTTCATCATGAATATCTCTGTGAAATAACGAACTGTGTCACTAAAATTGCTGATATTCTTTATCCTTGTATAAAATACTACATTACTCTCCGTATACACAAATTGCTACCTACCCATTGAGGTGTCATCCATGGGATAGGAACGAATATCTCCAAATAAAAGTTGACTTTCCAAAATCTTGGTTATATGTACTTCTTCCGAAACGCTAAATTATTTTATATAATCATCACACATTACATAAAAGTACGTACTCTAAAGTAACTTCACATATATTCGAGCACAATACCAATGAGATTGCAAATATTTCTATTAAAAAGTGACAACTTCATTCAAACATTGGAAAATGCTTTGGTCATGATCCGACATTCCCTTTTCAATGTTACTTATTTGGAAGATAAATGAACTACATAATCTATTGTTCGCAAATCATTGACCTTCTTGGTTGTTGCAATAATTTTAGATTTGTTTACCATAATATCTTTCACAATCTTTCGAATTTGCAATACTTATGTGACTAATAACTTCTTTAATGCTTTTATTGTCCAACTTTTGCATCATACATAATGCTTCGATAATTCAAGATAAATATCATTTTTTGATTCTTAAAAAAAAAAAAACAGAATAAAACAAAACAATAAGACAATATTGAGAAGTATATCATTTTTCAAAATATTCGTGGTATGAAAAGACTCTCAACCGGCTGGAAAGGGCTGAATCTCTAACTCGTCCGCCGGTTGAACGTCCTCAAACCTACAGAACTCTCACAACGGAGGGGTTATCCGGTAAAGAGTTTCTTATGCTTAAATGAGTAAGTGTATGAGATGAAGCACATAGGAATCTTTATGTTGAATCTGTCTGATTTTCCTTTTGACTTTTCTTTTTTCTACCTTAAATACGTCTCCGATCCTCCACCATCCATCCTTGTCTTTAAATTCTTGAATCTCCTTCTCTTTTTTGTTTTCTTTTTTGTCCCGTTTAAGATTCCGTAACTTCAAGCTAGGGAGACCACCACTCTGGTCGTGATATGAGTCTCCCATCTTCTTCCGCCACTCCTAATCCGCCATTCACTCTTTCGACCACTCTTTCAGCTGAGGTCGAAACTCTGCCTTCGAGTTCTCACGTTGACCCCTCCTCGGCTACCTCCCGTCCTCCTCAACCCCTTCACCTTCATGATGAAAATGACGCTGAGGACATCGATGATCAAGGCTCTCCTCCTCATAAACCTTAAATTCCCATGGGTGTGCCCATTCCCGGGGCCACCGTTTTTACCAGTGAAAATATGGTCGTCGTGGCTCGTCCACCTGTTTTGTAATATTTTGTGGGTAGTTGGTAACCGAGCTACCTGACCTCGAGTCGTTCTCAAAAGAAGACGGTTCGGAGTTTCGTTCACCACTCAATTATCCAAATCACACAAAATGAGAAAATAAAAGCTAAACATACTAATCAATGGGTTGGAGAGTGGATTAATTCTAATCGATGCTCGGAATTGAAAGCAACAAGTAAACTAGAGAATAAAGCATGTAACACTACCGGAGTCTCTATGCCATCGAAATCAAATGAATTCAACGACGAACAATGTGCAAATTCTAAGCACTATGTCACTAACCCTAACCTTCTAACCTAAGTGATTAAGCTCTAAATAGAGTCCTAACCCTTAATCTAGATAGGCAAGTAATTAGTCCCTACTAAAACAAGCAAGAGCAATGATCAAGTCCAAACATTCCCTCCATCATCAAGCAAACACCCAAATTCACATTGATAATCATCATAAGTAAAAACGAGGCAAAAATTGAAGTAATGAGCTTTAAAAGTAAATATTCAATCTTCTATTGCGTGCTAGATGAAAATCGGAGTCAAAAGCTCATAACTTGAACAAAATAAACATCGCCAGAAAACTCGCAGGAAAATGATGTCATAGAGCTCATAAGAGAGAGAAGAGAGAAAACTAAAAAGAAAAGCTTAATTCCTAAAGTGGAAAAGTGAAAAATAAAATCTAGATGTTCAATTACAAAAGACCAAAATCTATTTATACTCAGTAGCAAATACACGCACTAGCACACACACATTAAAAAAACACTCGCGAGTAAAATCGAACTCGCGAGTAAAATCTTCATTTTCGCGGCTAATTTTCGCTGGCAAAGGAGAACTCGCGACTAAACGGGGTCGTGGTCGCGGACCGAGGCATGAGGGAACTCGCGGCTGAAGGAACTTTGCGGGCGCCAAAATGAAAACTCGCGGGCAGGCTCTTGATGGGAACTCACGAGCAGATGGATTTTCGAGGGCGCGAACTCAAAAACTCGCGGGTAGGGCGGCTCAACTGGGACTCGCGAGAGGAAGAATTTCGCGGGCTGGATCCTCATTCCATGCGCGCGAAATTGGAGCTCTGGTCATGGCGTTGGCTCGCGAATCTGGTGCTACTTGCAAAAAGGAACTCGCGGGCGCGAGTCTTCAAACTGAAAGTGGGTTATGGCTCGACTTTGAAAAGCTCTAATTAATTCCACGGGCCTCCGATCGACTCGAAACTTCTACTCACGCTCCTCAAATCTTTTCTTCCTCGACATGGAAGGCACACAAAATTCCACCGAATATTTTCGTGAATGGACATTCGAGACTGCACATCACGGAATGACTATTTCTTCCTTCCGAACATATAAAAACACCAAAACGCACAAGGGAGATAGAAAAATATACGAATACGACCCAGAAACTAAAAACTACTAAAAACAACAAAAAATGGACCGGGACACACAAACCAAACCTAAAAAGACTCGACTTAAGCAAATAACGCATAAGAAAAACACACAAAAACATAACAAACACCAATAAGTACCTTTTTTACTGCCTCAAAGGGTTGGCTCGATAGATTTTTTGCCCTTGTGCTGTCTTCCTGTCGATTGGCTTATGTGTCGCCTCGACCTATGGACTCCTATGCCTACCCCCTACTGGCTGTTACTTCATTTTGGAAGACCATATAAACCTAGGGTTTAGGTTTCTCGTTAGCCCTACCTTTCTTGACCTCTGCAACATGTTCGGAGTCCCCATTAACCAATTGTCACCAAATTTTATTCGCCAGTTAATTTTCTACGTCATTCTATCATACAGTAGGTTAGGCCGCATCGACCTAGGTTTTTTCTTCTATTGTTTGTATTGCCGAGGGTCAAAGTGGTACCAAGTACCTATAGGCTCGTAATGGGGCTCACTTCATAAACGACATGCCTTTCAATGTCCCTAAGTGGAAAACCCGCTACTTCTGTGTTCAACCTTCGTCCCCTTTGCCCTTTGACTCAACATGGGTTGACAAATACACTTGTACACTTCCCGTGCCTGCCTCTTGTGCCCATTTCAACCTCTGGATCAAGGACTAGAATAAGTCCACTATGTCTTTTGAGATCCTTCTCAAGAATGAGGTCCTCTTGTCTCATTGTGGCTTGTCTCCTGGACGATGTGCTCGTCTAACTCCTGGTCAAAATTTGGTACTTACCGCTTTTACCTTAACGCGAATGATGCTTTGAAATTTTTCTCTAATAATTATGTTTTCTTGCCTCTTTGTAGAGGGACTTTTCAAGCTAAATGGCACACATTCCGTCTCCAGCTCGAAGAATAAGAAGCCCTCCTCTCCCTCCAAAGGGGCTGACGTCGATCCCCAGCCAAAAGAGACCAAGCGTTCTCGACCTAAGGACCATGTGAATGGGGTTGGAAAAAAACATTCCCAAACCAAGCAGGGGTTACCCATAAGAAACAGGAGCTCACTACACGCGTCAAAGTCACCACTCTCGAGGATGTCTCTTCTTCGACCTCCCCCCAGAGGGGGTTTCCATCGATCGCCCAAGCTGACGGCCGAAACGTCCAAGTGCAAGCGTCGCTAGCGCTATAAGGATGAGCTGAAGGCCAAGGAGCATGAGCACGAGCTCGAGCAGGCGTGAGCCCAGCAAGTGAAGGCCGAGACAAAATTCGATAAAGCCATCGAGCAAGCTATTGTTCATGGTCGTCGAGAGGGTCGACAAACTTTCTTCCGCTCGTCCCTTGGTGAAGCCTTCCTCGACTTCTATCGCCAACAGGTGGTCGAGGATTTCTGCCGATCGCCTCAGTTACTCCTTATGCTCGTGCCTGCGACGCAAAAGTGTATGCAGATTGCCATCAACGAGGTGTATGCTCAGACAGTGGCCCAAGGCTTCACTAGGGAGCTCGATATGGAGGCGCTTGACAGGTAGTTGCCTAACTGCCCCACTAGTTTTGAGGGTGACCATACATTCCGTCCAAATCACGTATGGGGAAATGAAACCTTCGCAAGTGCCTGTTCACAGGTGGCCTTAAGAAGAGCCTTACTCCTCCATTCGTACCTATTCCTGCTCAACCACTTATATCCAGGTCACTCCTGGGGGAGCTCAAGTGGTTACTAACGAGGCCACGCCATCGATCGAGCCCACCGGTGCCTCGACCTCCGTTGGTGACCATGCCAAGCCCACCTATGCTGACTCCGTGGGTGAATGCTTGTTTTTATCACATTATGATATTATTTTTTGTCAAAATGTTTTGTCTAGCCTCCGCATACGTGTACTCACCGACAATTCCTCAAACCTTCAAACATAAACCCATATTGAACTCATGATATTAACCGCATGTATAAACAAGACATGATTGCCATCAAAATCAGACCAAGTATATAACCAGGGTTAAACCGAGTAAATCACCAATGTTATGCCAAGCATATGTTACCTAAGTTACCTAAAATTCTTTTTAAAATATTACATTTAATTTAAGTTTTTTTTCTTTTGGTAATATATATCTCTCTTATATTCTTACAAGAGAAAATGTGAGGAACTTATGGCTTGACACGTGGCATATCTGCTAGATTTATTGCTTAAGTTATGTTCATGAAATTGCTTGGACTGGTGATTTAGTTTTGTTAGTATATTGTGTTCTCACAAAAAAGATAGTTGTTTCCATCTCCATTTGTCAACTTCTTTCATTGAAATGAAACTAGTTTTTGGTAGCAAGGAATACCTCATATGCCTGTATTGCTTAATCATAACATTTGAAAAATATGATTAATTATTTTCGGTTCACTTACTCTAAAAAATATTTCTATTTTGGATTCAAGCCAAAGCCTTATGTTACACACATGCAAGAATTGCGTGACTAACGTGTAGAGACATTCTGGCGTAAGGCGACCTACGTGTCGTCTTTTACTAATACTCTTGAAGGTCAATTAAATAGTCAGAACGAACTTGTGATTAGAAAAGTTAGGTGTACCCGTATGCATGAATCAATGGTGTAGTTAATGTCCATTCTTCGAGCAGAAAACTTGGCGTTCATCATCCTGGCATATTGTTTGGTTTGCTTGTGTGTGTAAAATATGATTATTTCCATGGATAGGTGGAAGTGAACCACGGGATGTTGGTCCCTTGATTTCTAGAAGCCAGGCTGATGATTCTCCTGTGCAGTTGCAAACTTAATTTCAATGTGAGTGTTTATTAGTAATCCTACGATAAACTTAGTGATTATCGATTTTACTAGCACTCTAATAATATTTATATATAATTTCATTTTGATTGCTGAAAAATAGGGAGGTGGTGACAACCAAAGTTGGGCATATCTTTCCAGTTTGCGAGGCTCGGGATTTTTTGGCAATTTTTTGGGACAACAATGGTTTTGGTTATTGAATTTCGTTGTTTTGTAGGTGATGGCGAAATTCTTGGCATTGATGTATACTTACTTGAACATATCTATCAGCAAAGACATAGTGCCTGATGAGATTAAAAGAAGAGAGAACCATTACTCTTTCCTAATGACTCCTATCCAGATACACTTTTCATTTTATTGATTTATCAATTTATTATCGTCATGATATTTTTTGTATTTTGATGTGTTAGAAACTTACCGGAGAGACAACACCCGGTAGCCCGTGAGATCACGGCCAAAACACAAGACATAAAAGAAAAGTCACACGAACACAAAAGAACACGTTATTGTTTGGTGTTGTTGAATTTACACCTTTTCTTATGCTATTTTATTGCTTATATAGGTGAATACACGGAGCTAAATGAACCCTACAAATCAAGATTACATGGAAACTATAATCAAGCAAATATTCACACATAATCTATGTAAACAACTAAAGAAAGGAAATAAACTAATTAGGTGCATAATGATTATATCCTATAATAGAAGGCAAAATTTCATTTTTGGTCCTATAACTTGGCCACAGTCCAAAAAACCACCCCTATATTGACCACTTTCAATTTAGGTCCTATAACTTGTCAATTTCATCATTTATGGTCCTATTTTATCCCACCCCGGGATAAAAACATGACATGGCAATTTTTTATCTGACATGGCGTGATTGTGACTTATGTGGCAGGATTAGAAAACTTTGACTTCAAAATTCAATGATCCAGTCAACTTTAGGACTTAGGTGTAATTAATTAAAATTATTAAAATTACAAGATAGTCCTTATAACTTATTAAATTTTTCAAGATGAGCCCCTATAATTATAACTTATTTTTACGCCGCCGCCACCCTCCCCCGTGCCGCCGTCGGTCGCCTCCCGCCGCCGCCTGCCTCCGGCCAAACTCCTCCTAAGCCTTGTGCACATTGCGAACATTGATAAGGCAGATTTTAGAGTGCAGTTCATGGTACTTGGTCCTCCCAAGCGGCTTCGTCAGAATGTCTCTCAGTTGTTCTTTGCTTCTGATGAACTCGACGTTAATCAAGCCTTCCTCTGCAGAGTCCCGGACAAAATGATATTTCACTTGAATGTGCTTACTCTGCCATGGAGTACTGGATTCTTAATTAAGGCAAGGGTAGACTTGTTGTCCACCCTCAGCATTGGTGCTCTTGGTGTTGATCCCTGCACCTCAACCAACACTCAAGCGAGTCACAATGCTTGACTAGCAGCGTCACGATGGTGCACTTTTGGGTCTTCATGCTCAAATTTAAGTACCTCCTATCCATTGACGCCTCCAAATATTCTTCAAATTGCTGAAAATATATCAAAAAAAATATCAAAGTACATGAATTCATCCAAATAATAAATAAGTCGAAAAATATAAACGCGCAAATAAATTAAGTGTATAAAAATACACTATTAAATATATAAAGCGTGCACATTTTTCGACCTATCAGATTGCCTGCCTAGCTCATGGCTTGTGGCGGGGTTGGGCAAGGCTAGCCGTTTAGAGGCCGGTCACATTGGTAGGCCAGCTCGCCCCGTTGGCCTGCTTTGACATGCCTACCTGTGTCGGAAAGAAGGCACCTCGCCGCCACTACCGCTGTCGAGTCTATAGCTCTCTGATGACTCGCAAGTGATGGATCTCTCCCTTTATAGCCACCTCACTGCCGACGGATCTCTCTCTCTCTCTCTCTCTCTCTCTCTCTCTCTCTCTCTCCCTCGGTCGTCGTCTTGCGTGTTAGGATATGTTGTAAAAGCTCGGCTTTGAGATATTGACAATTCCAGTTTTATCTTGCAATCATGTTTTAGTCAAAATACTTATGTTTGTAGTTTATTTATTTATACAATCATAACTCATTATCTTACATTGTAGATAGTATCGTTCGATGTGTCGAACAGAAAGACCATATATCTGTTCCTTGTAAAATAGACTATTTGTTCACAGTCTAGACAAGAATTGAGACCCCAGTTGGAAAAAGACTGTAGTGTACTCTTGATTCAGTTGGTCTTTGACTGATTGATTACACTAGTACTTATGATAAGTATTGAACGGACCGTGGAAGGATAGGATTATAAGATTTACTGATCGCAGTTATATTATAGACCTTCAGTAATTAATGCATACTCTTAAGCCGTAAGATAATATAAAACAGGCATATATATTCATCACTGGTTTATTTGATTTACCAATGGTAATTCCTATTTTACTAGGATGACATACTCGGTATTTTGGTAAATGATGATGTTTATATGATGTGTTGTTATAAATTATTTACAGTCACTATGTAGTGAGTTGGGTTGATGACGTCCCCGAAATGAGCTCATGAATGGATTTTATGTCAAGCCATGCAGGCGGATGAGTATCCGACATAATGATTAAGGATCTGACTGAGTGGTACTAATTTCAGAAATGAATAATATTAAATTATTTTGTCAGTAATTTAATTAATCAACAGACGTTATATCTTAAACATAGGGATGGTAAATCGATCAATTAGATTAATATTTATTAGTCAAGTGGAGGTTCGAATTTATTGAATAAATTGAAGCTAAATGGGGAAAGCAAAAGTATTACTTTAGTGGAATGTTTTATTATTTAATTTTATTAGGAATTAGGAACTAATTATTCTCTATTTATTTAATTCCCTAAGAAGAGGAATATTCCTTCTAGGATATTACATAGGGTTAGGAGACTTTGGAATCTTCTCAAATGGTAATTAGGGTTATAAGGAATAAGGCTTCTAGAAGGGAAAGGATGTGGAGGATAATTAGGTTTCCTAAACCTAAAAGGATAAGCTCATATTTAGCACCTCCTTAAGGTCCATAATGTAGCCTATAAATACACCATGTCCCAACCTCTTCCCCTATGCATGGTGAGCTGATTTTAAGGTCTTAATAAGAGAGGAAAATCGAGCATCATAAATATATCTAGAGTTCGGGAGTTCTGAAAAAATCGTCCACCGAGATTTTTCGGAGTAGGTGTTTAAATAATACATTAGAAGGCTTTTGGGTACAATTTATTTGAGCCTTTTATTTTCATTAAATTTGGTGACTAGAGCCAACGCCCCGGACTCCGGAAACCACAGATTGCCACCTTTGACCGCCACGGGAAATTTCCCGCAGCCGCGCCCAGCCGGGAGCCAACACCCGCAGACGCACGTTGACCAGACGCAGTCGCGAGCACCCAGCGTCTGTCTGCCTGCTTGTGCACCTCCGTCCGAGATCCTCGCGCCCGCACGCCGCCTGCCTTGCCGCGCATGCTGTCCTCCCGAAGACCGCGTGCCCTACTCCTCGCAGGTGCAGGAAACATGTTGCACGCACCTAACTCGTAGACAACATCGTTCGCACAGCGTCTGATGCGCCCAGTTCGCGACACCCGACCTGCAGATGCACGAGGCCAGCCCAGTGCCCGACGCGCAGCCTGTCCGCGACATCGACCTGCAGTATGCACCCAAGTTCTCGGCGACCCGTGTTCGACCGAGAAGGCCTTGTCCGGCTATCCAACGAACTCTTCATTTCAGACGATCTCCTACAGAGAAAATCAGAAACATGTCAGAGTTGACAAATATTTTAAACGGTAATGTCCTAATCCTAACTATATACTTCGCTGCACTAGGATTTATTTCGATAGATGCGAATGTGTATATCGGTGACGTTCCTAATAGAACCCAACATCAAGGGCCTCTCATTCTATTAATTTCTCGCTGACACCCACCGGTTGGAAGCTGCAACAGATCCTTGGTTTTGCAAATTCATTTTGTGTTTAAGTTTGTCATATTAAGTCTGAACTTTGAAGATTTGTTTTATTTTTTGTGATTGCAAAATGAAAAGTGAAATTGCGGGGCGGATTGTTATTGAGACCTAAAAGAGTTATATATTTATTTTTGAATTTTTTGGGATATACCAAAATAGCGCTAAGTAAATAAAATAGTAAACTCATATGTAAGTTCACATGATTGCGGAAGTAGAATTCTACGAAACATGAACCTTCAGGGGAGCATCTCACTCCCTGTCCGGAATTCTTTCATATAAGTGAATGTTTGACCCATTATAATTTGTATTTACAATGAAGACTCCCTCTTCACTACCTATCCTGTAATCACTCACTATACTACTTTTTCGACCACAAATTTCTTGTGGATTCTACAACTCAAATCCCTCAAGTTGTTCTAAGTGTTCCTCTCGAACAATTAAGCTAAGTGTTCAAATGAATAAGTTCTCTGGCTCATAGAGATCGAGAACAGGCTCTCACCTTCTCAATCATGAAAAACATAAAAAACACACACACTACTTTCAGAGAACACTCTCTACTCAATAAAAATAACCTTTCATCAAAAGTGTTGTATTCTCCGTTGTGCAAGAGTCTTTTTATTATATCTTTACAGAAATGGTAAGTTTCCTTGCAATCTTCAATTCCACAATTTGTTGCGTCCTAGATCTCAAGATCTGCTCCTCATGATTCATTCTCTTTCTCGCACGACACCTTCAGTGTGGTAAATTCTTATACGAGCTTAGACTCATGTGCATGGTAAGCAGGATTATTCTTTTTAATCACATGCGGATGCTCCAAGGAAGGAATATCTTGAATTTTCCTTCTTGATTTCCTGTTAATAACGTAACCAGATTAATGATTTCAAAAAATAAATAAATAAATTAAGAGAATAAAATAAATAAGATAACAAAACTTCCTTTTGTTTTTGGACAGTTCCAACATTCAATGTAGGTTCCAACTCCACAGGAGTTTGTCGATTTAATGCCAACCTCCAAATATTTACAATCTCCCCATTTGGCATACTAGTAAAGTGCACGTGCGATGCACGTGGTGACGAATGTTTTTTACCTATTAAATTTAGTAAGATAAATTAATTAATTTATTACACATATGATTGCAGGAACAAAATAAAATGTAGAATAAATAAACTTTTAATGCATTTTTTTAAATAACAAAATGATGCCGTAACATAAAAAGATTTAAATATCATATTACAACTCCAACAAAAATATATGAAAAATGAGTTCCTAATAAAAAATAATAAATGACTAAATAAAGACATAATGTATACTGTAGATGCATGAGTTCTTTTATTGATTTATGTTAGATTCAAGAGTCATTTTCTTTCATTTTGATTTTGATGTTCTCATAAGAAACATTCATAGTCGTTGAATTCTAATACATCAATAGTATTGCAAAATTCTTCTTAATTAATTTGACAAAACGTCTGTTTTATTCAACACTTAGAAATACGTTAGTCAAACATATAGTCAAACTTCATGATTGTATGATCATTATAAGGTATTTCTACTAACAGTTCATAAGTATCTTTGTGAAATAAACAATTGTAGCATTAAATTTCTTGATATTTGTGTCATTAAAATTCTTGATATTTCTTTTAATCACTGTATAAACTACTACATTTCTCTCCCCCTCTCTCTCTCTCTCTCTCTCTCTCTCCACATAGGCAAATTGGTACTTACCCCATGAGGTGGGAATGAATTTCATCTCTAAATAAAATTTGATTTTCCAATTCATGTACTTATCTGAAGATGTATTAAATTATTTTTTTGAAATTATCACACATTATATGAAAATATATACTCTAAATAATTGCGCGTATGATCGAGCACAATACACAGTTATGATTGTAAATATTCCTATCAAAAAGTGACAACTTATTCAACATTCAAAAATATTTTGATTAGAATCAAACATTCTCTTTTCAGTGTTATTTATTTGGAAGAGAAATACCTTCCATATTCTTTCGGATTCGCAATATTTATGTGTCTAATAACATTTAATGCATCCATTGTCCAACTTTTTGTACCATAACTATTGCTTAAAAAAATCAAGATAAAGATCCGTTATTGATTCTTCAATAATAACAAAACAAAACAAAACAATGAGACAATATTGAGAAGCATATTATTTGTCAAAATATTTTAGATGTGAAGAATTTGAATTATACTATATTATGATACTCTTAGCCATCTGTTAACTTTATTATTATGAAGTCATTATTAAATTTTGTGGTCTATCTTATTATAATATTGAATCATTATTTATGAGAACCAATTTCTTATAGAGAACATATACTTAAATGATAGTAGCAAAAAAGTAGTAATTTTAAAAGATTTTTGTTTCTTGATATTAGTATTCATACTTTTCTAAAAAAAAATAGATTTTTGTTTCTTGATATTAGTGTTCATAATTTTCTAAAAAAATTCAGAATTTTTCTTTTCCTCATTGCATTACTATTATTTTACTTGTTTTTTATTTTATTCACAAATAATATTTTATTTGTTGAAATAATTAGAGAACATTTATATGCAATGCGTTTTTTTTACGTGTTTGATATTAATAATATACTTGATAAAAATGTAGTTTTATATTGTTTATAAGATTAAAAAGTTTTTAATTTTTTTCCATGTTCTAATAAAATATTAAGTAACTAATTCATGTTTATATTCACAAAAAATATATTTTACAACCATTATGGTGTCCCCTTTCAAGCAATAATTGAATAACAGTTTAACATACAACCCATTTATTTTTTTCTCTTAATTCACATATTTAATATTGGTAATTTTTGTACATTTACATCTAGTTGCACTTTTTTAGTATAAATTTTTCAAATCTATGTTAGAAAAATATACCACAAGTTGATCTAATGTTATTTTATAATTAATAATATTGATTTAACAGGAATCTATAATTATTTTACAAGATTCTTTTAGGTCTATTTATTATTTTAAATTGCTATTGATATATATATATATATATATATATACACGTTATTTTACATCGATAGAAATAATTATATTATTTTTATTTTATTTCCAAAACATTGGTAAAATCAAGTATCATGGGAAAGAAATGATGTGATGTATTACATATAAAAGGGTAACAAAAAAAAATTAAGTATTTTAAAATTAAAAATAATGGTAAATATTAACTAATTTTTTAACTAAAAAATTATGACAAACATACCGATTTCTAAGACAAAAAAATAAATATATTTTTTATAAATGTGCATCTCAAATATATTTTACATTTATCCTTCGCTAGCTCCAATTGATATAGGACATTTATTAATTCTATCATTTTTTTACTTTTTAGTGGAATATGAGTTATAAGCTTTCTTGTTGTGTAGTTTTACCTTTTTATTACGTAGAACATCATTCTTACATCTTGTTTAGTATTAATATTACCTTTTCAGTAGAACATCACTCTGACCTCTTCTTTAATTATTATAATACTAATAAAATATTTAATGACTTTTCAACTTAGATGTATCTTTTTTTTTTAAATTACTAATTATCATAAATTAAATATGTTATATTTTGTATCACTATCAACAATTTTCAAAACAATTAACTGAACACAATATTATATATAGTGAAAAAAAAAATTTAGTTTGATTTGGAGTCATACTTTTACTACAAGAAAATGATGAAATTCCAATGAAAACATATTACAGCGGAATTTCAACAACAGTTCAAACGAATATTTCAACGTTACTATTCTCGTTTAAATTTTTCAATGAAAATTTTAACAAAAATATTTTGTTGCAATCATGATGGTACACTTGAATTGTATTATTCTGCCGGTGTAACACAACCGACTGGTCTCTCCGACTAGTAGATCCCTCTCTTGCTTAGCTCTTTCAGATCCTCTTGCCACCTCTCTCTAACGAGATGTCGAAAGATCTGGTTCAGGGCCACTGGGTCAACGTCCCCCCGAGGTCAGACCAAGGGAAGAAAGGCTCTAGTCGCTTCCGTAGGAGAGGAGAAGACAGGCTGTCTTTCCCCCTTAGACTTTACCTTTTTCCTCCATATCCACCCACGATAGATAGACGATAGATAAGATAGATTTACGATCGATCAAAGCTCGTTCCTCGGGGGTTAGAAAAGAGAGTTAATAGGATGTGACTACTGCTCCCCCATTGTCAAATTCAACAAATGCTTTCCTTGTGCAGATCCATGTTTGTCCAATAGTCCCGAAACAGGCCTCATCCCAAAACAAGTAGCATAAGATATCTATCAAACATTATGGGAAGAATTTTCATAATTTTAGTCATGTCCTCTATTTAGAAAATAAAATTAAAAGAATAAAGACAAATAATGAATTAATTTACAACTCAACCAATTATAATTAATTTCAGCTCATAGCGTTATTAAAGTTATAACATCAAAGCGGTATTCCAACTAAAGAAAATATGATATTTATCAAAGTTTACAATTTTAAGCTCTATTTCTCTCTTTTCTTTTTATTCTTGATGATATCTCATTATCTCTCTTTTGCGACATAATTTTTATCTAATTTTAAAAAATATATTTTATGTCTTTTAAGTGTATGTAGAATTCTAGTTATATATTCATCTATTATATTGTCGAGTCAACTATACTACAACATAAAATTTTTGTTCATAAATTTTTTTTGAAAAATGTATTATGTTCTGGTGATTTTTTTATGTCGAATTGAGAAAAAATATGCTTTTTTTAAATATTATTGAAGTTATTGTGATTGTATTGATGTGTTAAAAAAAATAATACATATGAGAAAGTTGACAAATTATGAAAATTATACTTTATTAATTGTAATGACATTATGCTATTTTGATGCTATATTTTTTGTACTAATTAAATAGTGCTCTTAACATGAAATTATTTTGGATTCGCCATTGCAACTATTTTTTTAATGGAACTTTCATTGATATAATGGTACTACATCGATATAAATTCTTGGTAAAAATTAATTAATTTCAGCGTATAAAGGCATATCATAATTCTCTATATATTTTTAAATAGGTGAGCAATGGTACTATATCGATATAAATTCTTGGTAAAAATTAATTAATTTCAACGTATAAAGGCATATCATAATTCTCTATATATTTTTAATTAATGATGGATAAAAGTACAAATAACTATTGTCTATCATGTAAAACTTACACTTAGAATTAATAAGAGAAAAAAATTAACAAGCGTTTAATAACACCTGAATTGCGTTAAGAAATTGAATCCACCAAAAAGCCCATATTAGCTCTCTTAATTCCTCTAGTAGTGACTCAACTCGTTTACATCGATATTTATTAACTATAACATTTTATTGTTACTTTTTAATATTTATTAATAAGTGTTACAACTTAAACGGATTTTTAATACTATTTATCAAATTTAATACTTTCTTCCTTTATATTGTTATTTATATGTTTATATATGTGTGTGTGTATATATATATATATAACTTTTATATTTGTTAAAAAAGTGCATAAAATTAAATATAGAACCTTTTGGGTCATATGTCTTATTATATATCAATTAATTGTACATAGTTCTATTTTATTATATATAATTATAGTTTTCTCATTCATTACATGAAAATAAATAGACTGAGTTTTTAGTATTATACATTTTCATAAAATTATTCTAACTTTATTTTAAGAAAAGAAATTGGGTTGATTAGAAGTTTAGATTGCAAAACAATCATTCAACAATTAATCTCTCATACTATTACAAAAATTATTAATCCTCATACTATACAAAAATTATTACTTTTTATAGGTTATTTTAAAAGAAAAAAAATGTTTTATACTTTATGGTCTTTATGAGGACAACATAATGGGTTTCAATTTTTTTACTTATAGTTATTAATAATAAATGACTAATGGTGACATATGATATAATTATTGGTAAAAAATAATTAATTTTCAGGCATATCATGATTCTTTAGATATCTTAATTAATTCGTAGATAATTGTATGATCAAAATAAAATCATGCTGCTCAACTAATATCCCATTCGACATGAAAAAAATTGGATCGGGTTTTAGTATTATATAATTTCATAAAATTATTCTAATCTTATTTTACGTAAAGAAATTGAGTAGATTAGAAGTTTAGGTTGCAAAATAGTTATTCAAAAATTTATCTGTCATATTATTACACAATTTATTCTTTTTTTATACTAATATCCCATTCGACATGAAAAAAATTGGATCGGGTTTTAGTATTATATAATTTCATAAAATTATTCTAATCTTATTTTACGTAAAGAAATTGAGTAGATTAGAAGTTTAGGTTGCAAAATAATTATTCAAAAATTTATCTCTCATATTATTACACAATTTATTCTTTTTTTATACGTTATTTTGAAAAAAATATTTTTATAGTTTGTGGTCGTTATGAGGACAAACAAAGAAATTGAGTAGATTAGAAATTTAGGTTGCAAAATAATTATTCAAAAATTTATCTCTCATATTATTACACAATTTATTCTTTTTTTATACGTTATTTTGAAAAAAAAATATTTTTATAGTTTGTGGTTGTTATGAGGACAAACAACATCGATAGTAAATATTTTACTTATGGTTATTAATAAACTTGTAAAATTAAATAAATATTGTTGAAACAGTTATCTTACTTGATAGGATACTTACGGATTAATAAACCCTTAAATTTTATTTTGAAAATCATAAAAGTATTTAAGAATCTTGAATAATATCAATAAATAAAATAATTTATATATAAAATTTTGAATTATAATCGTTTATAGATCGCTCAACTTAAAAATCAATTGATCAAATGAAATAATAATAATAATTAAAGTGTCATGAACATTTTTTATTAATAATTGAATGAAAAATTCATATATTTTAAGTGTTAATAATTAAAAAATTACACAACTTGATTTTAATCACCTAATGGTCACATGAAGATTCGTTAACTCTATTTTATTTAATTAAATATTAGTGATTAACTAAAAATATAAAATTTTGAAGAGTATTAGTGTATTATTAATTTGCCATTAAAAATAAGTAAAAGTAAAAGTTTTTTTAGGTAGTTCATTTATTAATTAAAATATAAAATAAGATGGGTATTATTGTATTACTAATTTGCCATTAAAAATATGTCAAAGTAAGGGTTTTTTAGGCAGGTCATTATTTTTACAAAATCACTCGTCCTTTTATAATAGTATAGAATAGATAGATATAGATAGATAGATAAAGCAAAAACTCCTTGGTATGAACCTGAATCAAATACTAGAGAACAGTACAAACACAACAGTGCTAACATTTTTAAATTGTTGTTCTTAGAACAACTCATGTGGATCATCCTACACCAACAGAACATTTAAAATTCAGACAATAAGAAAATGTTCATCATCTCATCATTCATGAAAAATAAAAAAACAAGCAAACAGGTGTTCATCACCTAAGGCCAACGAGGCCAACTACCAAACACAACAGACAATTAATTGTTTTGGCAAAACAACATTCCATATAAAAAAACTAATAAGTAAGACTTAGCAGACTATCTTCTTCAGAGGAACCTCCACTACCATCATCAACAGACTCCGAACCTGCATCCTCGTCTTCCCCTTCTTCAACAGAGTCCTTCTCAGGAACATTCTCCTCCTCATCAATCTCCTTCACTTTCTTTTTTGCAGCAGTCTTTATCTTCAAGGCAGCAGCAGTAGCAGTCTTCTTAACTTGGTCTCCCCCTTTTGTTTTGGCCCTTTTTCTCCCCTTTTTTCGCTTTATGTGACAAAGGAACATTTCCTTTTAGCCCACTAAGAATCTCCTTGTAATACCTTCTTTCATCAGCTATCCTTTTCTCCAAATTGGCAAACAAGGTAGCCTGTTGTACAACGAATTTTATCTAGCACGGAGGTTACATCAGAGGCTTTGAAAAAGTTAGGAACCTTTTGTTTAACCTTCTTTCCCGATAAAGTCAAAGGCTTGAAAGATGGTGCAAGTTCATCACCAATTCTGAGGTCCAATGGAATGAATAACCACAAGAAAGGGAAGCAACTTATGAGGCTTCGACACATCGACAAATGTTAGAATGCCTTTGGATTCCAGCCAGCTCAGCAAACACGTGGATAATGGACAGCTAGACTCACACATGGATAAGCTGAAGGTTGTTAAACTAAAAGACAAGAATGAAGGAGCACCTAAGGCATGTCCACACTATCAGCCAAATGGAGAGCATCTGCACAGCTTTCAAGATGTACAAGGTTCATCCTTGCCATGCACGTGTATGGTGGAGATCAAGCCGCAAGCTGCAAATGATTGGAACGTTAAGATCAACAGCTAGCTTCGGGTTCTCATTCTGATATATAAAAGGCACCTCTGTACATCATCATTACTTAATGAATATGTGATAGCCGAAAATCTAATGAATTGCTTTATGTTTCTTCATCCATTTTGCATTATTTCTTTCATGGTATCAGAGCATGGTTGAGGCCATGTCTCTGATATCCCCCTTTTCTTCATTTCTCTTTTCTTTATTTTAAGTTCTTTCAAGCTTCATTTTCACCATGGCCGATTCAAGCCATTCCTCTACCTCACTAACTCAGGCAAACCAAACATCTCCATTGATTTTCCCTCAAAGTCAGCTCATTTCTATCAAGCTGGACCATGACAACTACCTGGTTTGGAGACAACAGATCCATACTACCATCAAAGGCTATGGCCTGGAGTCCTTTATCAAGGCAGATGCTGCTCCTCCACCAAAGTACCTGGAAGGAGAAATCACTGTCAACCCGGAGTTTGTCTACTGGGAAAGGCAAGATTCACTTTTGGCTTCATGGATGTTGTGCTCACTTTCAGAGGGAATTCTTGTTCTCATGGTCGGTTTGAGCAGTTCAAGGGAAATATGGGATACTCTTGAGAGGAACTTTGCTAGCCAGTCCAAAGCAAAGATCATGCAGTACAAAATGCAGCTGCAAAATCTTAAGAAAGGAAATTTGAGCATGACAGAATACTTGAGAAAGATTAAGTCCACCTTTGACATGCTGGCATCTGCTAATGAGGCCATATCTGAGAGCAACAAGGTCATGCACATTCTTGGAGGTTTAGGCTCTGAGTATGACTCAGTAGTTGTCACAGTAACCTCAAGGCCTGAGTTCTTTTCCATGGTGGATCTGCAAGCACTGCTCTTGAGCTATGAGTCTAGGCTGGAGTCTAATGGCCCTGGAAATCTAAGCACTGATGGCTCTCAGCCCTCTCTGAACTTTGCATCTCAAGGAAATCAGATCCAGAAGAGAAATTTCAACAATAACTTCAATCATCCTGAGAACAGAAGTAGAGGAGGTTTCACTGGCTCAAGAGGAAGAGGAGCAAGGGGGAATTTCAGAGGCAAAGGTGGCCGTTCTGGAGGAAGGATCACTTGCCAAATTTGTCAGAAAGCAGGACATGATGCAAACAAATGCTGGTACCGTTTTGATTCCAACTTCATGCCACAGAACAACCAAGGTGCTCAGGGTAATAAACCTCCAAATCTTAATGTTGCCCAAGCCAACAGCTATCCCTCATCTGAGACAAGCCAAGAAAGTTCAATGTGGTTTCCAGATTCAGGTGCCAGCAACCACATCACAAATGATTTCAACAACTTCAATATAGCCAGTGACTACTCAGGTGAGCACAAACTGCAATTAGGTAATGGGACAGGTGTAAATATTTTGCATGATGGGAACTCATACTTAAAATCTCCTCTTCATCCCAGAGTTTTTGTCTTAAAAAAATTGCTTCATGTCCCAAATATTACCAAAAATCTGTTGAGTGTGTCTCAGTTTGCTTTAGATAACAAAGTGATATTTGAGTTTCACCCTGATTCTTGTTTTGTTAAGGATCAAGTCACCAAGGAAGTTCTTCTCAAAGGGAGAGTTAGAGATGGCCTTTATCAGTTCAACCTCACCAATTTCAAGCCTCAATCACTAGTCACCAATGATGTTTCTCCTCACTCAGATAGCCTTGGTGTTTTTAGTTTCAGTTTAAATAAAGCTTGTGATCTTGAATTGTGGCACCAAAGAATGGGGCATGTTAGTTATGATATTGTCAAAAGAGCTCTTGAGCATTGTAATGTGTCCTATGTTTCTAATGAAATTTCAGACTTGTGCAATTCTTGTATGATGAGCAAAAGCCATAAACTGCCATACACTCAATCTGCTTCTGAAACCACTCAACCCCTTGAATTGATCCACAGTGACTTGTGGGGTCCCTCACCTATAAAATCTAGAAATGGTTACTCTTATTACTTGAGCTTGATTGATCACCACACCAGATTCACTTGGATATATTTTCTTAAACAAAAATCTGACACTTTGCAAGCCTTTATTCACTTCAAAGCTTTAGTTGAGAACCAGCTTAAGTTTAAAATAAAGACTGTCCAAAGTGATTGGGGGGGTGAGTATAGGAGCCTTTCCAAATACCTACAAGAGCATGGAATACACCATAGAGTATCTTGCCCTTATACACCCCAACAGAACGGTCTTGCAGAGAGAAAGCACAGGCACATTGTAGAACTAGGCCTTGCTATGCTAGCTCATGCTTCTATGCCTATTAGGTTTTGGGATGATGCCTTTGCCACTGCAGTTTTCACCATAAACCGGGTTCCCTCAAAGATTTTAAATTATTTGAGTCCCCTTGAGAAGCTGTTCCATCATAAACCAAAGTACCAGAATTTGAGGGTGTTTGGGTGTCTCTGTTACCCTTGTTTAAGACCTTATAACAAGCACAAACTTGAATATAGATCCTTACCAGGAGTTTTTCTAGGGTACAGCAATGCTCACAAAGGATATAAGGTTCTTATGCCTATAGGAAAGGTAATCATAACAAGAGACATTCAGTTCAGTGAAAAGGTTTTTCCTTTTGCAAGGGAAACCAAAACCTTAACAAATGATGATGGTAATACTAGTCAGTCCTCAGTCAACTCTCCAGCAGTGTTAACTCAGATAGATAAACCAAGACCAAACCCTGTGAGAACCTCTAAGAGTGTTCCTCAAAATGCATCCCCAGTTCACAACACCTCAGCTCAAACCACTCCAAATTCTTCCTCCAGTCATGACACCATACCTCTTGTTATTGAGTTGCCAATCATGCAAGATGTTTCTACTGTTTCTATACCTAACCATTTTGTGCAGGAACAAGAGCACTCCACTCAGGAAGATGAACATGACAATGAGGCTCAGAATGTTCATCCTATGGTGACTAGGAGGAAAGCAGGCATACACAAACCAAAGTTATACCTGGCCGCTGTTGATGATGACTATGAACCAGTTCATTATCATGAAGCAGCAAGACTAAGACAATGGAGAGAGGCAATGACAGAGGAATATAAAGCCTTGGTTCAAAATCAGACATGGACTCTCACTAACCTACCTGAAGGAAAGAACCTAGTGGGATGCAAATGGGTGTATAAGCTGAAAAGACATGCTGATGGTTCTATATCAAGGCATAAAGCAAGACTAGTGGCTCAAGGTTATTCTCAATATGCAGGCTTGGACTACAAGGAGACCTTTAGTCCAGTGGTTAAAGCTACTACAATCAGAGTGATGCTATCTATTGCAGTCTCCAAGTCATGGGATGTAAGACAATTGGATGTTAGCAATGCCTTCTTGCATGGAGATTTGGAGGAGGAGATATTTATGAGGCAGCCACCAGGTTATGAAGTTAAGGGTCAAGAAGACTTAGTCTGCAAGCTTAACAAAGCTTTTTATGGCTTAAAACAAGCTTCAAGAGCTTGGTTTCACAAAGTGCAGAAAGTGCTGACCACACTTGGTTTTCTAAGTTCAAAGGCAGATAGCTCTTTCTTTTACATGAAGAAAGCTCAGAATGTGGTTTTCCTCCTAATCTATGTAGATGACATCTTGATTACAGGAGACAATCATGCCCTTTGTTCATTAGTTATTAGTGAGTTGCAGAAATCATTCTCATTAAAGGACCTTGGGAAGTTACATCATTTTCTTGGTATAGAAGTGACTGAGACTCAACAAGGGCTATTTATGAGTCAAGGGAGTTATATTAAGCAACTTCTGGAAAGAGCAGGCATGAAGAAAGTTAAAGCATCACCAACACCTATGGTGACTGGAGTTAAGTTATCAAAAACAGATGGAGATCCTATAGAGGATGCTAAGTTCTACAGAAGCCTAGTAGGAGCTCTTCAGTATGCAACAATTACAAGACCAGAGATAGCATACAGTGTCAATAGGGTCTCCCAATTCATGGCCAATCCTCTTCATACTCATCTAAAGGCTGTGAGAAGAATTTTAAAGTATCTTGCTGGGACTATAAATCATGGGTTGCATATTACAAAATACAGTGAGCTGAATCTTATTGGCTTCTCTGATGCTGATTGGGCAAGTGACATTGATGATAGGAGATCTGTTACAGGCCTTTGTGTGTATTTAGGAGGAAATCTAGTATCTTGGGGGTCTAAGAAGCAGGCCTGTGTATCTAGGTCGAGCACAGAAGCCGAATATAGAAGTTTGGCTCATTGTGTGACAGAACTGATTTGGCTTCAGTCTCTCTTGAAGGAAATAGGAGTTCAGATTTCAGGCACACCTGTTATTTGGGTAGATAATCAAAGCACAATCTCATTAGCCAACAATCCTGTCTTCCATGCAAGAACAAAACATGTGGAACTGGATATGCATTTCATTAGAGAAAAAATAAGTGAAGGTGTTTTTAGTGTGCAGCATGTTCCCACCAGTGAGCAAGTAGCTGACATCTTTACCAAAACATTGAGTTTGCAATTCTTCACCAAGTTGAAGAGAAGGCTTTTAATCTCAGCTTCACCTAGGCTCGAATTGAGGGGGTGTGTTAGAATGCCTTTGGATTCCAGCCAGCTCAGCAAACACGTGGATAATGGACAACTAGACTCACACATGGATAAGCTGAAGGTTGTTAAACTAAAAGACAAGAATGAAGGAGCACCTAAGGCATGTCCACACTATCAGCCAAATGGAGAGCATCTGCACAGCTTTCAAGATGTACGAGGTTCATCCTTGCCATGCACGTGTATGGTGGAGATCAAGCCGCAAGCTGCAAATGATTGGAACGTTGGGATCAACAGCTAGCTTAGGGTTCTCATTCTGATATATAAAAGGCACCTCTGTACATCATCATTACTTAATGAATATGTGATAGCCGAAAATCTAATGAATTGCTTTATGTTTCTTCATCCATTTTACATTATTTCTTTCAACAAAAGACACAATATTATTGAAGATAACAGACCCAAGGTCAAAATTAAGAATGACCACTCATAATACGATAAATCACCCTCACCTGAATGGGTGTCACACGTTGTTTGTAAGAGGTGGGTGTCCAGTTCAAGGAGCCTAACTTTTGAAGTGCGTTGGCTTGGTCAGTTAGACTCTTTACAAAGAGTCCAGGAGAGATCCATTTAGTTAACTGACGATCAGTAAACACAACTGCCACTTCATCAAGATTATCATCCAAGTGAGACAGAGAATAACCATCACGTAGACCTAAGCACACGTTTATCGCATGGGGTGAGAAATCAACAATGTAGTTCCTAACAAAGACTTTTTGAAACTTCAAGGATTTTGGGTTTGAGACATGACACAGATTAGAGTAGAACTTACCAACTAACCTAGAGCAAAATTTTCCCATAGACTGAACAGATTTATCAAGACCTACCACTTTCAAAAGATCTAGTAGCCCAAGACGTTTAAAGTGAGAAGAAACCACTGACCGTTCACATCTAAACAACATCTGAGAGAAGACATCATTATACCTACACTCAGCAACTGGAGAATAAAATTGATGAGAAAACAGCTTGTATCATCATCACCAAACTCACCACCTTTTGATGGTGATTCCACGAACATCGGAGAGATCTTATCGCCATCAGACATTTCAAACTCGTCAATATCCTTGTCAAGCGAGTCTTACTTGGACACATCATCATCCTTGTGTTCTGGCGATGATTCTCCACCAGAGTTAGCCTAAGGTTCAGGAGCCACAGGAACGTCAACAGTATCAGTGTTTTTCTTTTACTTCTTCGACTTCTCCCCCTCAAGTTTAGAAGGTTTGGTCTTCTTTGACTTTTTGGGAGATTTGGAAGGCACAACAATTTCGGGGACAGAATCAACTTTATCGTCGGTGACTTCGGCAACCACCACCTTTGCATCTGAGTTCTTCTTTGGAACGGGAGAAGTACGGGTCTCCACTGGCTCAGTACGTTGGGTGATATCACCTTCCACGTCAGAGGTTGCAGTTGTTGAAGGAGTTTCTGAGGTAGTCGTTTTGCGTGTTGAGCGCCAAGAAGCTTCCACAACACGCTTCTTCTTTTTTATAACTGGTTTCTTAACGCGAGGCATTTTTTAAGAAGAGGAGAAGGTGAAGAGGAGTTCAAACAGGAAACTTGAGGATTTTAGGGTTTTCTTCAGAAGAGATGATAGATAGAGATATTTAGGTGAATCTGGATGTAGGTTTATTGAAAATGTCTCGGAAAGACCAACTATGAACAGGAAGAGCTACGTCGCTTAAGCTTTTTGCGTTTGAAATTCAAATTGGTCAATACGCAACTTTTCAAATGAATAAAACCCATTCCCTCCAAATTATTCAGTTACCAAACAATCCACGTGACTTGCCAATTACACAGCATGTTGCTTCAGATGAACAAATGATGAAGATCAAGTACCAAAACTAAGTTAGCACATCTAAAGGCATGATTCAACACTTTGGACATCATATACAGATAAGCCTAAATTAATATATATATATATATATATATGTATATATATATATATATATATATATATATAGAGAGAGAGAGAGAGAGGATCATATGAGAATGAAGGATAGTCAAAGAAATGAGAATAAATATGGACCACGGGATCAAGCATATCAATTGGTTAGATGAAGTCAAACTATGGTCAATCATTAATGGCAATCTGGTAATTATTTGATCATATTGTGGTCAAACATGTGTATTTTACCATTACTTAAGGGTAATTTAGTCAATACACATATATCAAGTGACAAGTGGGACCCACTAACCAAATCTTCACCCCACCTTTTCTTTCTCTCCTCTCTCTCTCTCTCTCTCTCTCTCTCTCTCTCTCTCTCCCTCCTCACTGTCCTTTTCCCTCAATTTCTCTCTCCTCTCCTGATCTGAAATCTGAAACTCACACACGCACTACACACACTCACAGACACACACATACACACTCAGAAAATGTGTAAATTGTGCACCCCGCACCGTCGTCTTCTCAGCGGCAGAGCCCGCCACTGTGATTATGCAGCCCGTCGCCGTGCCTCCGCATCCCATCGCTGGAGTCGAGACCAAGGAGTTTCTGACGGAAACCCGCCGCCCATCGCCTGCAATCGTCGAATACCGTCTGCCGTCGCCAACCACAGCCCATCGACACAACCTCACCAAGCCTGTTTTTGCTGATTCCATTTCCACCGTCCTCCACTTCCGTCACCAACTGGCCGACAGATCCCGTTCGCCGGTTGCCCCACCTACACATTCCGACCACCGCGCATCACCAGACCGGCAGTGCGACTCTGCAACCAAATGTTGCACGTATCCAGCTCGGCCGCCGCGGCTCTCCAGCGCTACCACCGCATCTCCCAGACCGGTATCAGCGCCAGTTGTAGCGGCTTTTGGTGATGATTACAGTGGCGGAGACGGCGTTTGTTGACGAGGACGGCGGCGGTGGCGGCGTTTAGTGACGAAGACGGCGGCGGCGGTGGTGGTGGCTGAAGTTGAGTGGCGGCGGTGTCTTTTGTTTTGGGAGGGGGCTGGGTCTGTTTTGTAGATTCAATATGTGTAAGGGACTATTTTGCAATTCCTACACTTTTATAATATGTATATTTTTATTTATGTATGATATTTTATGGTTAAATAACTATTAATTTATGCACAATAATGACACATTAGATGCACATTATTGTGTGTAGGTGTGCACCTTAAAAATAATGTCATATGGATACGAAATTAATAAAAAATTTGATAAATAGGCCATTTTTTACTATAGTGAATTGCAAAAAGGTATGTATAGATATGCTTCTTAATAGTAAAAAATAAATAATCAAAATGAAATGTATAAGTTGGAACTAAAAAATTCGACATAATCGATTTAATTTTTTGGTTAACAAAAATAACCAAAAATAACTGACATAAATTGTATCATTTATTATAAAAAGCATGACTAATGTTTAATTTTTTTTTTATTTGATACTTTATATTTTCTAATTCAAAATTTAGTATTTGTGTGAATGAAATATACCGTGCAATGTAACATTTATTAAAGTGCAATTTGTTCAACACTACGGTGCATGGTGTCGGTCTGTATTGTGCAGATTGAACCAACCGAACTTTTGTCCCAAATCAAATTGAAAAAATGAACATAGTCAATTGGTTTATTCGGTCGAATAACCAGATTTAATTGAAATAATTTGTTGTTTATATTAAAATTATATTTAATATATTAACAATTTTATTTATTATTTTTTGTTGAAGAAAATTGAGTTCAGTCGGTTTCGATCTCTAAAGTGCAATATGTTAATCGTGATAAAGTGCAACGTATTATTTATAAAATGCAATATGTTGTTTTATAAAGTGCAATGTGATAATCACGTATAAGTCGAACTATAAAGTGCAATGTATTCTTTTATAAAGTGCAATGTGTTGTTTTATAAAGTGCAACGTTATAGAGTATAAGTCGAACTACTGTAATTATTAAAAATATTTATAATTATAAATAATATTTGTAATTATTAAAAACACCCGTTATAATTTACGAAATTACATAGAGTTGTTCATTAGTCGGTTCAATTTGTTCATAAATTTATCCAAATACCAAGATGTTCCCTTAAAAGTACATATGGTCTAACATTATCCTGTAGTATGACAATCACTAATGTGCATTTTGTTTAATACTATTGCACATTACTACATGTTTTATAATCGAGTTATTTGTCTAAATAAAATTAACCTACATAATTTAATTAATTTATTATTTATATTATAAAATATATCAATATTTTGATTTTTTTAATATTTTAATATGTATTTTTTGTTGAAAATGGATAGTATATATACATGTATAAAAAATACACAAAAACAATATTGGTTATATTTTTATCATAAATTTCAAATTATACCCAACGACTAAATTGAAATTTGATAAAACTCTTAAATTTGCAATTGGACCCTTTCAAATTATCAAATTCTCAAACAATAGACCCACAATTCAAATTAAATTCAGTCTCGTTCCTTGAAATTGGACAGCGACTGTGTGTGTGTGTTGCGAGCCGTGTGTGTGTGCCGGCGGTGGCGGCGGAAACGGGTGGTGGCGGTGTGTTTCGACTATGGATTCAATTCCTTTCAATGGAAATCGGAGCGCAGTCCGCGGTCGCCGGAATCCTTCAGAGACAGTGCAGTCGGTGGCGATGTGGGCAAAGTTATGGTGGAGGTCGGACGGGGATGTGAGGCGGAGCCGGTGGAGATCGGGCGGCCGACTTGTTTCTGTGGATCTTCACGGCGGGCGGGTGTCGGGTGGAGGACCGGCGGAAGCATGGTAGCGGACGGGCGGACGTCTGGTGGCAGGAGGGCGTCTGGTGGAGGACGACGGATCGGCGATTGATCTTTTACCAGCGGTGAGTGAAAGAGATGCAGTGACTGTGTTGGTGTGTGATGTGTGTGTGTGTGTGTGTGTGTGAGAGAGAGAGAGAGAGAGAGAGAGAGAGAGAGAGAGAGAG
>BKCP01006071.1:1821677-1847756 GCA_008636005.1 Striga asiatica | reverse complement strand
CAAAATGGATTGCACTATAATGTTAAACAGAATGCACATTAGATTGTGTAGGAACGCACATTATCGATTTCAACCAAAAATAAATATAAAATTTAAATTTTAAAATACTTAATATACCTTTATAATATAAATAATAAATTATTTTGAGTATTTAAGATATTTTTATAACCAATCGAAAAAATCGATGGTTTCGTTATGTTTAAATTTGGTTTGGATCAAATCATTAAAAATGCAGTATGAATGCACAATATTGTTATACAAGCTGCACATTATTGAGTGCGAAAATGCACCATAGACCTAATTAATTTTTTTAAACGCTCAACTCGGTAATTCAGTTTTGACATTTTTGTATAATATGCCCTAATTGGTAAATTTGTACACTTCTAAAGGTATAGATTATGTAATTTCATAATAATATGACATATTTTTTAATGTGTATATCGTCACACAATATTGTGCCTTTCATGTATTGTTGTTGTGCGTTCTATAATCGATATTGTGCATTTACTATTTGTATAAATTAAATATCTAACCTAGGTATTAAAATGTAATATAATAAAATTGTTGACATTGCAAATATGTCCTTGCAATTTATTAAATTCTCAAAGTAAAGCCCCTATATACAAACCACATCCTCCATATCTATGCTCCTCCGTCGACCCGCTGCCGACCACCGCGACCAGAGGTCTGGCTCCCGGAGATCCGCCGCCATCGCCTCAACGTCTCCCTCGCCATCTCTCTACAGTTGCAGTTCCGGTGAATCTCCTTCGCTAGCGGTAGCCCGCCCCTTCTGCAGACCCCTGTCCACGGCTCTCGAGTTGAGACGCTGCCGTCCTCAACCACCTCAGCTTCGTCGACCACTAATCTCCCAGAGTGCTAAGCTCATCAGTGACCAAGACGCTGGCGGCCGCTTGCTGAGCTCGTCAGTTGCAGGGCTGGTCGGGCTGTTGACGGCGGTTGCGGAGCTCGTCGTTGTTGGTGGTTGCGAGGGCAACTGTTGCGGTCGCCGTGGACTAGTGGCGTCGACTATGGGTTAGACGTCCGCCGTGACGGGACAATCGGGCTGGTGGGTGGTGGTATCCGACAGGGGCGGGTGGCGGCATAGTGGTGGTGCTCCTGAACATATGTGCATGAAAGTGAACATATGTTAGTTGTCTTCTGTTGCTAGGTCAGTTGTCTGATGCTGCTAGGTTAGTTGTCTTTTGTTGCTAGGTTATTTCTTCTTTCTTGCTGATAGGTTAGTTGTCTTTTGGTAGGTTATTTCTTTAGGTTAGTTGTCTGATGCTGCTAGGTTAGTTGTATTTTATTGTTAGGTTTTTGGTTAGTTGTATTTTATTGCTAGGATATTCTTGCTGCTAGGTTAGTTGGTTATTTCTTCTTTCTTGCTGATAGGTTAATTGTCTTTTGGTAGGTTATTTCTTTAGGTTAGTTGTCTGATGCTGCTACCTAGTTGGTTATTTCTTCTTTCTTGCTGATAGGTTGTCTTTTGGTAGGTTATTTCTTTAGGTTAGTTGTCTGATGCTGCTAGGTTAGTTGTCTTTTGTTGCTAGGTTTTTTATCTTAAAAAAAAATTTGCAACCCATAGGATTTGAACCTGGTACCTCATGGAAGCAGGACAAGCAATGCAACCACTACACCACTCAAGGTTGAGTGTCTTTTGTTGCTAGGTTATTTATTTCAATGCAACAGGTCAACGCCGGAAGTCAACGGCCAACGTCGGAGTCAACTAATAATTATTTTATTATTTAATTAATGTATATGTTAATTGATTTTGATCTAGACAAAATAAGTGGCTAAGATTGAGTCTCACGTACTCATTTTAAGGAGTGGTCTCATTGGATCCGTCCCCTATATATATATATATATATATATATACACACTTTAAGACTTTTATCTTGAGTTTCTTGTCGGCGGGACAAAATTATAATATTAAACCAACAAGAAAAAAGCGTACACAAACGATAAATCACAAATAAATCAATAATGAAAAATAGTACACCTATTTTATATAATTTTTTCTCCAATATCACCATTTAAGAGTTTAAAAAATTCGTCCTAGACTTTATGTACTCATAAATGTCTTGGCCAATGAAAAAATATTACATAAGTAGATGATTGAATTAATAATCGAATTTAATATACATATTTCAACCAAATTAAACTAATAATCAAACATGATTAAAATGATAATATATTTAATGGATTATTAATGTTCTAATAAAATAGGGTCTGATTTCTGATCTTTGATTTGGATGCGAGTTTAATTACGACACAAGGAATGTTTGTATCATTAAGACTATTGGTTCCTCCTCATGTATATACTTTTTAACGACTCTCTATATCGGCTCATAAATAATAAAAATCCCAATAAAAAGAAGTACGAGAAAGGAACAACTCACAAAATAGAGAGGAGCGTTAAATTGAAGTCAGAGGAGCAATAAGATGTGATTCCTTAGGATTAGATTAATAATGCGCACATATTCCTACACTAAAGCATAAATGAGGTCGGCTAGCATTTAAAAACAAGAGGCTACCAATCATGTTCCTATACAAAGCTCAATGAATCGGCGTTCTTGCATCGTCTTTAGAAAGCTTTTTACGACTACTCATAGGAGTATCAGGACACTTGGCGTGTTCCAACCTGAATTCCTTAAATTGATAGTTGGAAACTCTGAAATAAATTCTTTGTTAGAAAACAAAATATCATTTCTACAATTTGTCAAACGTTTAATTACTTAAAAAAAAATACAGACAATGATCATTTACTTAAAAAATTGATCAACTAAAAAAAACAGATCATTACTTGAGGAACATATATATGAAAAGTAATTAAAGATTCTTCTCATCTAAAACTTAAAATAAGATGAATCAAGCCAAAATCATTGAGGATCATGGTTATAAAAAAAGACTAATAAAGACAAAATATGATGATCCTATGTACACAATAGTATCTTTCAAATCTTTGNCAAAGATAAAATTCTCTTCCGTGAACGTCTCACTATTCATTAAAGCTCTTTCATTAAAATATATATTATCATACTTATGAAAATAATATCTAGACCTAATTAAATAAAGGGAGAGAAAGCATAGATCTTCCCATTTTATATTCTGATAAAATATTATTTTAGAGCTACTGTGAAAAACAAATCTCAAATTGTTCAGCTATCACTTTTATGAATTTAAAATATAGGCGGACTCGTGTATAAATAGGACAACACAGCTGTGACATTAACCACCACAACAAAATTAAAAAAGCAACCATGAACCCACACCAAATACTCAACCTCGTTTTGTTGCTTCCCATTTTCCTCCTCAATACCATACCTTCCTCAGCACGTTCAGATTCAAACCCAACAGCCAAAGCGCTATTGAAATGGAAAAACACTTTTTCAACAACACCCCAAGCTCTAGCAACTACATGGTCCGAAAGTAACACCAAAAACTTGTCCGCTTGGTATGGCGTTACTTGCAATAGTAATGGTTCGGTTATTGCTCTTAACCTAACCAATGCTGGTATCACCGGAACTCTATCTCGTCTCGATTTCACCTCATTATCCTCCCTCCAAATTTTAGACCTCGACGGAAACATATTCAGCGGCACCATACCACAAAATATTGGCACTCTGTCCAACCTCAATTCCTTAATCCTCAGCAACAATAATTTCAGCGGTTCCATTCCATCCCGGATTGGACAACTAACCAATCTGCGGAATTTAACTTTCTTCAACAACATTTTGACCGGGGATATCCCTTCAGAGACTGCCAACCTCCAGAACCTGGTGTACCTCGATTTTGGCGGCAACTTTCTCAATGGCTTTAATAAGAAATTATCTGAAACCAGTGGTTTCCCTTTCTTGACCTATTTTAGCGCCTCCCTAAACTACCTCACTTCTGAATTCCCGCATTTCATACTAAACAGTAAGAATCTCACATTTCTCGATCTTTCTCAAAACCAACTCACCGGTGTTATACCGACTCTCTTAGGTCAACTTACAGAACTCGAGTATTTAGACCTTTGGTCAAACAGATTCACTGGGGAAATTCCTTCCGAGCTCGGGCAGTGCACTAATCTGGCCTACTTATCACTAGCCAACAATTTCCTTTCCGGGACTCTGCCCGACTCCCTGTCGAATTTAACCAACTTATCCTATTTGGTATTATCCGAAAACAACTTATCCGGCCCTATATCCAATTTTATTGCCTCGTGGACCAAACTAATATACTTAATGCTCCAAAAAAACAATTTCACAGGGGAAATCCCATCCCAGATAGGCCTCCTCACAAATCTCAACGCTTTGGTACTCAACAATAATAATTTTACGGGCAATATACCGCAAGAAATAGGAAATTTGAGTAATCTGACATACTTAATCCTCGCAGCAAACTTTCTGTCTGGCAAGATACCTCAGTCAATAGGGAACCTGACAAGCCTCTTGACCCTCGATTTTGTTGGCAACAAACTCAGTGGGAACATTCCTGCCCAGATTGGGCAACTCAAGTCCCTCGAATACCTTTTGCTCAGCAACAACATGCTGACAGGGCCCCTTCCCAATTGCATTTCCAACCTACCAAATCTTACGCGGGTGCTTTTCGAATCGAATTATCTTAAAGGAAGTATTCCAGATGGTTTTGGCACACTTGAGCAGCTCGAGTTCTTAAGCCTGAGCAAGAATCAACTCACCGGCCCGATCCCGACCAAATGGGCCGACAACTCACGCATCACCGATTTTCTTCTCAATGATAACAAAATCTCTGGACCTATTCCATCCGATCTAGGGAATCTTCAACAACTGCGCGTCCTCGACTTGAGCTCCAACAAACTAACGGAAAATATCCCTGCCGAGCTCATGAATCTGAACCGGCTTTTTTATCTCGATTTGAGCAACAATCATTTGAGCGGAGGAATCCCTGGGGAGGTCGGCCAGCTAACAGCACTCCAGTTTCTTCATCTGTCACGTAATAACTTGTCAGGGAATATTCCAGAGAAAATCGGGAATCTGGGTCGCTTGCTGAGCCTCAACTTGAGCCGTAACCATTTTTCTGGTAAATTACCGGATTCAATTGGCAACTTGAAAAATGTCGAGTATTTGGCAGACCTCAGTAATAATTTTCTGTCGGGGAAAATCACGACGTCATTTGAAGGGCTGACCAACTTGGAAAGGGTGGACCTGTCGCACAACAAATTTACGGGCACAATTCCACCAAATCTGTGCAAAATGGTTTCTATAATCGAGTCCGATTTTTATAACAACAAGCTGGCGGGAGTGGTGCCCAACCCGGATGGTCTCTATGGAGTATCCAAAGGACGCGCTGGTTGCAAACTACTTTAATGTCATCGTCATCTTCTCTCACACCTACACTCCTACTTTGTGTTTGTTCAATAAAGAGTTGTTTCACAACCTAATAACGCTTGCTTCAGTACTTGTACTTCTTCATCCTCGTGCATCAATAAAATAAATTTCACGCTTTTCAATTGTCTCGCCCTCTATTTTTTTTATTAATCTTTTAGTTTCTTTAGCCTATGTTTGGTTGTAAATTATATAATAATTGGTCTTGGTTATTTCCCTTATAAGTACGTATATACTAGCTTTACCTACCTTTATCTATATCTTCATAAAAAGATACTCCCTCCTTTTTTTAATAGATGTCGTTTTGGAAAGTTTCACATTAATTAAGAATATTTTTTTGGCCAATAATAACTCTCATTAATGAGGATAGAGATAGATATTTTTAGAAAAGATAAAGAGTGAATATGAAAAGACGTAGTGTATTTATTAGCTAGATAAGGGTAATAATGAAAAAATATGTACAAAAGATCCAAAAACTCATTTATTTAGACAATTGTTGATAAAGCCAAAATGACATTTATAAAAAAAAGGAGGTAGTATTTATTTACACAAAGTTGTGTTGTTTTCCACCAAAAAAATATTTTGTTATTAAATAAAATATCTTTTTAAAACATTATTTTTAATTTTTTTATTTTTATTTTCTTTTCGTAATATATATCTCTCTTATTCTTATAACTAGAAAGTCTTCCGCTGTGCTGGCCCCATTTTTTTTTTCTTAGTTTGAAACTCTTATCTTCACAACGTTTACAATAAATTTCAACAGAATTAAAAATTATAATTCTGAAAACCGAACCGGTCAACGAACCGGTGAAGCTACCAGTTCAATGGTTCACTGGTCGGACCAGTGGTCGAGCCGGTTTAATGAATATATTATTTTATATGCATAATATAATCATATATATTTTTATCATTAGTTTTATAGTGTATATATGTTGTTTCTCTAAATAAGAGTTCAATATTAAATACAACCAACAGTTTTGAATAATGTTGATAACTTTTTTAATTTTATTTTTTTTATATTTAAGATTTTAGTATATATTTAAGTTACAAAATATAGAGAATAGAAACAACTCTTTTAATTTTTAAATCATACTTTAAGATTTTTTATTATTGATTAAAAAATTAAAAATACAATGTATGTGCATAACAAATAAAAATAAATTGCTTCTTTATTCTTTAATAAATGGAAAATAGATACAGCCCAATAAATAGCTCATATAGAAAATAATACATTTTTCTTTTAATGAACACAATTTTGCTTGAAAGGCCCAATATTGGCCCAATAAATTCAACAAGGACCTTTATATGTGAACATTTCCCACATTGAAAACACAAATAAAAAAAAAATTGTTATTTAAATGGCATCACAATCAACTCGTAACAAGTTCAAAACCCAGAACCGTTGAACTATTCAAACCGGTTCTGGTTCAACGTGTTTTGGACCGGTTCGAACGGTTCTTGGCCGGTTCGATTGCCTACCGGTTTTGTGGTCCAAACCGGTTTGGATTTGAAGGCTGGTTCTTGGTTCAACTCAGTCCGGTCCAGTTTTCAAAACCATGTTAGAAAGAAATAAATTGTTTTTCAAATTGGCAAAAAATAAAAGAAACCCGTCAGAATTGTATGACAAATGAGAACAAATTAATGAGGAATTTATAAACCTTCGTATGTTTTGTTCCTGTTTGAATACTTGATGTTGGAGCAGATGGAAAGTATTATGGGGATAAAGTAAACTGAAAGATACTGCAAGGTTGGAAAGCTCATATTGCAACCTCTGCCGAATCATATTAATATTTCCTACACATAAATCTGATGGTGTATTCCTTCACAAAAAGTATAAGCATGCCCTTCTACCTGTTGGTTTTATTTCCTATACTTACCCATTTGAGCATACTCATATGACAAAATCCGATTATCCTGTTCCCAACTGTACTGCACGCATCAATTTTGCAATCCAGGGGACTTGGGTACAATTAATGAAACCTGAGCCAAGCAAATAGAAAAACGTATACAAAAACCTTACCTTTTGTAGATCATTTCAAGATAACAGGCTTTACAGTCAATAAATAACCAAAAATCCAAGAACTATGGCATCGACAAGATTTATTTTTTCCCCGTATTAGAGAATAATAAGCATGCTAAACATGCTGAGTCATCTTGATGACTAGGCTAACTTAGTTAGAGTAATCTGTAACAAGTGTTTCATAACAGTAGCCCCAATAATGGATCCCAAATTATTTCATGTATTAAGGCTAATTACGGATTAAGGATCTTGGGGTTCATATTAAACTCATATACGTGTTTATGCATGTTGAACTGAAGATAGGTGAAGATTGGGGTGAAATTAATAGTAAAATGATGAAATGCATTCAGTAACTAAGACTATCTTTTTTTCTGTTTTTGCCTTTACATTTGATATCTATCTATCTATCTATATCTATCTACATCTATATCTATATCTATCTATACTATTATCTATCTATCTATCTATCTATCTATACTATTATAAAAGGACGAGTGATTTTGTAAAAATAATGACCTGCCTAAAAAACCCTTACTTTGATATATTTTTAATGGCAAATTAGTAATACAATAATACCTATCTTATTTTATATTTTAATTAATAAATGAACTACCTAAAATATATGAATTTTATATTTTTAAAATCAAGTTGTGTAATTTTTTAATTATTAACACTTAAAATATATGAATTTTTCATTCAATTATTAATAAAAAATGTTCATGACACTTTAATTATTATTATTTCATTTGATCAATTGATTTTCAAGTTGAGCGATCTATAAACGATTATAATTCAAAATTTTATATATAAAATATTTTATTTATTGATATTATTCAAGATTCTTAAATACTTTTATGATTTTCAAAATAAAATTTAAGGGTTTATTAAACCGTAAGTATCCTATCAAGTAAGATAACTGTTTCAACAATATTTATTTAATTTTACAAGTTTATTAATAACCATGAGTAAAATATTTACTATCGATGTTTTTTGTCCTCATAACAACCACAAACTATAAAAATATTTTTTTTTTCAAAATAACGTATAAAAAAAGAATAAATTGTGTAATAATATGAGAGATAAATTTTTGAATAATTATTTTGCAACCTAAACTTCTAATCTACTCAATTTCTTTGTTTATCCTCATAACGACCACAAACTATAAAAATATTTTTTTTCAAAATAACGAATAAAAAAAGAATAAATTGTGTAATAATATGAGAGATAAATTTTGGAATAATTATTTTGCAACCTAAACTTCTAATCTACTCAATTTCTTTACGTAAAATAAGATTAGAATAATTTTATGAAATTATATAATACTAAAACCCGATCCAATTTTTTTTCATGTCGAATGGGATATTAGTATATAAAAAGAATAAATTGTGTAATAATATGAGAGATAAATTTTTGAATAATTATTTTGCAACCTAAACTTCTAATCTACTCAATTTCTTTACGTAAAATAAGATTAGAATAATTTTATGAAATTATATAATACTAAAATCTGATCCAATTTTTTTCATGTCGAATGGGATATTAGTTGAGCAGCATGATTTTATTTTGATCATACAATTATCTACGAATTAATTAAGATATCTAAAGAATCATGATATGCCTGAAAATTAATTATTTTTTACCAATAATTATATCATATGTCACCATTAGTCATTTATTATTAATAACTATAAGTAAAAAAATTGAAACCCATTATGTTGTCCTCATAAAGACTATAAAGTATAAAAACATTTTTTTTCTTTCAAAATAACCTATAAAAAGTAATAATTTTTGTAATAGTATGAGGATTAATAATTTTTGTAATAGTATGAGAGATTAATTGTTGAATGATTGTTTTGCAATCTAAACTTCTAATCAACCCAATTTCTTTGCTTAAAATAAAGTTAGAATAATTTTATGAAAATGTATAATACTAAAAACCCAGTCTATTTATTTTCATGTAATGAATGAGAAAACTGTAATTATATATAATAAAATAGAACTATGTACAATTAATTGATATATAATAAGACATATGACCCAAAAGGTTCTATATTTAATTTTATGCACTTTTTTAACAAATATAAAAGTTATATATATATATATACACACACACATATATAAACATATAAATAACAATATAAAGGAAAAAAGTATTAAATTTGATAAAGAGTATTAAAAATCCGTTTAAGTTGTAACACTTATTAATAAATATTAAAAACTAACAATAAAATGTTATAGTTAATAAATATCGATGTAAACGAGTTGTCACTACTAGAGGAATTAAGAGAGCTAATATGAGCTTTTTGGTGGATTCAATTTCTTAACGCAATTCAGGTGTTATTAAACGCTTGTTAATTTTTTTTCTCTTATTAATTCTAAGTGTAAGTTTTACATGATAGACAATAGTTATTTGTACATTTATCCATCATTAATTAAAAATATATAGAGAATTATGATATGCCTTTATACGTTGAAATTAATTAATTTTTACCAAGAATTTATATCGATATAGTACCATTACTCACCTATTTAAAAATATACAGAGAATTATGATATGCCTTTATACGTTGAAATTAATTAATTTTTACCAAGAATTTATATCGATATAGTACCATTATATCAATGAAAGTTCCATTAAAAAAATAGCTGCAATGGCGAATCCAAAATAATTTCATGTTAAGAGCACTATTTAATTAGTACAAAAAGTATAGCATCAAAATAACATAATGTCATTACAATTAATAAAGTATAATTTTCATAATTGTCAACTTTCTCATATGTATTATTTTTTTTAACACATCAATACAATCACAATAACTTCAATAATATTTAAAAAAAGCATATTTTTTCTCAATTCGACATAAAAAATCACCAGAAAATAATACATTTTTCAAAAAAAAATTATGAACAAAAATTTTATGTTGTAGTATAGTTGACTCGACAATATAATAGATGAATGTATAAATTATGAATATATAACTAGAATTCTACATACACTTAAAAGACATCAAATATATTTTTTAAAATTAGATAAAAATTATGTCGCAAAAGAGAGATAATGAGATATCATCAAGAATAAAAAGAAAAGAGAGAAATAGAGCTTAAAATTGTAAACTTTGATAAATATCATATTTTCTTTAGTTGGAATACCGCTTTGATGTTATAACTTTAATAACGCTATGAGCTGAAATTAATTATAATTGGTTGAGCTGTAAATTAATTCATTATTTGTCTTTATTCTTTTAATTTTATTTTCTAAATAGAGGACATGACTAAAATTATGAAAATTCTTCCCATAATGTTTGTTAGATATCTTATGCTACTTGTTTTGGGATGAGGCCTGTTTCGGGACTATTGGACAAACATGGATCTGCACATGATTGCAACAAAATATTTTTGTTAAAATTTTCATTGAAAAATTTAAACGAGAATAGTAACGTTGAAATATTCGTTTGAACTGTTGTTGAAATTCCGCTGTAATATGTTTTCATTGGAATTTCATCATTTTCTTGTAGTAAAAGTATGACTCCAAATCAAACTAAATTTTTTTTTTCACTATATATAATATTGTGTTCAGTTAATTGTTTTGAAAATTGTTGATAGTGATACAAAATATAACATATTTAATTTATGATAATTAGTAATTTAAAAAAAAAGATACATCTAAGTTGAAAAGTCATTAAATATTTTATTAGTATTATAATAATTAAAGAAGAGGTCAGAGTGATGTTCTACTGAAAAGGTAATATTAATACTAAACAAGATGTAAGAATGATGTTCTACGTAATAAAAAGGTAAAACTACACAACAAGAAAGCTTATAACTCATATTCCACTAAAAAGTAAAAAAATGATAGAATTAATAAATGTCCTATATCAATTGGAGCTAGCGAAGGATAAATGTAAAATATATTTGAGATGCACATTTATAAAAAATATATTTATTTTTTTGTCTTAGAAATCGGTATGTTTGTCATAATTTTTTAGTTAAAAAATTAGTTAATATTTACCATTATTTTTAATTTTAAAATACTTAATTTTTTTTTGTTACCCTTTTATATGTAATACATCACATCATTTCTTTCCCATGATACTTGATTTTACCAATGTTTTGGAAATAAAATAAAAATAATATAATTATTTCTATCGATGTAAAATAACGTGTATATATATATATATATATATATATCAATAGCAATTTAAAATAATAAATAGACCTAAAAGAATCTTGTAAAATAATTATAGATTCCTGTTAAATCAATATTATTAATTATAAAATAACATTAGATCAACTTGTGGTATATTTTTCTAACATAGATTTGAAAAATTTATACTAAAAAAGTGCAACTAGATGTAAATGTACAAAAATTACCAATATTAAATATGTGAATTAAGAGAAAAAAATAAATGGGTTGTATGTTAAACTGTTATTCAATTATTGCTTGAAAGGGGACACCATAATGGTTGTAAAATGTATTTTTTGTGAATATAAACATGAATTAGTTACTTAATATTTTATTAGAACATGGAAAAAAATACAAAACTTTTTAATCTTATAAACAATATAAAACTACATTTTTATCAAGTATATTATTAATATCAAACACGTAAAAAAAACGCATTGCATATAAATGTTCTCTAATTATTTCAACAAATAAAATATTATTTGTGAATAAAATAAAAAACAAGTAAAATAATAGTAATGCAATGAGGAAAAGAAAAATTCTGAATTTTTTTAGAAAATTATGAACACTAATCTCAAGAAACAAAAATCTATTTTTTTTTTAGAAAAGTATGAATACTAATATCAAGAAACAAAAATATTTTAAAATTACTACTTTTTTGCTACTATCATTTAAGTATATGTTCTCTATAAGAAATTGGTTCTCATAAATAATGATTCAATATTATAATAAGATAGACCACAAAATTTAATAATGACTTCATAATAATAAAGTTAACAGATGGCTAAGAGTATCATAATATAGTATAATTCAAATTCTTCACATCTAAAATATTTTGACAAATAATATGCTTCTCAATATTGTCTCATTGTTTTGTTTTGTTTTGTTATTATTGAAGAATCAATAACGGATCTTTATCTTGATTTTTTTAAGCAATAGTTATGGTACAAAAAGTTGGACAATAAATGCATTAAATGTTATTAGACACATAAATATTGCGAACCCGAAAGAATATGGAAGCTATTTCTCTTCCAAATAAATAACACTGAAAAGAGAATGTTTGATTCTAATCAAAATATTTTTGAATGTTGAATAAGTTGTCACTTTTTGATAGGAATATTTACAATCATAACTGTGTATTGTGCTCGATCATACGCGCAATTATTTAGAGTATATATTTTCATATAATGTGTGATGATTTCAAAAAAATAATTTAATACATCTTCAGATAAGTACATGAATTGGAAAATCAAATTTTATTTAGAGATGAAATTCATTCCCACCTCATGGGGTAAGTACCAATTTGCCTATGTGGAGAGAGAGAGAGAGGGGGGGGAGAGAGAAATGTAGTAGTTTATACAGTGATTAAAAGAAATATCAAGAATTTTAATGACACAAAGATACTTATGAACTGTTAGTAGAAATACCTTATAATGATCATACAATCATGAAGTTTGACTATATGTTTGACTAACGTATTTCTAAGTGTTGAATAAAACAGACGTTTTGTCAAATTAATTAAGAAGAATTTTGCAATACTATTGATGTATTAGAATTCAACGAGTATGAATGTTTCTTATGAGAACATCAAAATCAAAATGAAAGAAAATGACTCTTGAATCTAACATAAATAAATAAAAGAACTCATGCATCTACAATATACATTATGTCTTTATTTAGTCATTTATTATTTTTTATTAGGAACTCATTTTTCATATATTTTTGTTGGAGTTGTAATATGATATTTAAATCTTTTTATGTTACGGCATCATTTTGTTATTTAAAAAAATGCATTAAAAGTTTATTTATTCTACATTTTATTTTGTTCCTGCAATCATATGTGTAATAAATTAATTAATTTATCTTACTAAATTTAATAGATAAAAAACATTCGTCACCACGTGCATCGCACGTGCACTTTACTAGTATTGGAAAACACTGGAGTGGTATTATGTTCTGCATAATGCATTAGAACCCCTGTTGAATAATATCCCCTGTAAATTCTCATCATATGTGTGTGAAAATAAACAAAAGAAAAAGGAAAAATAAAGAAGCTCACCTGATCAATTGCTGGGAAAAAAATGTTCCCACAGTATGATAAACAGCTTTGTATAACACAACAATTCTATATCAAACACAAATAATGAACATTACCCGTATACTTTAGTCAGCGGCACATATATCACTTTCACCAAAATTATAATACATTCTTATAAAATGTTGCAACCTTGCACGTGGCGCAATCCCACTGTCTTGATTGAAGAAAAGCCATCTACAACGACCAGAACTCAAAGATTCTTTAATATCTGTTATTTGATATAAGACATTAAGATTATCTAAACAAATATATAAATTATAATTAAAAAAAATTGAATTAAATTTACGGCAAATGTAGTTTTAAAATAAATGTAGTTTTTAAATATAAGAGAGAATATTATTTTAAGGTTTTCTAAGTAAAATATATTTTATTTCATAAGTGTAAAATATATAACGCACTAATGAAAGTATCATCTCTAATTTCGAAATATCATATTTTATTATGGATATTTTTTGTTATAGTATTAAAAAATTTAAAGAGGAACAATTTAGTCAACATGCATATGTTAAGAATGATTGATAAAAAATAATTATTCAACATAAATAATATCAATTTTTTTGGAAGCATTTATCAGTTAAGTGAAAATATATAGTCTTAATAGAAACACTCTGTTTAAATTATTCACTAAAACAATATGCATGATACGATTAAGGTTATCAGTAGTATGTACAGTATAAATATTCTTTTATGATAATATGTGTTTCATAAATTAATGCACCATCTACTTTAATTATAATATAAATCAAATAGAGTAATTATAAAAATAAAATAAAATAGAACTTGATTTTAAATCTTGAATTCCAAATATGTGTACTTGTTAGAAAATATATAGTTAGAATTAAAAATTGCTAAATAAACATAAATATTACATTTACTTTAAATGTATTCAAATAAGCCAACCTAATTTATAAAATCATAGATAAATTTAAATTTTTGAATCACATCTCAAAATAGGAAACATAAACTTTATAAATATATTGACAAATATATAAAAATAATGGTAAGATAAAAGTAAATTGTGAAAGAATCATCATTTTATAATTTATTTAAAATATAATTATCTATTTTTCACTTTTGGATAGTTTTGAAAATCCATGAACGAAAATAATAATGAATGCATGACAACGTTAGGAGATGTAACAATAATTTATTTTGAATAATATATATAGATAGGTACCTTCAATCAGCCAATGTTACGACAATATATATAGATGGATGGTACCTTTAATCAACCAAGGATGTTATTGTTCATAATAATTTTCAAGTAAATTTTCTTTTTTAAATAATTACGATTTTAAAGATATTTTCAAATATTTATATCTCTTATGTCGTTATATACAGAGAGAGATTATATATCTAAATATTATGAAATATTACACGGACAAATAGAATTGAATTTGCAACCGTTATAATCAAAATAATAGAGAACGAAACATTCAAACATAGTGGGTTAGCTTCCAATTAACAATAAATATTTTATAATTACAAATTATTTTTATAGCAAACGCGAGTTATTTTTCAAAGAGTAAGACGCAAAAGAAAGCCATTAAAAAACTATTATTTTGACAATAATAATGATCATTATATTTTAGCATAATGGTGATATTATTAAATAACAAAATCAAGGACGACATGAGTTTCTTTAGCATTTAGAATTACACAAAAAATATTAATTTATTTCAGATTTTCTAACCAATATTTTTTTATTTAATTTTATTTGTCACAGAGTTCGGTTAATTGTATTAAATATTATATTTTATCACCAAATACACAATTTTTTGTTATATAGTGGAAAGAAAATTATATTACACTATTAAATTAAATCTAATAATAAAAGTAATTTTAAGTAAAAGAAAAAACAACAACAATATCACGTGCGTAGCACTTGCATCTTTCTAGTCATATTAAAATGTCAGCAACCTCATTTATATCGATTTGTCAAGCAACAGCCTGTCCGGTAGTATTCTTGAATCTTTATTCAATAATTTGGTTAAGCTTCAATATCTTAACCTCAGCATGAATTCATTGGAAGGCCACTTGTCCAAATATATCTTCAAGATATCAAATTTAATCGACCTCCGATTGGCAAATAACCTCTTCTCGGGCTAAGTACCTAATTCCGCTAGCATACCACGTAATCCAGAAATTCTCGAGTTGCAAGACAATTCTTTTGTAGGAAAAATACCATCCTCTATAGGGCAACTCACGAATCTAAAGCGGCTAGACCTTCGCTTTGCGTGTTGAGCGCCAAGAAGCTTCCACAACATGCTTCTTCTTTTTTTATAATGGGTTACTTAGATGAGAAGGTGAAGAGGAGTTCAAACGGGAAACTTGAGGATTTTAGGGTTTTCTTCAGAACAGATGATTGATAGAAATATTTAAGTGAATCTGGATGCAAATATAATGAAGTTACTCAGAAAGACCAACTATGAATAGGAAGAGATACGTCGCTTCAGCTTTTTTTCGTTTGAAATTCAAATTGGTCAATACACACTTGTAGAACCCCAATCGAATATTAGAGACATCTCATTTATTCTAATAAATTTATGTATTTTGTTGCATAAATTTAAAGATTTTAAGCTCGACAAGTTTTAAGGATTAATTAGACGTTATGAGTAAGATAATTTATTTAGACAATTTAATATATTTAAATTACTTAGAGAGAAATCCAAAATTGTTATAATTTTTGGTTTTACGGTAACCGTTTGTTTTTAAGTCAGAATTCGGTTTCATAAATTTTATTTTTCTTAGTTTCTTAGCATGTTCCAGGATCATCATTAAGTATTATTTTTAGTCCATAATGGATATAGATTCAGCTATTTTGAGTGTAGAAGAATCATGAGCAATTCGAATTTCGTCAGATTAATCGCGTAGATTTATTTCAAGCCGTTTTCAATATGTTCTCGGAATTTTCGAGTTCTTTCACTTGGGTTATAATTAACCAACTTTGTATTATTTCCTACACTATCAAGACTCTTTAAAATAATGGTTGTTTATGCCATTTACCATTACACTACAAGAATAATCATTATTAGCGGCACTAAATTTAGTGACGACATTAATTTCGTGACTATAAAATGATTATTGTGACGACATTCGAACATATAGCGACGGTATTTTTTGTGACGATATGTGAACATATAGCGAGAAAAATTTTCGCCACTAAAAATTTTGTAGTGTTATTATCAATAATGAGGAAATTAATGATATAATGATGATTTTTTTAAGATAATTAAACATTTTCCTCATATTTTTTTCTTTTTGTCACGATTTTCATCATGAAAATCAAATGTCGTATCATATGATATCTCACCAAATGAAGCATTGACTATATATTAGTTAATTTTACAAGTTAAGCTTTTCAATTTTAATCTTTAATTATATTTGCAAGTTTGATTTTGTTTATTTTTGTTTATTTCTTCACTCAATCATCTTGTCCCCTTTTTGTGGCTATAAATAGAGGCCTTGAATCAGATTATTTTTATCAAAGACAAATCTCAAAATCATCATAGTTAAACAAATCGTTGAGTTTTAATTTTCGAAGAAGTCAAGGAGCAAATTTCAAATTTTCAAGCAACAAGGAGGTAATGATTATTTCAATATTTTCCTAGTTTAATCATGATAAGTTGAGATGATTAAAGTGTAGAAATGGAAAAATGCTCAGAAAATAAATCGGTTTTGGAATTTAACTATAAATAAGCGATTTTTTCGAAATTTGAGTTGTAAGAATCCTAAAGATGAAGTTAATGTTTCTAAGATCCTAAAATATTATGTTGAACATAAAAGTTTTAGGATTTTTGAACTTCATTTGCTATGGTAACAAGATATACAATTTTAGAGAGAAAAGTTGAAACCGAACAATTTGACAATGCATGCTAGTATTTGTTTAAGTTGGAAAGTTGTCTAAGGTAAAGTTATGTTACCAAGATAAGATAAGTTATTTATAGAGTTGTGCTTCATTAATATAGATTCCAAGGAGTCGAGACTTGGGTTTACTCAGAAGCATCGACTTTCTTTCTGTAAGAGTATCAGGTGGGGAATTTTATGCTTTACGGTATCCTTTATAATCGTTGTGATATTTATGGTTGTTGTGTGTTTCATGAATACTTACGCCTATTAGAAGGCGATGACATAAGAATGCTTCCGCGTATGAGACGGCGATGAGGTAAGATGAAATAAGAAGGCGTCCGCCGATGAGACGGCGATGAGCTGAGGTAAAGAAGTTATGCTTCCTCCTATGAGACGGCGATGAGCTATAATTTGTGTTACATATTAACATTCATGGTATCTGGTAATTATATTGAATATTTGTATTGTATAGACTCTAGATGAGCCCGTGGATTCTTGGCTCATCCCCCACATCCAATCTTTCAGGTGACGTACATATGGATTAGCTGGACGTGGGCACTGGAGAGTTGGTGGTAGTCATCAATATTTATGTTTGATTTATTATGATGAACTAATTTGCAGACTTTTCTTTATTATGGTTTGTAATATTGACTATTATGTTTGAGTTTGATGAGATTATGAAATTTCGATTCAAGATTAAGTATTTATATTCGAGTACTCTGCTTATCTTAAATTTTTTTTTGGGAGTTAGTTCCCTAAAAGTTCAAGTTAGCGACTTGGATCAAGAAAAAGGGAATGCAAGAAAGAAAAGTTGTAACAAGTTAAGAAAGAAAAGAAGGAATGGATGTTTTTGAAGAGAGATAGAAGAAAAATATTTTAGAGTTAAGTAGCTACAGAAAGAAAGAAAAGTTTTAGTTTAAATTATTTTGAATATGGTATCATAGACTGGTATCCAAGAAAAATCCTATTGGATAATAGATCCTTTGATCGATATTTTTTTAGTTCGTTTTCCAATATGGAATTAAAATTCAGAATGGGGATTACCAATATTCGCTATCCCATCTTAAGGTGAAGACAGCTGGACAACCTGTTTGGATTATGAATTCCAATACGAATAATGAAAAAAAAAAAATATAGAACAAAATCTATGTTCTAATAGTGATCTTTCACAAATTCATTTAATGAAAATGAAAATTTTACAAGCAGTTGCAACAGAGTGGTATCAGAGCAGGTCTATGATTCTGTAGAGTTGCCAAGTTTTCAAAGTTAGAAATTTTGAAAGAGTTTTTTTAAAAAATGTCTTAAGTATGACCACCCGCCTCCGTCGTGCCGCGTCAGCTATGAGGTAAGCATATTAATATGCTTAAGTTTTAAGATGTTAAAGTTTTTGAGATGTCTAAGTTTTTCATACATGTTATTAGATTACATGTTTGAATTTCAATGGGGTTTAAGATTTTAAGTTTTAGATAGGATATTGGGTGATTAAAAGAGAAAATTTAACTTTTTGCTACTAAATGGCGACAGGGGAAGAGGAAGAGGAGGTCGTGGAGGCCGTGGAGTCCGAAGCTGTGTACAGCAGGATCAGGAAACCATTCTTGTATAGAACCCAACCATTGAAGTCCAGAATGCGATCGAGCTGGTGTCTCAGTTAGTATTTTGGGGGCACCAGTTTTCAATGGTACGGATGGACCAACAGTGGATGACTGGTTTCTGAATTTACAACGAATTTTTGAGGTTCTAGCCTACACAGATCAACAAAGGATCATATGTGCTCAATATCAGATGCAGGAGGACGCCGCTAGATGGTGGTCTAGCTATTGGAGGTCCAGGACTATCGAAGAGCGCACAGACCTGACATGGAATCACATGAAGATGATCATTACTGAGAAATACTACCCGCACCATTACCGCGAGCAAATGGAGGGACAAGTTTAGGAAGTTCCAAAGAATGCAAGTGAGATACGCAGCTTCTTGGGATTAGATAGCTATTATCATCGTTTCATCGAAGGTTTCTCGAAGATAGCACAACCATTGACTCAACTAACGAAGAAGGCGGCTAAGTTTTTTTGGAGTCTCCAATGTGAAGCAAGTTTTCAGGAGCTGAATTTGAGGCTCACCACCGCACCTATTTTGACCAGTCCTGATCCTACCTTGGAGTTCACAATTTACAGTGATGCTTCAAAGCTTGGTTTGGGTTGCGTGTTGATGCAACATGGAAAGGTGGTGGCGTATGCATCGAGACAGCTGAAGCCTCATGAAATGAACTACCCTACTCATGATCTTAAGTTAGCAGCAGTGGTCCACGCGCTGAAGATTTGGAGGCATTACCTCTACGGGGGAAAATGAAGATCACAAGAGCCTCATGTACTTGTTCACTCATAAAGAGTTGAATATGAGGCAGAGGAGATGACTGGAGCTAGTCAAAGACTACGACTGTACAATTAGCTATCGTCCCGGAAAAGCTAACGTGGTCGCCGATGTGCTTAGTCGTAAGGGTCGTAGTGAGTTGAACTATATGATCACTAAGCAGGAAGTTATGCTTCCGCCTATGAGACGGCGATGAGCTAAGGTAAAGAAGTTATGCTTCTGCCTATGAGACGGCGATGAGCTGTTATTTGTGCTACATATTAACATTCATGGTATCTGGTAATTATATTGAATATTTGTATTGTATAGACTCCAGATGAGCCCGTGGATTCTTGGCTCATCCCTCACATCCAATCTTTCAGGTGACGCCGTCGCTTGGTTGTGGCTGATTTTGGCCGGCGCTTGATCGTGGCCGCGGAAGTTGTGCTAGTAGGTGTCAGATTTGGCCGTGTGCAACTGCTCTCGGTGGCTGTCAAGACGGAAGGAAGGCGGTGTCGACGGTGACGCATGCGAAAGGCGGTGGCGACGGCAACTCGGACGGAAGGAGGTGGCGACGTGGGCGGAAGGAAGGCAGTGACCGGCAACACCTCCGGCGGATCTGAGTGTGTATTCTGGTGTGTGTGTGTGTGTGAAAATTGAGAGTGTGTGTTTGTATATGAGAAAGGTGGGAATATTGTTGTGATTGGTGGGGCCCACGTGGGGTAATGGCTGATTCTGCAATTAGCAGAATACCCTTATTATGTGGACAAATCTATACATTGACCACATTATGTACACTTATTTCCGATATTGCCACTGTCTGTTTGACCATTCTTTATTAAAATTGACTTCATCATGACCACTGATATGTTGGATCCAATGATACGGATTTATTCTTATTTCTTTCACCATCTAAAATTCTCATATGATCCTTATATATATATATATATATATATATATATATATATATATATATATATATATATATATATATATATATATATATATATATATATATATATATATATATATATATATATATATATATATATATATATATATATATATATATATATATATATATATATATATATATATATATATATATATATATATATATATATATATATATATATATATATATATATATATATATATATATATATATATATATATATATATATATATATATATATATATATATATATATATATATATATATATATATATATATATATATATATATATATATATATATATATATATATATATATATATATATATATATATATATATATATATATATATATATATATATATATATATATATATATATATATATATATATATATATATATATATATATATATATATATATATATATATATATATATATATCCATGCCAGCACAATGTTTCCAAAAATCAAAAAATTAAGTGTCAATTTTCACATTGACAATTATAGGAATTCTTTCCAGACCCTTTTCATGAGCGCAACACAAATTAAATAGTTCCAACTTTTATATCACACGGAACTGATATGAGTTTACACATCAGTTTTCTCTTAGTAATGATTAGAATTTTTGTCTGAAAATCAACCCCAGTTTTTATGATGTGCTCACCCTATTCTATGAACTTCCTGTCATGCCCGATTACTTTTCTTTAGAAAAACCCTCAATTTTCATAAATAATTCGAAGTTTTAAAAACATTTTTTCCAATTAAAACTCCTTTCGGGCATTACTGAAAAATTATTACTTTTCTACAACTCGAGCCATAATGAAAACCCATTCATAAATCCTTCGAAACACACAGTAAAAGTCTCAACACACAGTCATAGTTCCAAAACAAACCCAACATAATACAAAATCGGGAATTTACTTGGAAGCAGTAAAATCATATAACAAAACACTTTGACCACCCTCGTCTCCTCGTGACCACAGCCAGCTGCTCAACTTGAAAATTGTTAATGTATGGCGGTGAACAAACAACAAGCTCACAGTGGGAAAACTATGCAATTATGCAGTATAATAACAGATAGCATAATTTTTAGCATGGGTATAAACAACAATATTCTCAACTGTCTCAATGTCTCCTTTCATCAGTCGTCTCATGTGTACACACTTTTACTGTCAGTTCACTGTCTCATAGGCGCTCACTGACAGGAGCTCACTGAATGCTCCACACAGTCATTGCGCCATAGTCACATGCGCCACACAGTCAAGTGCCCGTCTCACAGGTAATTTCGTCACACGGCATATATTTATACACATACATCAACTATGAAATCATGCGATTATAAAGCATAAAGGCATAGTAGTTTAGCAACACTCACCTCAGTTTGGATGATGCATATAATGTAGATTCTTCACACAGACACTCGAGGGCTCGACTCCTCGAAATCTACATTTTAAGGCAAGAATTTTCTCATAAATAACTTACCTCGGTTCTATTGGAATTTAACAACTTAATCAACTTTCATTGAATGAGGACTTATAAATTAATTAGTGAAACTTGGAACTCTCAGAAAAAGGTAAGGTTCACGAGGCTAAAATAATTTTATTATGGAAAAAAATATTAAAAAAAAAATAATAAAAAAATATTGATCATGGTTGTCAATAATATAAAAATAAATCACATGTTGAAATTTTAATACAAAGATAATATATTTGAATTTTATTATCTGGTATTTAGTAAAGCTAATTAATGCATCTGGTTATTATCTCATTAATGGTAAATTAATCTAAAGATTTTTTTATAATTAAATAATGCTTTAGAATAAATATATTGGTAAACATCAATTCACCTGCTTGATTATTGGAAGAAAATTTTCCTAACCTCTTACAATTTTCTAAATTAATAATACATTTACAACTTAAAATTTCTATTCATGTCTATCTTGACCAAATATTACAAAAATGAATCAAGATAAATCAAATTATAGTTTATTATAACTGATATGAATGAACGAAAATCATATTATTATAATTGATATCAATGAAATTATTATAGATGTTTGTAAAACTAATTAAAGCAAGAATCTTCTTAATCGTGTCTGATCTGATTGGTAAACGTGTATATGCAAACAATCAGTGCATATATTTAAAAACTTCCTAAAGAACTAGTACGAATCCCATGCGATGCACGGGTAAGAGATATTCATTAGTATTTATAAAATAAAAATTCTCATTAAATAATATTATAAATTAAAAACATAGAATCAATATGTAATAAAATGTACCTATATTAATTTATTGAAAATATTATATAAAACTTAAATTGTACAAAATTTAAAAAATTTAAATCGTACAAAATTACATAAAAATGTCTATTTAAAAATTAAAATTAATACACAACATGTGCGTTGCATATAACTGATAATAAGTTACATTATATTCGTTTCAAAATATGTGTTATTCAAAATTTTTATTAATAAATTCAATTTGACTATAACGTGATTCTATAAAATAATTTTTATACCGTATATTGATTAATTTATTTCCTATAGAATAACCATCAATACCAAAAATAAATTCGTCCACTATATACCATATATTAATTTATTCACATGATTTGAATAATTAAGGTATATTAAAATATGACTTAATTACTTCCTTAAATAAAGAGCTGCAATTTTCGATAAGTGATAATTTGATATATACCATAAATTGTTAAATTAATTTCCCGAAATAGTAAATTGATTTTTTTTGAAAGAAAATAGTTACTATTTAAAAAATAATCAAACTTTTATATATATGTATATATATATATATATATAGATGTATGCATTAAATGTTTACTGATATTTTTGGATACAGTTTTTAGTAAATCTTATTCTCTTTACGTATTTATTGATATGGATATATGAAATCAGGTCCAGTCCAGAGCCAGGGCAATGGCCAAGGTCCCATTCGAAAAATGGGGTCTATTTATTTGTATAAATAAATTTCTATACATTTATAATATGTCAAAAATTACTTTTCACGAGGACCAACCCAATTGACATACATTCAACTCGTAATTTTCTTGGTCAAGAGCAATTCAATGTTGCCAATGGGCCTCACTCTCTCAATCACTTGAATTGAAAGTCTTCTTTCTACTTACTCTTGTTGTTTGACACATAAGGACTCTTTTCATCTCTTCCATTCAAATTCTTTTCCTTCTTCTTCTGTCAAGGAGCACCAAACTCTTTGTGAGTTTATGAGGATGCCCTCTTTCTTTTTCAGCGGCTTACTGAGATTCTTTTTCTTTTTTTTTAGTTGCCTATACATACTTTATTATTATTACTATTGTTATTATTATTATTATTATTATTATTAGGCAATGGATTTTTTCAGTCTCTTACGATTTTACGAGATTGAATGTGGATTGTAGGTCACCTTATTATCCCAATGGGATCGGACACTCGGGTATTACTCTATTGGGGTCTTTTTTAGTTGTTAGTTGTTTTAGTTATTTTAGGTGGTTAGTTGTAGTTGCGAGTTTTATTCTAGCGTTGCTAGCGGGACTCTAGGCGGTCTTCTGACCTGTCCTCCCACTTTTTCAGTTGTTGACTGCTGTTTATTCAGTCGTTGGCTGCTGTGTATTCGCACATTTGTGCCTTTTGATTTATAATATAATCTATCGTTTCTGAACGAATTATTAAAAAAGAATGATATACGTAGAAGCATATTAAAAAAATAAAACACAAATCAATCATTTATATATAGTAAAAGTTAGTTTATTTATAATTAAAAAATTTATAAATTTGCAAATAAAAAAAAAAATTAGGTGGTGTAATTTTCTCAATGTAGATTGGGGGCATTACTTTCATATTCGGCCAAGAGGCCTACAACTATAAAAGACCGGTTGTTCCTGAAATCTTAACTTATGCTATATTTACTAACTAAAAAATTAAATAATATTGCCCCCCGAGGCATAGTCTACTCATAGCACGACCGTTCACGCTGCGGCCAAATTGTCTACGTAAGGGGGATTGAATCCTAGTGTGAGAGAACCCTCGACAGCTTTTGTCCCTTTTGGGGGAAATGAGACAGGCTGGTAATCACCTCTGTGACATTAGACCTACACCTATGTGGCGTTAGACCTTCTTGGGGCAGTATGAGTAGTAACAGGAGACATCCTGCGGTTTCCTCCTGAAGTAGCCGAGGGTCCAACTACAATGGTTTAGGACTGACAGTTACAAACATGGAGCTTGGATATAATAAAATAAGTATAAATAATATTAATCAATGGGTTTTTTTTTTCAAAAAGAAGAGTTGGATTAAGTAAAAGGAAAAATGCATGATGCATCAATGCCAAAATTAATTCCAACAACACTATGGCAGCATGCCAAGGTAGCTCTGAAACTTTGCCTACAATTATTTTATTGTGATTTGTGAATATCTTCGTTTTTGTTTTTATTAATAAAAGAGTCAAAGGTCAGGCATCATGGTGTCAAGGAATAACTTCGTATAATGGAATATGTTTTTGTCGACCTTATCTTTTGAATTTCGATAAAGATCGAAAACTGTTGTAAAACAATGACAAAACGTGGGCACGTTATTTTCCTCTAATCCCATCATTTAAGATGTGGAATACGCAAAATTCAAAAATTGAGAATATATATATATATATATATATAGGGGATGGATCCAATGAGACCACTCCTTAAAATGAGTACGTGAGACTCAATCTTAGCCACTCATTTTGTCTAGATCAAAATCAATTAAAATATACATTAATTAAATAATAAAATAATTATTAGTTGACTCCGCGTTGACCGTTGACTCCGGCGTTGACCGGGACTTCCGACGTTGACTTCCGGCGAGAATCGTTGACTTCCGGCGTTGACCCGTTATATTGAAATAAATAACCTAGCAACAAAAGACACTCAACCTTGAGTGGTGTAGTGGTTGCATTGCTTGTCTTGCCTCCATGAGGTACCAGGTTCAAATCCTATAGGTTACAATTTTTTTATAAAAAAAAAAATACAACTAACTTAGCAACATTAGACAACTAACCTAGCAACAAAACACAACTAACTTAGCAGCATCAGACAACTAACCTAGCAACAAAACACGGTTAGCAGCAACACAACTAACTTAGCAGCATCAGACAACTAACCTAGCAACAAACTAACTTAGCAGCATCAGACAACTAACCTAGCAACAAAACACGGTTAGCAGCAAGAAAGAAATAATCTAGAAACAAAAGACAACGAACCTAGCAACATCAGACAACTAACCTAGCAACAAAA